>OZ035874.1:93774520-94236878 GCA_964034865.1 Eristalis intricaria
CTTACTTTTTTCTAGAGTTTTTTGATGGAGCTACACAAAATCATTGGTCTATAACAACAAGTCGGTGTCGTTAGAGAGGCACTTTTTGGCGAAATGTGTGGACAAGTCAAACATGCCACAAGTGGAGTATAACTATGTACGTCAAATTTCACGCAAACTGTTGTGAAAATACTACCAAACAATAATGAAATGTTGAAAATAACTTAATATTGTGTAACAGATATTTCTTGAATTAAATGTAAATAAACTTCCAGCAGATTCAGCATATTCATTGAAAACGCAGCAGTAAATACGCATTTGATGTTTGACTATAACAATTATTACTTTTCGACTTTACTTAATGAATTTCCTTTTTCTATACCTTGTTCATTTGTTGGCAACAAGAAAAGAAGCGAAATTCAACTAAAATGCGATTAATCGAGGCACGAAATACACAAAAACTAGAAAGTTGAATGCGACCCAGTACACTCTAAGTTTGACAATGCTGTGCCATTCATATCAGCTGACTATGAATTGTGAACTTTACAAACTCTGACCCTTCTTTCATATGGAGAATTCGCATTCGCAGAGCTACGGGTAGAATTTAAGAAAATTGACACTTCGTCGCAAAATTTGTGGACTGCGTTTCCGTATTTGTTATTGCGGTCTCAGATTGATAGTTCACAGATAGAATGATTGATTCGCGGGGAAACAATTTAAAATCGAAGATTACGATATGTACTTAAATTAGTACATTTTAGTACATAGTTTAGTACATTTTAGTATAATAGTACACATAGAAACAATTCAATCCCCATAATTTTGACTATACAACGAATTATAATATTTTGTGTATGCTCAGTGGATAGTTGGCGCTTCGGAAAGTTCGCGGTCGCAATTCCTGGTTCATATGAATGGCTTTTTACAGATTCGATTTATGAAATAGAAACTTCGAACATAAAAGGGGTTATTAGTTTATTTAAATTGAACCAATTCTGTCTAGATTTGGTAGCTAATCATACTTCAAATATTTGATGTCAGGCCAATGTCCCATAATATAACCCAAACAAAGAACAAACACTAGACAATTATCCGGTTCATCCTAAATTATCCCTAAGCAAACATTTCTCCTAGTATGTGTATATCACTTTGAAAAAGTTCGAAAGTCCACAATGACTCTTTACTCAGGCGACTATAGTTGATTTCTTCATGTTTATGCACAATTGGCCCTTTGACAAATTCCACTCCCATGATAGTAAGAGTAGATTGATTTTTTTTCCCCAAAAGGAGGTAGGGCTTTTCTCTGCTACACCATTTACGAAATAGTAGGCAAGTGAATCAACCCAAATATGTGAGTATAAGTATTTCTTTTGACAAACACAACCTAAAGAAACTTCACTGTCACTCACCCTATATTTAAGTGAATATTTACACAACCACGTGTATGTGACGGTATTTCAGACGAACCACTGACTCACGACTCAAAAGAGCTTATTAACGAGTTGAAACTAAGTGCGTACGTTGTTTGCATACAATCGAGTACAACAAATAAAGAAAATGTGACTGCTCATGTTATCTGTCAAACTTCCGCTTAAAGTCCCAGCAAACATGCACTCAACGATGACCACAACAAAACTGTCAGATAAAACAAATGCGCATGATTATTCTTTGTGAGATAAAACGAGAACCAAACGATTTAGCTCAGAAGCTGGGAAATAAAAAAGCCGGAAAAGAATACAAGTTTGGTCTTGACTTCCGGAAACTGAAACTGAATTTTGGAGAGCAATTAACGCCTATCATAATTGACAGATCGATTTTTTTGCCATAATCGCACACATTGTCTGAAGTGATGACTAGACGCGTTAATAGTTGGAACGTCACATCTCATATAAGGTCAGCAATTAGGCGAACGTCAGAGCCGGTGTGTTCAAATTATAAATGTCATCGCGTGACATTTACACGTTTTGACATGCAAATGTTTTGTCAATCACAACGATATGATATTGGTCGAGAAATAAGATAAAAACGAATTCAGGAATCCCTAATTGGCATCAATTGAATATCTGCTTCTCAGAAGAAATGCAGAAGTGTAGCAGTCGCCTTAACTGATCGGTGATGACCTCACCAATCCAAGTTCACAGAGTCAAATGAACGAGTTGTGTGATGTAATGGCTGGGCATAATTTGATGCTTCAGTTTTTTGTGGTCACTCGTAATTATGGAAAATTATTTAGAGAAACCCGCTTTTATAGATCATAAACCATTGGCAACTAGCGAACGTATCCACCTTTACCAGACCTCCTCACTTATGAGATTTCCAGTGAACTGGTGTCGATGACTCCGCCAAGGACGTCCTTTGTACTCGCGTCTTTATTGCAGACGTTGTTCCAGCGGATAGAGAATCGGCGAATGTGAACTTAGCCGTAATCACCAGACTACACTTAAAAAGCGGTTAATGATTTGCGAAATCGTTAAGCGATCGCAGCGCAGAAATGGTGACTATGAGTTGTCTGCATACCCCAGGGAGGGGATGCAGCAAAACCAGTTACAATGTCGCCGAAAGATGGTCAAGTAGTTATTCGTGGGGTAGAAGTCGTTTCAACCACGAAGCGGATTGTGCTGAAGGTTGAGATGCTAAAGTTAATGGGAATTTTTCGTAGATCGAGTAAATCGGTGGTCTGTAGAACTGCAGAGACTAGATTCGTTTGCAAATTATGGGTGCAATTAAGTGAATTAAGACAATTCAAAGATTGCCATAAAGATTTGTGAAATGTGTTAATCATTTATCATTTGCAGCATTTTCATTTCGGACTTTGTTTCCATCTATGATTAAGATGAGCAACCAGTTGTGTCGACATCGGCTAATGATCGCATTACAACTTTTTGATATAAAACGCGGAGGCGAATAAATAAGCAAAAACAGGCAACTAAACTACTTTTGTTCGTTTATAATCAACTCAACAGAATAGTAGCTTATATCAGAACATTTCAGTGGCATGACTCACAATAATAATGGAATATAGGGGATATAAGCGATCTTAATATCAAGGGCATCATTAGCGAGCACACTCTTCATAAGAGGAAATTTTAAGGTGACACGTTGAAATACATGAATCACCTTTAAATTCAAGGCGAATTGCTTCAAAGAAAAATATCACAGCTTGATGTCCCTTGGAACATTTTTGTCAATAAATGTACGTTCATGAGTAACATGGAAAACAATGTATGTAAAAAAACGACGACGAAACAGGAATACAGAATTTGGTTAAACAAGAGAGAGAATTTGCGAAAACTGACAGTTCATCGTGAATTTTTTGGTCGTGAATTTGTGGTTCGCGTTTGTCTCTTTGTGCACTGCGTTGTCATCATGATTCCCTTGAACTAACTTTTGTTAAGATTTTTTTCGATACAAATTCGATTACTCAATCCGCATCCTTTTGCATATGAAGAAGTATAACTTTTTATTTCTGTAAATTCGCGTTAACAGTCCGTGGATCATATGAACGGCACTTAAGGTCTCACAATAGCGAGGTGACATTAGTCACAATTACAGTGAATCTGGTCTACAGCGGACACCCACG
Organism: Eristalis intricaria; assembly: GCA_964034865.1. Classification (NCBI taxonomy): domain Eukaryota; kingdom Metazoa; phylum Arthropoda; class Insecta; order Diptera; family Syrphidae; genus Eristalis; species Eristalis intricaria. The sequence goes on from OZ035874.1 coordinate 93,778,080, forward strand.
GGACTATCATGAATGTCCGCTATGTAGAGGTGTCCGGTCTAGAGGGTAATAATATAATTAGAGCTTGCTAGCCTAGTTTCTGCATCAACTATTCGTGATGTGCGTGTGGACGGAACCTACACCTTTATGCCGAGGTCATGTCAAGTTTGAGAAGCCTTTTCTAGACAGTTATAACTATTTGAGCATTGTCAGTGACTCCAAAGAGATGGGACATTGAAAATTATTTTCACCGTCCGAGAATCCAACCCAGGCAGCGAGTTTAAGATGCTTAGGGGTTGACGGAGATGGTACTTTAGTAGTTTTTATATCGAATATAAGAGTAAGCTAATTTCGCGTTTAAAATGTACACTATCAATTTCATGAACAATGTAACTTAAAAAATCAGTTCAGTTCCCATACATACAAGTCACTTTCAATGTCTAACTGTTTTTGGCCTGATGAAATTTAGAAACACAACACGTTTGTATAAACAGAGTGCTACCAAACGCAGGCGTGTGACGTGTTTTGTACACATTCCATACTTGTAGAGCAAGAGAATGTATTATTCTGTCTTATCCATGTCCTTTTTTGCATCGTATGTCTGTTACTGGGGGTACAAGATTGTTTAATAGTGTTTGATTTAAACGAATATTCCTATCTTCATACCTGGACTGTGAGGAAATGTGCGCAAAGAGAGGTCTTTCTATAAGATATGGTTTCAGTAAAGCGAAGTTTCACTGTATTATATATACGTTCATAAGTTTTAAGCATCATAGACATGTTCGCTATGGTGGTTCGATTGTGTATATCACAAAAAAAATTAAAGGAAATACAGTGAAACTCTACAGCGGACACCCACGAGACCATCATGAATGTCCGTTCTGAAGGGGTTCAAATACATGAATACCTTCATTCCGGGATCATGACGAAAAGTCCGTAAATACAGGTGTTATAGATACGGGGACCATCATGAATGTCCACTATGTAGAGGTGTCCGTTCTGAAGGGGTTGAAATACATGAATACCTTCATGCCCGGACCATGACAAATAGTCCGTAAATAGAGGTGTTCCTTCACAAACGGTTGTCCGTATTTTACTCTTGATGCTTCCACATAAAATTTAAAGGACGAAAAGTTAAACGAAATGCACATGTCCTTTTTTGTGTGGCAAATATGAAAGAAAAAAGAACCTAAGAATGTACATTAGGATGAGCCATGATGGACAACTTGCGAAGATAATAAAGTTCAACGCAATACATTGGAAGTCGGTTGTGATCAGAAAGAAAGTGTTCCTTCTGTGAACTAGACTTGCATTCTTCTGTTTGCGTTTCCCGACTTTGAGAAGCCTTAACATTTTGTTGAAAAATTAATTTCAGTGCAATCTTCTTTTCTACGTTATTTTATGAAATTGAGTTACGAAAAGAAAAAACGAATAAACTGTTGAAACGTTTGATATAAAGAATGAATATGTATCTTAAGACCATGCAAAAAATATGGAATAACAAAAAATCCCCTGACTGTTAGAGAAGCATAGGTACATATGTACAACATATGACAATCACCACAGTTTGCCAATCGCCAGGTGTCTCACCGCGTTCCCAGGCCCACACCAGAGTGCGATAAACCCCCCTAAGCGTTTTTGGACGGATTGCATCCACACCGTCGGAATTGCCAACTTTTAGCGAATCTATCGCTTCCGTTGGACTATTCTCCGCCCCACTTAAGAATTCGGGTCTGTCATCCTCACCGCCCTGTTCGGTGTGGGATGTCTGCGCAGGATGTCTACCTCATTGAAAAGCAACACACTCCTTCGATGCTGTTGAATTTCCTTCCTCTGAGTCGGCGAATGGTTTGCCAGAACACCTTTTTCGCAGACCTATGATCGCTTTCCAACTTGTCGCCGAACTCCTTCCAAGACTGCTCTTCAGCTACTCGCACAGTCAATTTGCAAGTTCTTCGGGCGTCAGTGTACCGGTCGAGAGTAGCAGAGTCCCCCAAGAGAATCCAGTCTCTGTAGGCTTTCTTCTTCTCTCTGATCGATTCTTAAATTCTAAAAAACTATTTCTTAAAAATTAATCTCATATATTTTTTTGCATGAATGCATATGGATTGGTGTATATATTATATTCTGAGATATAATGAGAATAAATTAGAAAACGAAATGCCCTAACTAAATTTTTAAAAGACTACGGTTGATGAAAATTATTACCCTTAAAGTTTAAATCAATCGTTTTAAATCGAATGAAATCGTTTTTTTAGACCGTGTTAAATCAAAGCCGCGTAAAACAGAATTGCGTGTATTCAAAATTCATCGAATTGGTGCCGATAATAAAACACCAATAATTATCTTTCAAAATACTTATCTTGAATTGATGAACTACAAGTGAACATGTTTTTGCGGCAAACTACACAAACAAGGTGGACACGTCTTGATTTTTCATTTTATTTTTTTTTTCAGACACGAAAGACAAATTACCTTGCCAAGCGTGAAGCAAGATGTATAAATTATAAAACCGACTGGCTTCTGTTGCGCTTGGAGGCAAATGCCGATTTCAGGAAAAAAAAAAGTCATCGATCACCAACGATCCTCGTTTTTCTAATGAACGTGAGCAAAAGGAAAATTTGGCCATTTTGGGAAGATGCCAATCGACATGAGCTCCACTAAGTGACAATACATCGGCAAATAGTTACTGTTTAGTGTGCACTGCCGATGACAACCAATTTCTTTTGGCCTAAATCGAATGACATGGATGTGATCAGCGTGGTTTCAACTGAGAGACCTTACCAGTCCGTACTCACGTGATTGATGCTTAAAGTTGCATGAACTGTTGGACAGCATGTCCATGACATGAACTAACTAAATCAAGGTGAAAATAAGATGTGCTTTGCAGTTTTGCCGTGGCGAAGCGAGATTTCATTTATTACATTAACAGTTTTTTTAAACTAAAAATGTACTTCTTTTGGTGATCTTAGATTCTACAACCATTAATTGCATGGTGCGAAATTTACATTTATTAAATAAATTAAATCTTCAAATTGGTATTGGTGAAGATAGAGCAGGGCAGCTGTTATGCAGATGACATCGTCGTGCCTTCCCAACGTGCCATAGTGGAGGCTTTCACGACAATTGAAGAAGAGGCGAAACAAGCTGGTCTTGAAAGCATGAGGACAAAACAAAATATTTATATGCTGTCGACTAAGAAACGTTCCGGTGCACACCACCTAGGACAAAATAAGACTATCGACAGCTACAATTTCGAGGTAGTAAAGGAGTTTGTCTACTTCGGGGTGGTAAACTGTACAGACGACATCACGTGGACGTACAATTGCCCTTGACAACCGGTGTTACTTCGGTTTGTCGAAGGAACTGCGCTCAAAACTCCTGACTCGAAGGACAAAGATCATGCTCTACAAAAGTCTTATTTTGCCAGTCCTGCTATATGGATCCGACAGCTGTACATTAAGCAAAATGGCAGAACTTATTCTTGGTGACTTCGAAAGAAAAAGTCTACGTCAGGTATATGATCCCTTTTGTGAGGAAGTTGAAGGGAGGACACAACCGTGGACTCTAAGACCTGTACCAGTTTTCATTATAACTTCATATTTGAAAATAGCATACCCAAAAGAGGATTCTTCGAGCTATTACAATAGAGAAGCTGTTAACTTCATGATAACGAGATGATAATACTCTAATTACAATAAACTTTAGCTGCTAGAGTCAAAAGGAAACAGTTAATTGAACTCTTTCAAGTTAAGGTCAAGTTAGTTTTTCAACAAAAGCAACAAAAAAATATATTTTGCATAACCTCCAAATTTCATCTTATCACCATAATCTATGATGCATAGGAAGCTTTTGTATGCGCAGTGGTTGCTCTCATATGACGTTTTAGAACGCGATGTAATTAAGAAGCCTTGACGTTGCAGCGCTAATACTGTCATTACAAACTGAACCTGAAGTTTGGTGAAAGCTTAAGGTCTAAACATGAGCCGCGAACTGTGAACGCGATTTTAACAAGCTCGACAAAACTACAACTATAGACAAAAAATATATGAATGTCCAAAAGTTACGCATTTAATCATCGAGAAAAGTCTCCACAAAACTTAGCTTTACGCTTTATAGCTCAACAATGTATATGAATGTCTTTAAATAGCTGATCTTGAAAAAAAAGCCGGTATTTTTTCTTACTATGGAACTAAATGAATAAATAAGGAGTGTGGCAGATATGCTTAACTGTCTCATATAGTTTCTCAATGATATATAAAAAGTTTTTAAGCAGATTGCCCCCTACTCCATCGACGAATTTGAATACTTTTTAGACAGATACTCATGAATTTTTGACAATTCATTGAGAAATAAAGTAAATGCCGCCCTCTGATTGGTCTATTTGGTTTGAAAAAACGTTATAAAAAACAGTTGTCAACAATTTTAAGGGGCAAGAAAGGTAGAAGTCGGTCATCTCTGTAATACTTCATTTCTAATTTTAAGCAATTATTTTGTAGCTTGCTTGGTTTTTATGCTTGCTGATTTTTGTAAACGTCACTCATGAATGATTCTTAAAAAGTGACAGCTAGCTAGACATTTGTAGTATGTAAAACATGCACTAAAACACATCGAACGGTCTATTGCCGTCGTGGGACATTGACTATAACCCTTTCGCAACTTTTGGGACACATATGTACGTCCAAATCAAAGTTCCAACGTTTTCCAACTGATAACATTTAACTTACAAGAGTCTTCGACTCCGAAACAGTTGGACTACTCAATAGAGAACACCCAGGGAACTTATGGCCCATCCCGGTGGAGAAGGACCTCAACCAACTTGGCGTGCGCAATTGGACTAAAGATCATGCGAGCTGAAGAGACTTGTTGGTTGAGTCCCAGGTCCACTCAGGACTGTAATGCCACCAGAAGAAGAAGAAGAAGTACCAAGACGCACTGTTGCAACCTCTTTCTTTTTTGGAGTGAGTACGTAAGCTCCCTAATTCATAGTGCGACGAAAACTGCAATTTGTTTATACGTCTCCCATAAGTCCACCAAAATGTATGAAGATAATATATATCAGCAACCGATAATCGTATGTATGTCACTGATTTGGTCGCTATCAAGGCTATATTTAAAATACTTCTGTCGACTAGATTCTGTTTCAAGGCAATCTAGAATGCCATTGCCTTGCATTTAATGGATTTCACTGACAACCACAAAAAGAGAACCAGTTTGAAAATAAATACCGGTCACTACGCGATGAATCGCTGAATCAATGTCAACCTTCGAACCAAAATCAATCAAGATATCACCAAATCGTTGCGATGGTCTAGGTTTAATTGTATTTTAATTACAGTTCCGGCACGTTCACCATCGCATCGCTCTCTGATGAACGCTCCAAATCATAATGCAATTATGCCTTTGTTGGATTGTCATCTAGCATAACCATCAGCTTAAGTGAGTGCTAATCGGATTCAATGGCATTCAATACGTGTAGAATGAGATGTAGTGTGCGCTTCCAAGCAAATTAGTATTAAGTGTCAAGTTCAAGTCAAGTTTGACAACTCTCCACATTGATGCTCGAAAACGAGTCAGTTACCGTGCACAAAACAAGCAATGACCAACCACAACTTCCGGCCTCTGTTTATCGTAGATTTAATGCGATCGTTAAAGAGTCAAAAATTACCATTTACGGGTCAAACCTTCAGTTAGCCCATTCGGTTCACCTTGAGACGATCATCGATACATCATTGAATGGCCGCCGTAAACGGCATAACGACCAACAAAGCACACAGCAAAGCATAAGCAATCAAAGTCATGGTCGTTCAGCTTATAACTCAAGACGAAATGGGCGACTTCCTCAAAAGATGAATCAGTGGAGGGATTGAATAATTCAACGCCGCGCCGGTGATGCCGAACTGATGATCTCAATTCGACTGGTTTGCAATCTGAACCAGACCACGAACTGGTCTAGCGCAACCAAGTGTTAAAGAAAACATGCAACGCAGCTGCAATAGACTCTCGTTGCACAATCCGTACGTCGAGTGTTACTATCCCCGGCAATTTGCAACTCGAGTTGCAAGTCACTTCTAACGCCAGCCCCGAATGAGGTGTGTACCGAGCCTACAGAGGCGAGCCAGCAGACGCATTCGCGAACATTACATAAAAACGAAGTCGAAAGGTAATTGCACTGCTTTGAGGTTGACATTTTAATTGTCTATAATTTTGAGAAGTCTGTTCGTGATTTCCAAACGTCACTCATGACGACCTTTAAGGCTCATGCCGGGGAAGTGTAAAAGAAACGCACACAAAAAGGTGTTTACGCTCGCATTTGCTGACCGCCGACCTAGTGACCCAGTGGCGCCACCACTCCATTTACAGCACCACCTGCTCGCGAGGGGTCAACAATCGACAAAGAGATTCAGTGAATTATGTGATGTCTCATATTCGGGACTTGTGGGAGGGGGGGAATTGCTTTCGTGACACGAAAAAGCATTTATGGCAGCCCGCATGCGAAGGTCGCATATTCAATTACGTATTCAAGGCTCACCACCGCACAACGAATTTAGGTTGTTTGCGAATGCAGCTTAGGCCACCTCTCGAGTAATCTCTTGGCTCGTTCGGCGAGTGAAGGACTCTGTTTAGGAAACCAATGCACGCGCAACTCCGATGGATTTTTGGTTTTGATTTGCTTGCTCGACTTCAATTGATAATCACATTAAGTGGCGGAGTGGAATGAGGGGGAATGGGCGCATAGGCCGTGGGGGTCTTCCGAATTGATTGAAGGGAATAATTTGGCTGCCAATGACCTGCAGTGTGTGTTTGTTATTCTTCGTTTTGTATTGATTCACCCAACACGTATATTATTATCAAGGTTCGAACTTCAGCACCACCGCCGAAATGGTCAACGTACACTGGACGGCAACACTCGAATATGTGCACGACTATTTAGAATAAATTAAAACCGTCAGCGGTCAGCCGATGCATATTTTACGATGTATCCACGCTCAAAACATCTGCCTCGTGTTCGCTTCGTGTTTGGGATAGCTTAACCTTGACTATGGAAGAACTGACTCACGGACACTTCAAGCACGAATCGAGCATTTTGCGAATTCATATTCAAGTAACTCCAAAAAAAAGGAATGAAAAAACAGGCTTTGAGCGAATTAAATTATCATCTCTCGGCGTCTTTGTCGAGGCTCAATGGCAGTTGGCGATTCCCAAAAAACTTCACACAAACACTTCACACGCACACACGCACGCACATGACAGAGCCAAAAACAGCTCTTTCAAGTCAAGTCTATTACGCAATTTCTGTTTACTTACGTAGATTGAACTCAGACAGGGGTTTCGCTTCAAATGGATAAACAACACACAACAAGTATCACCGGAATATCACGACTGCAGTTCAGAACTTGTGACACGGAACAGTGCACACACACAGAATACCGCTAACGACTGGTCACAGTAAGAGCACTTAAGTAACTGACATTCGGTTCTGCCAAGACGTTCAATTTCTATTCTGCAGCTGGAACATGGAAATCAAGCCGCCGACGACGCTTTGCAAACTAGTCGAAAGCTCTGCGCCAAGCAGACCTCCAGCGGCCGTCACTCCATTGTCAGCCGTGAAGTTTGTGTGTGCGAGCTTTCATTAGTCTCTGTCGGACTTAGCATGCAAGTTCAGTAAGTATGAGTTTTGCGTACCAATGTATGTATCATATTCACCCAACCAAGTTCACTTGCTGTTGGCCAAAAGCCGAGACCAAATGGCAACTCGGGCGGTCTCTCTAAGGCCACAGATCTGGTGGCCAATTCCATTTCTTTTTTTTTTTTGATTTGAATTGGATCGGGTTTTCTGTTCCCAAAATGGGATGCGAATACTGTGACAGGGACGGGTTATGGAAATTCGATGTTATTCAATTTAACGAATTCTGTACACCTGTGAGTGGCGGATTGGTAGAATCGATTGCGATGATTTGGCGGTTGGTGAATGGCTCGTCCACTGTTATGTCACTTTCGCAAAATTGACATTTTTGCATTTCGTGTGCAAATGCGCCAACTGTGTTTTCCTTTTGAGTTAAGAAGGATTTGGCCTAGTTGCTGTACACTGAACATGCATTGCTCCATTTTGCACTCATTCACGCAACCGTCGCCATTGCCATGGACTGGTACAGCAGAGAGGCTGCAAAACGAAATTTGTCATGACGGTCAAATGGTGTCAAAATCTTAATGCATGCATGGCCGTCTATTTTTTCGGAATAAACATGAAGGTTTTTGTGATGCGATTAACTTACTCTATGTGTGCGTTGAACATGCGACGAGCGTCGCTAGATTGCACGATGCCTGGCGGACTGACAAAGGAAGTGAGTTTATCTGTTACCAGCATCTGACCATGGCAGGGAAAATTGCGACACATTTGGGGGCACAAAATTGAAGGCCATGGACCAGCTAATGTGAACAAAACAGTACAGACTCTCTCTTGGTGACTTTTTCGTTTTAGCGTCTCGAGTCTGAAGCGAGTCAATTCAACACGCACGTGTTTTTGCCGATATCACTTCGAACTTCTTCTTGTTGTCCCCAGCAACAGTGACAGCAAATAACGGGCATACTTTGAGATGGGTAAATCCGCTGGAGTATAACGGGCTCTCGTCGGAAGGATGAAATTCTTGTAACCCACAATGGCTTGCAGGATTTGTGAAGCCGTCTATTTTCCCTGGTTTGCTCAATTACATGAACTCCTACAATGTGGTTACAATGGACTTAAGGCCTTAACGCCACTATTCCACTCAGACCATCTGGTCCATTGGCCCGTTTTCTTCTTTGACCTTATTATGTTCCCTGTCTTTTGGTTGACTGACTCTTGACCCTTGGTGGCTTGCGAGAAAATGTAGAACATCATTTAGATCTATGTTAGTCAGATGCCCAGCAATTTTCATCTTGTTTCTCCAAGTACAGGCCATGTTCCAAGGCAATGTAGTATTGCTTCCTCTTTCTCACTATCCCTACAGCTTCTACAGATCTCGTTATTCGGATGCTCCAAGTCGCCTGGCCTGGTTGCATGTGAGTCAAGTCCCAGTTAACACCACCCCTAATATTTTCGTAACATCCTTCCAGTCTAGCTCCACGGATGTAGTTTGTTTTTGGTTTGGTGCAGACCATACAATTCTGTCCATGTGCGATTTGTGTCGGTTATGTCGGTAGTCATCAAACGTGATATAGTGCCATTGGCAGACCCGCCCCCTTTATTAAATTTCATCATTATCAGCTATCTCGAAATATACGGCAGTGATTTACTATCTTAGAACTGATTGATGGTGTATCCAGAGCTTTTATAGCCGCCTGACTGCCTACCTTCGAGTACAAAACAATAGACCTATCGTCGGGCTTATTGATAGTCATGTGTCACTTCTTCTTCTTCTTCTGGTGGCGCTACAGACCGGGGTGTACCTGGGCCTCAACCAGTAACGCTCTCCAGCCGGCACGACCTTTAGCCAGCTGTCTCCAACTGCGTACATCAAGTTGATTGAGGTCCTTCTCCAATTGGGTGCGCCATCGGTTCCGTGGGCGTCCTCTATTGCGTTGCCCCACTGGTTCGGAGTCGAAGACTCCCGCTTATAAAACACTACAGCGGTTCGGTGGCCCAAATGTAATGAAATCGGTGTAGATCTCCAACGCAGCTGCGTTACGTACTTTGTATTCGTTCCAATCTTCTCTCGTGGGAATTAAAGTCGTGTGCTTTATGGTTAGGCCAAAAGAGTCTTCGACTCTGAACAATGCAACAGAAGACGCACTCGTTTAAGTTGACGCACTCAGGGAGAGAAGGACCTCAACCAGCCTAATATTTCCCACAGACTACAATCCGCAGATATTTAAGAGGAATGTGCACAGGTACCTCGTCTCTCTTTCTCCCTCTATACCTTCGGCCCATACTGTGTCTTGACCCCGGTCACATAAGGGTATTAGCAATCCCTTGAGCGCGCGCAAATTATAATAAGAAAAAAAAAAACTAATTTGGCGTGCGGCAGTGTAGGCAGCTCGTCAGGGGCCGTCCACCTGGAATAGAGGTTGGGTTTGGTTTGGAGGCTTGGCGGCTCAGCTTCACATAGACCTGTAGCTCTATAGTGCTACCACTAAGCCGAGTAAATCTAGTTGTAGTCCAGTGTAGCTTTATTAAAGCCGAATGTTCCAGTGGTCTTAAGCGAAATGTATAAGATGTGGTTTCAGGAAAAAATATGTTTAACATGACTGCACACAAGTACATTGTGAACAACCCCATGCAAATATCAGTAAGATCTCTATGGATGAGGAATACAACGAAGGTTTGTTCAGAGTTGTAACGGATGAGGGAGACAGGAATTGTTATGGGTACATTTGTTATTTGGTGCCATTACTATTTCTTTTGTTCATAAACGATGTTCATGAAATTTTTAAATACTGTAAAATTTTACCATTCACTGACGACTTCAAATTGTATTTATCTATAAATAGTTTAACTGATTGCATTAAGTTCCAATTCGATATCCATACACTAGTGCAATGGTGTAAAGAAAATGGATTAGAGGTGAATATTTGAAAATGTAATATATTTACTGCACATCAAATTACATCCCCGATTGTCTATGATTATTTCATAAGTGATCACAGACTTAATCGCTTAGGAGAAGTTAAAGAACTCGCTGTAATTTTTGATGCTAAATTAAATTTTTCATTACACTATGACAATTGCGAAGTCTATCGCTATGATAGGTTCTCTGAAAAGAAATAGTAAGGATTTTCGGGATAAAACTAGTCTTAAGTTCATCTTTTGCTCTTTAGTCAGACCATATTTATAATATATAATAATAATATGGGTGTCGCGACAGTCCGAGGCGGACCTTGGCCTAGCGTCTCAGCAACCGCTCGTGTTGTGCGTGCCATTGTTCTTTCACGAGTGGAAGGGACCAACAGTCTAATGCCGACTCCGAACGGCGAAGTTGAGAAGCTTTTTCTAGACAGGAATACTCTTTGAGCATTGTCAGTGACTCGAAAGAGGTGGAGCCGTGAATTATCAAAGGTGGTAAATTCGGGTATCGAACCTGGGACCATCTGCGTAGGTGTCGACGCACTTACCTACTACGCCACGGCAACCCACCAATATTTATAATACTCTTCCATAATTTGGGATTCCCCATGTGATACACAAGAGACCAGCCTCGAAAGACTACAAAAGAATTTCACGAGATATGCCGTCCGTAAGTTACATACTTTCGAGGAACTCCCTAAATATGTAGACAGATGTAAGATAAGAGACTTGCAAACCTTAAGTTTTAGGCGTAGGGCAGCGTCAGCCATGTTTATCCGCGACATTATTAATTACCGTGTAAATTTACCAGAATTACTTTTTCTCATGAATATATATGCTTCCCAAAGATCTCTTCGGTTGATAAATTTACTCCACGATAAGAGGCAGAGAACAGACTCAACAGACATCAACCTATTACAAGGTGTATAAGATCATTTTATGCACTTTACAAGCGAAATTGATTTAGCTTGTCTCAATTGGGGCTTACAAATTTATTAATACACTATTCTTTAATTAAGATTGATTATTTGATGTAATATATGAGATGCAAAATCGGTAGATGTAAGAGAGAACAGAGAACGTAATGTTTTGTGTTTGCCCTGTAATGGTAAAATAAAATAAAAATCGCCGAATCTGAAATATGCCTAAAACACAATACATTCTAGACTTAGCTTTCTCATATCTGATAGTGACGTTTTAGGTTTAACATATATTTTACGTTATTATGAGAGCAATGAGAGTCTCGTTTTTCCAATGCAATCCGACGTAGTATGTTGTGCTTGGCCATTTAATTGCATGCGTTGAACGAATACACCAGCCCAAGGATTAAACACTTGTTAGAACAAAGAGTAATTAATTCATTATGTGCAAATATATGTTGTGTACTTGACAATCGACACCTACCTATACGATTTCAAATTAAAATGTTCTTTTTTGTTCCTTTTAAGTTATTATTCCTTATTTAGAATGCTTAGGCAAATGTAACTATGTTATGTTGTTCAGTAATGAGCTTAGTGTCGGTCCAATAATAAGGATAAGCTCAGAATTAATACACATTTCCTTTTCACAGTGGAGGCTTAACGATAAATTCCACTTAAGTATTGGTTTAACTTAGCACACAGATTTCCATGGATTATATGCCAATTCACAGAATACATAGTTGCCATTAGTGTATTAAAATAATTAACCCCAAAATACATTACAGAAAGCCCATATAAGCAAGAAAATATTTCGGAGATACATTAAATGCAATGTTTTTATAACATCTTTTCTTCAGTTTTTTTACAAGAACTTTTTTTTATATCAGTTCTTCGCACATTTTTTAAAGAAAAAACGGATACAAGAAAGAAGTTTGGCATTTTTGTGTTTTCTTTGGCTAAAACCGGACAGAAACAAAGCTCCAAGGTTTCGACCACCGCCGATTCTCTTTCAAGTGTCGCCTGTGCACCAGAGATAATGGATGATAGAGATATCCAACTTCGGCTTTTATCCCTAGCCCACAACAACCCCTAGCCTATTTCACTTATACTTTTACAACGCTCGTCAATTCACGACAATATGGCGGCCGATTCTTGAATTTTGTGGGAAATGGCGTCAGATTCATGAATTTAGTGGGATAATGGCAGCTGATTCGTGAATTTGTTCCTCCCATGGATAGGTTGTTCGGAGGGTGTTCAAATGTTAACTCGTATTTTTAAGAGAATTTTCTTACATTGTCATATGGACTTTCGTGAATAAAAATGTATTGCAATGTCCATTTAACTGGAATTACTTGACCTAAAATTAAGTCTTAAGTATATATACAGCATATTCATAAACCATACCTGACAAGTTAACTTAAAAAATGCAATCCGCTTTATACGCTAAATTCATGAATTCTGAAAAACTCATAAATTCAATTTAAACAATTTGATAAGACCAATGTCAAGATATTGCAACTATTACTAATGCATAAAAATTGTTGTTAAAACTTCTTATTTGTGATTCAAGCATTAATAATATTTTTATTATTAGTTACCTAAACGCGTGAATGTTGTACATTCATTAATTATGTCCTAGTATCTCAGATTGTAACTTCCGCAAAGTTTTATTGAATCGACTCCATGAACATAAGCTATGTTCGTTCGTTTACCCCTCCATACTGTGATGAAAATTTAACACCGAAGTTTGAAAAAACATTCAAATAACTACCAATTTTTTAAATAAGAATCCTGATTCACCCCATTACTAAGGTGGGGCTGATACCCTTCAGCTGTTCTACAGCTGTTCTCATGCCTGCTGTCACAGAGACGGTACAGAAAGCGTATAAAAAACGCTGTCAGATGAAATCAAGGGTCAAGGGAGGTAGAAGTTGGATATCTCTATTATAGGTTATCTCTGCTGTGCACATGGTCCCTACTAGGCAGTGGCCTGTAATTATCTCTACTTGTAATGATTTACTTGTAACATTGTATATCAATCCAACACTTAAGAGTACTTCAATCAAAGTTAATAGTACATCAATCAAAGTGAACAGCAAACTTGCCTGATATATTAATTCCATAATATTCATCATTAGGTACACCCTAAGACAAGTCATTTGCAAATCTGTGTACATTCATTGAATAACGTTCTATTATGACTAGAATCAGTCGAGTTGCTTAATCATTGAAGCTTCCACGCCTTGCTTAGAATCTGGTTTAACTCACTTAGTGAGCTTTTTTTTTAATAAGAAGCAACAGGCGTTGGCTATATTTTTACAACCCTGAATGGTTGAGTTCTAGCCATTTTATGTTTGTTTTCCGCTTCATCATAATGAACATCATTCATTCATTGTCATCTGGTTTCATATTCAAACATTTTCATAATTAGGTTTTCCTCCTTGGTTTGAAATGAAATACTTTCTTTTTTGACCAAGCAAAAACATTGACCCTTTAAGCCCTTGGACTTTGAAGAGAATTTCTTTGTCACTAGAGCAGTTTCTAAACGAGTTGAGTAAGCAAGCAGTTACCTCACCAGTCAGGGTGATGCGGTAGTCGTAATTCTAATCAACTTTGAGCTTGAGCCATGAAAAAGAAGAATACAATAAAAGCTACCGACCGAGTTACCTTCCTATGTAGTCAGCAGAAACGAAGTCGTAGACTTTACAGAACAGAAGACATTGAAATTACAAATGAAGTAGAACTTGTTCACAATATCATGGCTGTGTTGATGTCAGTGCGGTGGGTCGCTGTAAACGCGGAAAGCACCATCTTCTATTAGTCAGTCCAACTGTTCTGCAGGCGACATCGACATCATCACCCGTTCCCATCGTAGAGGAAGCTTTTTTCCGCGATTGATGAAGAGGCGGAACAAGGTGGTCTTAAGGTCAAGGAGGAAACAACGAAATATTTGCTGTCGAGCAACAATCATTTCGCCATACATTTCTTTCGTTTTCTTTATTAGACCAACGACCATTGGCTGGTCTGAGCCCGAACAGTAGCTGCCTTCCATCGATGACGTTGCCGGGTACTCTGCTTCTTGTTGTCAAGCCCAAGCTGTCTTGCGTCCGCTATGGTTTGGTCTGGAGACTGGTAATCATCTTCTCCTCGCAACAGAAGGGATTGGATTCAAAGACCCCCGCTGTCGAACTATTGCAGTCGACGGATTTCTGCTATCCGGACTACATCCACATCCTGGTTCAGGTCGTAGAGTTCGCGGTTGTGTCTGCTCCACCATTCACCCATCTCGCAGAGGGGACGATATATCCGATGTAGAATTTTACTTTCGAAAGTACCCAGAATCAGCTCTGCTGTTTTGCTTATGTTCCAGCTTTCGGGTCATGGCAAAATAAGAGTTTTGTAAAACAGGATCTTGGTCCTTCGAAACCGAACTAGAAGCAGTTACCAAGGGCGATCTCCACTAGGACGTCGGAAAACCTCAAAATTGCTTGTTATAGACGACTATACTTTCATGGTCGTGTGCCGCTCTACTACATAAATAGTTAAAATGTATACAACGCTCTTATTATGTTATCTTTCTGTTGTTCTATAATATATTCTTCAATGATTAATTCTATTTTATTACAAGTAGGTATTGTGACGTTAAGAGCGGCGAGACGCTTTAGATCGACTGCATTTACTTTACCGAGTGAGAGTGGGAATAATTCTTGAACTAAGTTAGTACCAGAAATTAAAGTCAAGGTGTCAAGACAAGATGTCGTTAATCCTCATGGGTAAGTGGTCCTCGAAATATGTGAGGACTTGCACAGACTTGGGGTAGTTCGTGCGTATAGTGTTGACAGCTGAGTTACGCACGAGCGTTTTGAGAATGATTTTAAAATGTCGTCTATTAAAATACATCTATTTATTGATACATTTCCATTTGTCGCACTCATAGCCTTTAAATGTCAGGTTTGCTTGGTAGCAGCGGTGGCACTGCCTGAGACAAGGTTGGACTTACACACAAGAGAACACAGATAACAGCTAAGATGCACATAATGAACATTTTCACATGTCGAAGAACACCGCCCAAGCTTCCTCGCTCTACCGTTATATTATCGATACACTACAAACATCAAAGAATTTATAATGTTCCTGAACATACAACTTTCAGAGTTTTGGTTTCAAAACGACAACGAGTGCTGGTTGGGTTTTCAGAGAACCACCACTTCACTATAGAGTGTTCATTAGACCACCGTTTTATGAAGCTGGATAGGAAAGCGAGATAGGAACATGCCATAATAATTATTAGAGACTAACTGTAAGCGTTTTCGATTGTAACTCATCAATCATGTGCTCGATAAATTTAATGGTGACTATTTATAAAGTTTAGCATGACAAAAAAAAATATTTAAATTAAAAATATGGTACTAAAACCTTTTTTACAGAATTCTGAACAAAGTTGCCAAGGACATCAGTTCTCCATCTCCAACCATTTAAGAGTCTATTAAGGACAAACAAACATTTATTTTTATATTTATAAATTATCCTTATGTTATGTACTCACCAAACACAATCATGAGGTTTCGCCAAATTTCTCCAAATCTCCTAGGTTCCGCCGTACAAAAGCCTAATCCCACTTGATTTTATCCGTCCGGGAGAGGTTGTTATACCAAACATGCCTAGAGTCTGAACTTCAGTTTATTTTTGTCATTCTTGTGTTCATTTTCTTATTTTTGCTCTGTTTCCCTCTATTTTCTGTTGCTCTCACTATTGAAAAATTTTGTTTTGGCGGCCACCTCAAGTCTGACAGCTAATGACATTTAAATGGCTTATTGAGATTTTAGTAAAAGTTCCTCCAAACATCGCGACCTCAGTTCAGTGAGAACATATTTAAGTCTGTCATCACATAAATCTGTTTCAGTACAAATAGAACTAAAATAACGTTACACTTTGTAAGCTATTCACACCAGTTCTACTTTATTTACAATCTTTGTTGAAGTTACCACGAAATTGTTGGTTGAAGGTTTCGTCTAGGGCAAAATACTTCTTTATTTAACCCAAATTTTCCAAAGCAGAGTCTGCACTACCTTTCTGTCTCACCCGACCTTTTGTTGCGTTAAAAATAAAACAACAAAACTTAATGTCGTTTTAATTTGGCTTAATTACTGGTATTGGTACACTACACACATTGTTTGTACGTTTGTGCACGTTAAGTGGTAATACAGTACAGACTGGTAACTAAAATTAACCATAAAGTGATATCACTTAAGACTCCAAACACAAGTAACACATTACAATTAACGCCGCCTTATGCCAAAATAGACACACCGCCCGTTTAAAGTCACATCGGGGCAAAAACCGTTCACTTATCAACTGTGAAAAATGTATGTAATAGAAATTATGGATGTTACTTATCTCAGTATGTTTCTAGGCTATTTATCTGTTTACATCAGCACACATAGTTGATGTACAAATGTATGTTTGTGCATACAATCAACAGGGAACCTGAATGGGGAACAACTGTCAAATTTGGAATAGCAAGTTAAGGCGTCTAAGTTCAGTATAACAAGAATTCATGACGCTCCTAGTTTATAACGACGAAAAGCCAAACCGCCAAAATTGATTATAGACAACAGGTAGACAATTTTGACCTTCACAGCAGTTTTAGTAAGTGCGTCGACACCTACGCTCAACTTCCCGATTTCGATTGATGAGGGTGGCAAACAGCAACTACCAACTTAAGGTGTCATCTCTCACGAGTTCCAGTGTGTAGTAGGACCCCTCAAGTCGATTTTAACATTATTTAATGTTACTGCCACAGTACCAGTGTTTTCTGAAGAAGCAGTCCCAAAGTAGTCTTGCAGTGTCATTGGCACGAAAGCGATCCGTTAATCTCTTCGTTGACTTATGCTACGTTTCCACCGAACCGGGAGGTTCGGGTGAACTTTTACTAAAACCTCAATAGGCCGTTTCCACCGAGGTTGAAGTGGTTTCGCTCGCAATTTTTGAATCACTCGCTCTCAATGTACAAATGCCCGCCAAAACAAATGTCACTCGCTCTCACTTTTTAAATGGCCTCCGGAACTGCTGTCTGTTGACACGAAATATTATATATTGTGTGAGAACACCAGAAAATAGAAAGAGATAAAATGCGAAAATTAACAACAAAACGACTTTAGACGTCAGACTCTGCAAATGTATGGCGGAACCGGGTAGATTCGTAGAAAATTGAAGAAACCTCGCGGTTTCGTTCGGTGGAAACGTGGTATTAGACGTAAGTAATCGATGTGAGAAAAAAGAAAAAAGAAGATTTATTATATAGTTGGTACGAGATGCCAAGGACAGTTGGTTTCGTACAAAGTACAAGGGATGGAAAGCATGTCCAGTGATCACAGACTAGCCTCGTTTCTTGAATGAAGAATGGAAAAGCAATTCCAAACGGCCGATTAGGAGAAGTAACATTATGACGTAACTGAATGTACGAACTTTTAAATAGTATTGACGACAATATGTGGTCCTAATTGTATTGCAGGTGGATTACCAGCAGGGCCGGCCTGATTGGAATAAGCTCCCTGTGCAAGCCCTATGTTTTGCCTTCCTTTTCCGTTTCCAGGTTACCCAAGAAGTGTGTGTAACAAATGTGTCTAATAAGACAACGTCTATCATCTCAAAATAATAAACTCAGTTCTCTGTTCATACGTGAATCATATGAGCGAAACGTGAAGAACGCACATGAAAAGTCGGACTGAGCACGATCAATTCTCGCACAAGCACTCAAAAACGATCATGATTCCATAGGAATAAATTATAATATTGAGTGTATTATTATGAGATTTTTTCCTATGGCAAATTTGTACCAGAGTATTGCAATTTATTTTTAATTAGACTCCTAAGGGATTTTTACAGCCTGCAGATATGGTAGGTGTGCCCTGTGTTCAGTAGTTGTGAATGTTACCAACGGCACCCAGCTGTCAAACTATTCAGTCAGGATTGCCATTGCATGATGCATTGTATCAAGCTTGCCGAATGTGCGGGAATTAATAAAAAATATAATCGAAAATCCGGTTCAGTTGTAAATACGCAACATAACTTTCGTCATTTCAGTGTGCAGGCAATTCATAGTGCAAATTTATATTATAATAATATAATACGGTTGGAGTGACAGTTGACGCGGACCTGGCCATGGCTTTTACGGCAACCACGCTCGTTGTTGCGCGAGTTACATGTCGCAACATGTCGCTGCACCTCCCACCCTGGCAACAGTGTATCCAAACACTTGTCATTGCTTCCTGTACATAGATATCACTTCATTGTTTCTAGTAAGCGTATTTTAGTATTCCTTTCTTATTCTAGTTTTTTACAAGTTATTCGATTGGAGACATTTGACGAAAGCAGTTAATTATTCTTATTCTAATAAAAATGTGTTAAAGGTTAAATATAGCGTTTCAATTGTGTCCTTCTCTTCTTAAATATAACTCGCGCTATTGTTCTTTCACGAATGGATGGTTTAAAGCCGACTCCGTACATCGAAGTTGAGAAGCTTTTTCTTCACAGGAATACTCTTTGAGCATTGTCAGTGACTCGAAAGCAGTGAAGCCATAAATTATGAAAAATTACGAATTTGGCACACACTGTTTGTTTTGGAGTTGACGCCACGGCGATTCACTTAAAAAAGTTCACCTGCCGGACGGATTTTTGTGTGAAATGAAGAAAACATACCCGCCCTAACCACAAGCCGGAAATGTCGATTAGGCGCCGATCAGCTTAATTGGGCATCGCCATCGCAAGCAAAATTATCGTTAATGGAGAGAATACAATCCACAAAGATTGTGCTTGATGCGGTTTATTGTAAAGCGTCCCCGTCCCAAAATGGGAAATCAGACACCGTTATCGTCAACATCTCAAAGCAATAAGTCATCTATTGGCCGCCGTAATCCACCAACAGCGTGAAACCCCTCTATTACTTTGCTTGACTTCTTTGACAATCTTTAGGAAATATCTCCTACAATTAATTGATTTGCCTTGAAGTCAGTCTTATTTTTTAAGAACGTGACGGATAAAGCCCCCACGGATATAAGCCGCCTCCAAAACCCGATCTACTACTTATCTTGATATCAGCCGGATGCCAACAGTCGGGGTTAAGAATGTGCCTCAATTGTGTTAAATTTGTATCCGGAGAACCATCATACGCATGAGCGCAGAAATAAGCAAACTATCGTTTTCCAATGTCTTCACTTACATTGTTTTGCAGACGTAATATACACCGAGTGACGCCATGGCCCGATTGACAACACTCAAGAATACCCTATATTCATGTGCTTTGTCTGTTATGTACGCACTTGTATGGATGTATGTTTAAAACTGCACGTAAACACCATGATCACAGCCTAACCTTCAAGAAATACAGCCACTTGTTTTGTCGCACAAAATTTCAAAGCATATTTTTAGGCTTCACCCAAAACATCTTCCATTCGTGTACAAATCTTTAACGCATAACAGAGAAGAAACACTGACAGGCATGTGACATTCGGCATGCCTCCGACAAGCCGTCACAAGTCCACAAACAAAAAGCTGCAACTGAAGGTCACGGTGACCAGCCACAATGGAAACCACTGAAATACACGTCACTCGTGTAACTCTGACTCATCACAATGTTGTGATCTTTGATCGGGTTTGCATTGCTGTGATAGCTTCGCGCCACG
Organism: Eristalis intricaria; assembly: GCA_964034865.1. Classification (NCBI taxonomy): domain Eukaryota; kingdom Metazoa; phylum Arthropoda; class Insecta; order Diptera; family Syrphidae; genus Eristalis; species Eristalis intricaria. The sequence goes on from OZ035874.1 coordinate 93,798,206, forward strand.
ACCTTTGTTCTACATTCGGCGCAATGTGTATGGCGATAAAGAAGCACTCGCTTTGTTCACCATGCCCACACGTACACTCGATGCATGATCGTGTGGGTTTTTCGATCGATGTCCACTGTTTATTTTTAACGACCGGGAACTTTTCTAAACTGATAACAGATTCATCTTTTGTAGTAAACATTGCTTCTTCTGCACTGCACACTCTCTTAGCGCGTTAAGTGAAGAATAATTTTCCATCTCCTCAAGTACTTCCTTAGTCTTCATCGAAAGTAGAATGTTATCGATCTATTTATTGTCATTAGTTATCATGTTTTTTTTTTCTTAAGTCGGAATTAAACTATTATCGCATTGATAAGTCGAGTGTATGTTGGACTTCGCTCCAAGTAATACATATATGACTCGTGGCAGTGTATCTTAATGCAGCGTTTAAACAAAAACATTCCTTCGGACGTAAACATAAAATTATCAATTTTTTGTCAAATTTGATCGACAACTAACTCAACAGCACTTGATTACAGTTAGCTGGTGGTTGTTTCCAGCCAAGTTTCATTCACCAGCCGTCTCTATGTGTGGGTCTGGGCTAAACTGATAAGGATAAGATGAACACTCACGATCGACTCGGGGGGATGTGTGTGCACTCAATCATACTATTATCAATCATATTTTGTTTGAAATGTGGATCAGATCCTACACTTCTCAATTCTACTACTTATGCACGTATGCACTTGTGAACAGTTTTTACTGTATTTAACGGTCGTCTATGACGGAACCTAATTCAAATTTAATTTGAATGTTCATTAATTCCGTCTGTCTATATTGATTATTGCGATATTAAATTAACCACACACATTAAAAGAGCAGTTACATCTCTACAAGTGCTATAAACTTCTAGATATAGTCTAGTCAATATCCACATTAACTTTAGGGTCTTTGATATAAGAACATGAAGCTAAACGTATGGTTCCACGCAGGATAAGGTTACCTACTCAATGGGGCATATTGGGATTGACTTGAAGTTTGAATCCCATTACGTCGTGAGAGAATGTCATTTTAATTGCCAACAGATCTTAATTTGAATATATTTTTTTGATGTTCTTCTTCTTCATTTGGCGCTACAGCCCGGGGTGGACCTGGGCCTCAACCAACAAGCCTCTCCAGCTAGCACGGTCTCTGGCTAGCTGTCTCCAGTGTCGCACGCCAAGTTGGTTGAGGTCCTTCTTCACCTGGGTGCGCCACCTTATACGCGGGCGTCCTCTGTTGCGTTGTCCCACGGGTCGAAGACTCTCCGGGCCGGAGCTGAGTTGTCCATACGCTCTACATGGCCTAGCCAATTTTTTTGATGTTACCAATATAAATGAAATGTTACATCATGTCGTGGCATTATGAGTCTGTGCGTCGACTCCTATGCACTTGAATCTCTCTGCATGGGTTCGATTCCCGGCACGATCAAAAAATACATTTTCACGGCCCTACCTCCTTCGAATCACTGACAATTATCAAAGGGTTCGATTCCCGGCACGATCAAAAAACTACATTTTCACGGCCCTACCTCCTTCGAGTCACTGACAATTCTCAAAAGGGTAACTGTCAGTCTAGAAGAAGTTTCTCAAACGTTGCTGTTGGGAGTCGGCATAAAACTGTAGGTGCTTCCCCTCGTGAGTGAACAATAACACGCACTACACAAGCGGTTACTGTAAAAGCTAGGGCCTGGCCATCTGAGGGTTGTTGCGCCATCTCCGTGGGAGCTCTTAAAGGATTGAGGCATGTCCGTCAACTTATCGAAACATATCGGACAAAATAACTCGGCCTTAACTTGAAAATTATTCTTGTAAAAATACGTCACGAGTATGTGGATTGAATGCAAAAAAATCAAACGACGATAAATTACACGATCCTTGTCTAGTCTATTACACATCACCCAAACTCAAGATAACTCCTCCAGGGAATGAAATTCAAAACAGTACATGTTGCATGACATGTGGCACTATCCTCCATATTAATATCTCGATTTTGTGACCGAAAATATTCCGTAATCATTTTGCTCTAGCTACGGTTAGGTAAGTTTAGGTAGGCTGCTAGTGCATTCACCAGCACACTTAGACTTCATTGGGCCATTGCGTTAAAACCATTGTCAGACTACTATCACTGATTGACCACTCCAGTGACAGTGCCGTTAATTTGATCCCAACGGCAAATGGTGGCTGGACCAGTTATGAGCGTATTAACTTATTTCACTGGGATTAGAACCGGGGACCCCGCTAACCATTCATTTTCGAATCACAAGACAAAATTGCACACCGTAATAAATACCCTTGGTGCTTTATAGATAAAAGTTTTGCGGTCAATCTTCAGACTTTTCTTCAATCGAGAAGAAGATTCAACCATGTGAAGCGTACAGTACAGCATGAGTCTAGCTAGGCGTCTACAGGTTAACTCTCTAACCGGGAATTTTTTTTCCGATGAAAAAATTCGAACAGACTATTTTGTAATTTGTTTGAAAAATGTGGAAGTATAGTAGTTTTTTTAATGCCTTGCCATAACCACGCAGAAAGGCGATGCTGCCGGTTCGCGTATGGAAAACACTGCACCCTCCCGAAGGGTCTTCGAATGTGCATCAGTTCGACAACGTCTACGAAACCGATGTCGATCAGAAGTAGAACAGCCAAATTGGCATGTGTAATTAGAGGCATCTGAGGTTGAGGCTTAGGTCTTCCCGCGAGAAGAAGAGTAGTCTTTCCACATATGTTCTTTTGTTTGAGTTTTCCACCGAAAGAAATATTAGCTTGATCGCTTCAGAAAATTTGGTTTGAAATTTGGCCATTCAATCGCTGAAGTTCAGGCACCCAATCGGCACATGTGTTACTCTTTCCTTGGTCAGCTCACTTTAGTTCTTAAGTAATCGACTATTATTCCATCCAACACTTATGCAACGAAGCCACTCATTCAATGTTTACAGTTTAAATGGAAGTTAATGACCAGCAAAATCAGCTCGAATATAGACAGATACATCTTTGACGTTAGACAAAAGCCCTTAAGTCAAAAAATTGATTTTAATCTTAAATCAATTATCTAATCTAAGTTAGAAATATGCATATTTGGCATGGCATTTACGTCTTTAGTTTCGGTCTTTCTGAACAAATGATCCAATTTTGGAAGAACAAACGCGTTAGGAAGGAAGTTCATGAGACAAAACTACAATTCCAAACGAGCCAAAGAAGCTCTAGAACTCAACAAAGCTGACTTAAGGATGTTGTGTGGTTCACTTCAACAGGTCACGGAGCATGTAATTATCACCTCCATAACATGGGTCTTATCAGCACAAACGAAAGAGACTATGGAACACCTATTACTCGCCTGCCCAAGCCTTGCCCATGAAAGATTGAAAATGCTAACAAATCATATGTACAAGGGAGAGACTTTCAAGAAATTCTGCCTAGGAAAATTGTAAAATTTTTAAGGACAGCACTGGAGTCCTGGATCAAAAGAAGGGAGTACAAGAGATCTTTATAGTCGCAGTACAAGTATCTGCATGACACACCCCAAAATCTTCAATTTCTAAATTCCGCCTTTCAGTTTCTGACTTAACACCATTTTGCCTAACCGCAGAGCATTGTTCTGGGATAGAAATAATGGATGCGCCTTTGTGCTATGATAATCTATCTATATTTTATATATTTCTTTTTAATAACAACACATCATGACTAATCAAAAATTTCATGTGAGCAGTAGTCTACCTTTTATAACAAGCAAAGTCGCATGCACGTATTTTTGAGATCGAAGAAGCTTCTTTATGTAAAGGGTGCTTTTTAGAGGCGGACAACTTCAAATTTGTTTTCTGTGACAGCTGATTTGACAGTTCTTGGTTGTTTTAAGGTTAGTTTTATTCGGCATTTATGAAGAATTGACTGATTCATGGCAGAGCAACTAGAGAGAGAAAGTCGAGAAAGTCAAACTAAAGTCACTGTCGAAACACCGTTACATCTTGAAAAAGTCATTGTTTGATGCGTTCTATCGAATCATTGGCCCATATGTCAAATGATTCTCGAGCGTCAACGGTGCAGAGACATGATTTCTAGCTTTTTCGACCAACACTTGGATACAAAGCCTGGGATCTAATTTTTGACACATTTCTTCCACTTATAGAAAATTCGCCTTGAGGATGTCCGACTTACAGAGGTGTGACTATATTCTTTCGATCAGAGCTCAAATTTAACTGGGCAACTAATCAAAAATACTGGATAAACAGTTACAAAAATTTAAGGCCATGTTCACAAGTAATGTTTTAAGTAACAGTAGTGTCATGTAATTATTTTTTAACTTGCACGCAGCCGTGCATAAAGTGTCCTGGTGTCTTAACCAGTTCTGGTTGAAGGTGTAGAGGGAGAAAAAGAAAGGAAGTACCTGTGAACATTGGTCTTAAAAATGTCTGCTGGTTGTAGTTTTTGTGGGAAGAGTTAGTCTGGGAATAGCATACCATATTCGTTTAGTGCGGCTGGAAAACGAGTTTACCCTAAAGGCAGGCTTATGGGTCAATTGATTAGCATTCCTGGTGAAATGAGTATGTTATTTTAAAATTACAACTGTGTGACAGTTGGACCTACAGATTATACCACGTACGCGCCATTTGTCCGAAGTCATGTTTAAATATTAATCCCATAAAATTATCTGTCAAATAAATTCAATTTCATTGATGTTCAAATCATCTCTCTGTGTTTTATTTCAATTTAAAATGATCCGGCTTCGAAAAAAAAACCCCTCTATTTCAATTTCTGAAGTTAAGATGATTGTAGGACGATAGGTCTGACTTCCAAGCAGATCATAATGCCAATTTTCGACTTAAGAATAAATTAGAAAAAAGTTTTCCTGACCTCACTTTCTTTCGTGTCTGTACCACGTTCTATAGAACTAAGAGAATTGCTTCACTGAGTCGATTAAAAACAGATAAAATTAGTTTCCAGCACCTCCGTGGCGTTAAGGTATTGGCTGCGTTTCCTGTGCGCGTCTCCTATATAACGCATTCCTCTACTCATCACCCTCATCCTCCAAGTCACAATTAACATGAACTTCACTGTATAGGTCTGCAACAAAACTGGTCATTTCTTGCTGCTAAGAGATAATAACACTTGCTGCTTACACACATCTACAAATCGGTATCATCTAATGAACCTACTAGAGAAACCGAACTAAGTTTCCTTGGTAAAGTTCAAACCTAAAAATACACACAGTTCCCCCCCAACCCACAGAAGTCGTATCTTCGTTTGTTGTCGTTGTACTTCGTTCTGTACACTCACAGTGATAACTGAAAAAAGAGTCACATCGATCGTCGTCACCAAAACCTTATAATCACTCCAGTTCCAAGCCATCAGTTCCACAGTCGACGCAAGTGCTCCCCGGTGAAAAGTCGTGTTCACAGACTCACTTCTCTAGTCACTCTAGTGTCTTCCCGACAATTTGCACGAAATAAAATAAAAAAGAAAAACAACAACTTAAAATCATTTTGTGAAAATTGGAAACAAATAAATGTAAGTGCCGCCCAATCAAAATCAACAACCCACGCACGCACGGCATAATCAATCCAAAATTGCATTGACTTTGGTAAATTGCCCTTTTTAAGGTCTTGTCGTTTGCCGTCGCCGTTGTGTTGCAAGGCTTAGTCAAGTGGTTTTGTGTGAAGTTTAGTTTCAATTGTGAATTCTTTCAGCATGGAGAACAGCAACGCAGCCTTTAACATTCGCATTGGATACACCAAACCCGAGACTTTGGAGGTCGCCAAAAATGAACTGCGTGAAACGCCCGAGGTCAAGGAGGCAGCTATCAAGGAACTGCGTGAGCTGATGCTCGCTTGCGCGGACATCAAGTACAAGGAGGACGATGAATTTTTGCTGATCTTCCTCAGAGCCTGTCACTTCTACCCAAAGAGTGCCTTCGAAAAGGTGAGACAAGTCAGCAAGTGTTTTTTTTTTTTAAACATTCTTATCTGCTTGACCTAAGTCCGGTTGAAAGGATGTAGATCACTCCTATCAATGCAATATTCATACATTTATATTCATTCTGAGCTGATAACAGCCGACAAACTGATAAGTGATGTATCATAGTTGTGTTTTCGTTGTGTTTCGTTGAGAGATTGCCCACAAATCTCTCGACGAGTTCAAAATTGCACACCCTGATGTAATGCCGACAGGCATACTGATCTTTGACCAGTACTTATGGTCAAGGCGGGTGATTTGATGTTGGAAAGTGGTGATAAGCTCAAGGTGATCACACCTGCAATAAAAACGTTTTGTTTATTGCGCTATAAATAAGCTTGTTATCTGCAGATACCATAAACCGGACTCGCATTCTTTATTCACAGATGAAATCCGTTGCCACCTTCCGTAAGGAATACGCCACCCTCGTCCATGGACTGCTCATAGACCAATTGAAGGAGAAATTCATCACCGGAAATGTCGTAAATGTTCTCAAGAACTGTGATCAGTTTGGACGACGAGTGCTTATTGTTCACTGCGGTGCTACCTGGAATCCCAGCTACGTTTCGTCCGATGAAATGTTTCAAATGCTCTACGCCATCCATTTGGCAGCTCAACTCGAACCGGAAACGCAAATCCGTGGTGTAGTCTGCATCATGGACTTCGAGGGCTTGGCCATGAAGCAAATTAAGTCACTCTCCGTGAGCTTCTCAAAACGCCTCCTTACCTTCATCCAGGATGCTATGCCACTGCGCATGAAGGAGGTGCACTTCGTGAAGCAGCCGTTCCTCTTCAAGATGGTTTGGTCTCTCTTCAAGCCGTTCGTCCGCGAGAAGCTCAACAAGAGGGTATGCCACCACTATAACTTGTCATCCCGTCAATCCGTCTTCATTTGTCTTTTCTTTACTTGCAGATGCACTTCCACGGCAACGACATGAATTCTCTCCAAAAATTCCTAGACCCTGAAATTTTGCCTGAAAACTACGGAGGAAAGCTCCCAAAGATCGACTACGGCGGCAAGGACTGGTATCCAGCTGTCGAAAAGCACGCTGACTTCATTCAAGAATGGTCCGAAATGGGACCGGCCAAGTGGTGAAGACCTCTGTCTCAGCTCTTCAATTAGAACAATTCACGTGCCTTACTCGAAACAAAAAGTCTACATCTACATACATAGATAGCAAATTTATTTAGTTATCCTTTGCATTCCATTCGGTTTAAAGTGCGTTTATATGTGAAGGGAGGGCTATTGTTGAACTCTGAACTTGATTTTCTTATCATGACTGCCTCGCACGATCAATTACTATATTTTTATGTTGTTACTACGTTAAGTGTGAACATATATTATTAGGGTTACATTTATGATTTTCTTTATGTCTAGGAGTATAAGAGAGAATGTTGTGGCTTACCCAGCGGTAAGCGAAAATGTTGTTGTGTTTAATAAACAAATATAATCACGTATGTTAATGATTGGTCTCTTATCGTTCTCTCCTTCCACGATGAATACTCATCAATTTGCACTCATCAATCACAAGCGCAAATAAGCGCGATTTAATTGAATGTCGTGTTCTTTGTGGCCACCTGCTCGGGGAACAAGCCTGGCCCAGGTTTACTTTTGTTAAGCGCCATGAAATAAAAAAAGAGAATTACGGAAGGAAAAGAAAGAACTTGTGGTACTACTGAAAGCGACAATAAACAGACTGTCGTGGCTCAGTGGCACAATAGTAAAGGCAAGCAATACCCCAGATGCAATACGGTTCTTTAACCTTGTGGAGATGTTTTAAGGAATACAAAAAAAAAGCTTTCGGTGCACTCTTTGCACAAGTAAGGCAAGAGGGTGGTCCGATAAATACTTTGACTACAATAAGAAAACGAACATTTTGGAAAAGTGGCGATTTATATATCAACATAATAATAATAATAATATTGGTGGCGCGACAATCCTAGGCGGACCTGGGCCTAGCTTCTCAGCAACCACTCGTGTTGTACGTGCTATTGTTCTTTCACGAGTGGAAGAGACCTGCAGTTTTATGCCGACTCCGAACGGCAAAGTTGAGAAGCTTTTTCTAGACAGGAATACTCTTTGAGCATTGTCGGTGACTCGAAAGAGGTGGAAGCCGTGAATTATGAAAGTTGGTAGATTGGGGATGGGATTCGAACCTGGCACCCTCTGCGTAGGAGTAGACGCACTAACCCACTACGCCACGGCGACTCACTATATCCCAACATAGTTTCGTTTTAGTTCGTTACACTTCGCCCAGCGATGATCCAACTTCTTTAACCCGTCGAAAAAATACGGCTTCTGGAGGTCTGCAAAGTAGCACTCCGCGGCGTCGATAACCTTACCATTCGACTTAAATTTCTGCCCGGCGAGTGACTTTTCCAAGTTTTGAAACGAAAAGAAGACGCACGGAGTCAAATCTGGAGTTCGTAGCCTAGTTCGAATAATTTGGCAGGTTTGCCAGGGCGTTGTTGTCCGGAGCGAGCAAAGGCGGCACCCAATGCACAGACAGCTTTCTCATGCCCAATATTTCATGAATGATATGACCCACGCGATCTCAACTACACGCACATCTTCAATCGGCGTACAGTGGTACAACGTAGCTGGCCATAAGTCAAAACAAACGTTGTTCTATTAGAAAAAATACCGCTAGACTAGAAGGTAAATACCTAAATAACAAGATACAAAAAACAAACAGTTTTTTCCTTACTTTACCAATGGTATTCAATGTATAAATCTTTTTTTAGTTCTCGAGTTTGCATTTCGCGGATAGGTTAGGTTAGGTTAATGTGATTAATACAATTGAAGCAGTTCTGGCCCACTTAGATCCTCTTTGGATACATTGTGATATCACAAATCGGCAGCTAACGTGCCGGTTTCTCTTTGGGTACTAACTAAAAAACCCCTGAAGATACCTACTGGTGTGCTAGTGGCATATCCTGGATGATGCACTCCTTTGCTGGGTTACAGCCAATTAGCATTTTTTATAAATTTTGTTATGTCCAGAATTTTAGTGGTGCCTAGCGTGTTTTTCATTGTCCTTGCAAGTGCTGGGCGGGGGCAGGGGTAGTGAACTATAGTTTCTTCTCCCTCTTCGTCTCTACAGCTCCTACAAAAGTCATTGTAGAGGGTTACCATTCTACTTGCATGTGTGCCTAATAGACAATGACCAGTAATAATGCCAACTATATTGCTGATTTCCTTTCTATTTAGCTTAAGAAGTGTGCTTGTTTTTTTATGATTATCCACCTCCGATTGGCGGCGCTGATGGAATCTGTAAGTAACAAAGTGTTTATTACTTGAAGATAGGTCTGGGGTGTCCTGATTATTTGCCTTTGGTAAACCCACCCCTGTTCTAGATAGCTCGTCGGCCCTTTCGTTGTCTGGAATACTACTATACCCAGCATAGGTTAAGGTTGCATCTGACCGCTATCTCACTAATAGATAGATGGCAAAGTTTGGTCGTTGACAGTAAGCGGTCAGCCTCTCGGATAGCTCTTACTTCTGCCTGGAATATACTACGGTGGTTGGACAATCGACGGGACAGAGAGAAGGATATTTCCTGCCACGGCGCAAATACTTAAGTCATGTTCCTTCTTCCATTTTGCATCCGTCTGTGTATACTTCCAGATGGGTAGCTGATCTGACTACGTCTGATATCGAGTCTGTTATATTTGGGATGTATATTTTTTATATCTATATTCAAAGTCTACGACGGGCGCAATATAATCTGTATGCTTTGGGATGTTCGCATTCTTGATTATTTCTATGTGACCTAAACTGTTCATTTTGCTCCAGCGGTTGCATTCCCTCAACCTGATCGCTGCTTTGGTAGCCGCCAACTTCCCTTAAATTTCGCGGATAAATAATAATAAAAAGAGTTGTTCTTAAAGGAACTGCGCGAATAATTGATTTGAATCAAATATGTCAGAATATCCTATTGGTAAGTACAGTGGAATTTCGATTATTGCAACTAATGAAAACATGACCTGATTCAATAATCGAACAGATATTTTGAACACTCTGAAAAAGCTTACGCAATATACTATTTAATGTATAAATAAATTATCCTGAATCCTTACTTTATAAAAAAAAATAAATTCATTTACTTAATATGTAAAACTTAGAAGTTGCTTTGCAGAAGATTGCTTGGCAGCAGCTTTATCCCGCATATTCTGCGGTTGCATAATTTTTTTCAATGTTTAAGTCATTTTTGTCAGCATATTATTACGGCTTTTAATTTCAATTTGGGCTGCATATCAATAACTTCCATTTCCGCACTATCATCGGAAACTTCTTCTGGGGCTTCTAAATTTTGAAGGTTTTTGGGTGTTCCATTGAGAGATGTCACCGCTGGCCATATCAGATCTGAATTAAAGCAAGGAATTAAAAGCAAAGGAACACAGTCTTCTTCCTCCCAATGCTCAGGAGTTGTGATAACTTTTTACCGTCAAAAGTTGCCGTCAAAAAGTCACTCAAATTCTGCGATAGGCAAGGACACAATCAGCTGTGAATTTGGCCATCTGTATAATACATCATTATTGCACGCAACTATATTTAGACGATTTATGATGGCTTCAACAGTTCTCTCTTCCTCTAAAGCTGCCTACACACTACCATGTATTTAACGTCCTTCTTGGAAAGTAATACAAAATGTTATATTGTGTAACTTGGAATGAAAATGGCGACAGAAAAGATTGCGACTATGATGAAGGACTGAAAACATTTGTCGACTGCTGTGACAGAATATGGGCATAAGGACTGATAACGTGTGCAAATGTGTGAGAAATTGTAAGAATAGTGTGAAGCCTGGACTGAATTGAAAAGAAATTACATTCTAGGAACGTCATTAGAGAACTGATAGAGTGTAGGCAGCTAAATATTTCATAGTAAAGCGACATTTTTCATTTTAATTCATTTTTATTTCAACAATTCATAACAAACGTAAATACTAGACAAAAATTCTTAAAACTAGTTGGACGAACAGTGTTACTATTTCTAACTTTCTTGCCCTAAGCGGGCACTCTAAGCTAAACTTAATTTGATCATATGTCTTTCGACTTTAACTAAGATTGCATTTATATTTGAACAAAAACGATTTCAATACTGAACAACTTAATAGTAAGTTTAGTAAAGCGTACACACATATGTGTACAAATTTAGGTATAGAAGAAGAAAAAAGTTTTCGAAACGTTGCAATAATCGAAAATAGGTAAGTCCATTACATTGGTTGCATAAATCGAGAATTGCAGAAATGGAAGTTGCAATAATCGAACCTGCGCTGTACTTTTAAATTAAGTGTTTTTTTTATTAGTATATTAATTAGGACTTAATCGTGTCTAAACTACCTAGAGAGTAGTCTATGAACTAAATGAGGTGATACAATTTTACTAAAGGAAAACTAACAATTTGTACCCTTTGATACTTTGGTAGTTTGAAGATTGGATCATTATCTTTAAATGATGTAAAAGATAAGTGCCGACACGTACTGATCATAAGATGATCACTATTAAAAAAAGTACAAAAAAAAGTCACTACAACGTTTATTGTAACCTGAAGATGATTTAAAAACGCATTACTTATCGAACAAAATAAAACAAAAATAAAACCTGAATTAAGTCCAGCTAACAGTGGCGTGGCGTCCATATAACCCGATACATACCGAGTTACCTTTTAAATTTTCACTCTGCAACAATGTATGGATACAAGCAACATGAATCTTATTATGTGCATATAAACATAGATAGATAGATAGATAGATATTTATTTCGTCATAAAATATTTACATTGATTTTAGTTATCGCACAGTATCTATTACAGAGATTTGATACATCATATATCTTACTACTGGAAAATGAGTTTAAATTATATTGAATATAAATGAAATTGATAAGAATTACATCAAACAAACTGAAGGAAAGACGACAAAACCTCCAATAAAAAAAAATATAAACATAATATCTGTCTGAACGCACTGAATATTTAAGACTTTATGTGTAGTGGATGAAATTTATAGGCGAATCAAAACTTATAGAAACGACTGATGATGGCAATGTGCCTTAATGGAATTTATTTCGAATTATTAAGATGGTATGGCAAACTATCCCTACAATCTCAGCAATGTGTTGCATCAAACATGTTGTAAATTTGTTGTTTACGGTACCTTGTTCTCAGCAAAACGGATACCATATAGTATGCATGGATAGAGAAAAATGTTCAGTAAAATAGATCGACCTACAGATGGCGCCGTACTTGTTTTTAATTGTTGGCTTTTGTCGGGATATTATTTATTTTGTTTTTGAAGTAATTTTTAATATTCTACAGCCATCAAAATTGCTAAAAGATTATAACCAAATTAAAGGTCTGCCAATGAAAAGCCCATTCAAATGAGCTACAGAGATTAGGGTGGAATTATATTTGGACAGTGATTAGGGTTAAAATAAATAATTACAGAAGATGTAGTAGAGTAGGCAGATGTATACCAGAGTAGCGCCGGTCCTTACCAAAAGCACAGGATAAACCATTTTAAATTCGTAGACCACTCAAAAAGCAAAAAAAAAAAATAGAAAATATTCATTAGTCCGGTTAGAGAAAAGTGAATGTGGATTGATCCAATGGTCAATGGTAGATACTGCATAATAAAAAAAATGCAGCATACAGACTTCAGCGTTTTTAAATACTAAAGATATTCGGTGGTCCTATTGTTTTGTCCGTAACTGTACATATTCATTCATATTCATATATCATATATCATCATCAAATAAATAAGTGAATCAACATGGAAACCTTTTTTTTGTCTTTTCTACCACCTTTTTCTGCTTGTCACACTATTCATTTCCCAAGTCCCATCACTGCTCCATAGTCCAAAGCAGAACAATCGCAAAGTGGCAGCAAAATAAGAAGTGAAAAATCGCAGTAACTCGAAAAATCTGGAGTTATAGAATATATGGCTGGTTAGGAAAAATTGGTTGCCTGTCCTTGTTCAGCCTTCATCGTTCTCTGCGGTTGACTAATCTCTGTTTAATGCTTTCTTATGCAAAAAAATAACCCACTTTTCATCGACTTATTTGCTGATTTTGTATTGCTTGCTCTTAAATTGTTTCTTTCAGTTATGGAGCAGATTGCAATGCAACTTTTTTATTACATACTATTCTTTAAGTTATTGCCTTTGCATCTGCCAAAAAAGTTGTTAATTATACTTTAGGTTCATTGTAAGTTTTACCTTTAATGGCTTGAAGTATACAAAATAGAAATACACAATACAATTTCAGATAGCGTTTACAGGTGAATATTTTTACCGACCTTTTATCACCTTTTCCAATTTTTCACGCTACGCCACTGCAAATTAAGGACCCTAAATCGACCACTTTAGCGGTCTGACAATACGATATCGCACATTTTTTACTTTATCTACCATGGTAGCCATTTTCGTGTCAGCTGGGCTTGCCTTATCAAAAACCGACGTGCTACCACGTTGAAACTCGTTACACCGATTTTTGACGGTCGCCATCGAAGGTGAAGAGTCGCCCTACACAGCATCCAAGTGCTCCTTGATTTCGCTGAGCGATTTCCTTTCCAATTACAAGACACCGACCGATATTGCTCTTTTTCCATTTTTCTAAAATCGGCGGACACGCCCGTTGCTATACGCGGTGAAAACAAAAATACGAGCCCGATTGGGCTGAAATTTTGGCAGTAGCCGTCTACAGGTTAGTTGGTTGGTTTAAGTTGCTACCCGATTGGGGTCCAACAAGGTACAAGTAGAGCATTGTGCGCCGTTTTGATACCATTGTAGACCTGCTATATCCAAACTGTGGCGCTTTTTATATTTATAGATAATAATTAAAAAAGTATTTGCAATAATCTTCCTTCAAATCAACATAAAACTATAATATCTGCACATTGATTGACAATTTGTATTATTTTGTAGATGTAAGATTAAATAATAATCAAATCTCTGTAAGTAAATATTGTTAATAATTAATTGTTAAATTCATGCCACAATAAAATACATATTTGCAATGATAGTACATATGGAACTAGAAGCGAAAGCAGATTAGCAAACAATAAAAAACTAACAAATAAGATACAAGACTGAATGAGTGGGGTCGTTGCAAACAATTTTAATAACAAAAACTAGAATAAATAAGTAAATGAATAAATAAAGAGTAGACAATAAAAACGAAATAGTGACAGTTTATGGTATTATTACACAAATCAGATCCAGAACAGCTTTATAATCTAATTCTAAAAGCCATGATTTCACATTTCTTTGGAAAATTGGTAATTAGGTAGGATAAGGTAATTTATTAAACAGTCTAGGAGCGATTGCTGAAAAAAATATCAAAAAATATTTTTAGATTGTGATGAGGTACTTGGACGAGATTTTGTGCATTAAATCTAAGTCCATAGCTAAATGAGCTTTTTTTTAATAAAAAAAAAAGATCTTTCGAAAATTATAGTTAAGACAAAAAATAAATACAGTTTAGATATTAAGAATTCTAAAAAGTACTAAGCTATCAGCTGAGATTTTTATTGCAAATAAGACGAATAATATGTTTTTGGGACAAAAAAGAGGGCATCATTTATTATAGTGGACGCCACCCCAGGACGTTATGCCATATTCCAGTTTAAAATGCGCTAAACTATTATAATATTTAATAATACAATTTGGAAGATCATCAATAGAAAAACTGTGTACTGCTGTGATCACTGGTGATTTGTAAGATTGACATATTTTGGGGGCAAGTCGCGATGTAAGAATGTATCTCCGGCATTCGATGGATGGTAAGCCGGCTTCGGTTAGGATGTTGTAAAAGCCCTCAAGCTGGATCTAATAGCCGAATGGTATGATGCCGTAGATTGCCATTACGCAGTCGACACTCGATAATACAATGGATCTGGTTAAGGAAATTAAAGAGGTGTGATGGACTAACGAGTATGTAGATGATAGGAATCTTATGAAATTAAGCCTGGTTTTCAAGCTAGTTTTCTCTTAAGATTAAGACAGTGGTGCTTAAAAGTAAAAAGGAAAACGACTATCAAAAATTATTATTATAATAACTAAGATATTAAGGTTATTTACATTTGGGATTAAAGTTGTTGTCAAAGCATTTGGATAATACGAATGTTTTTGTAACGAGGTATGCATTCACTAATGTCGTTGTACGCAATTATAAACAGAGTAACTGAGAGCAGGGAGCCTTGGGAGATCCCGTTAGAAAAATTATAAACCGTTGAATACGTGTTGTTTACATTTACCCTAAATTTACGATTGGTGAGGAAGGATCTTATGTATGAGAACATTCTTGGTCCGACTTTCCATTGGGTTAGTTTTTTTTTAAATATGAATCCCGATTCGATCAAAAGATCTCTCAAAGTCGATTGATAAAATTGACACGTGGTATTAGCATGACAAAGCCGAGGTCACTTTTCGGAAATGGTTCTTTTAGAATTTTGTTTTCTAACTCTGCCATACAATTTTGATTCGGTCAGTGGCTTCTTTGTCTATCCTTTCCGCATATGTGTCCAGAAGATTACCCACTTTCGATGAGTAGTAACTAAGTCATACACCAGGGTGTCGTCCATTCCATCTACTGCACTGTGCTATCATCTTCAGCTGATATGTAGTCCTCATCAACAACTAAATCTGAAAGAACATCTGAAGTTATGGTTTTACTTTCATCAAGTACGTGGTCGTTTTCCGCGTGAAGATCAGCACCCATTTGTGTTTCTCTCGACAGTCGCACCATTAATTCTTCATTCCTACCGACTTAATAGGATCGTAGACGGTATTTGAGCTCAACTGAACTTTTTGCGTTACAACGGTGGGAAATGGACAGCCTTTCTTCAGCAATTATCTGTAGACTTTCGGATTTTCGGTGGGAAATGGACAGCCTTTCTTCGGCAATTATCTGTAGACTTTCGGACTAATGCGTGTATGCCTATACATTTGGATATATCATCCAAATACAACTTTATCCTCGCTCCTCCTAAGCTTAGTTTCCTATTTTGTGTGGCGGAGAATATGATGTTTGTTGTACTGCAGGTTGGAGCTTATAGTTCTTGTAGATCAATTTAAGGACTTTTGAGTTGTCTGTGTTTTCTCCTCCTTATTATTTGTATTGCAACCAAATATTGCGCAAATTGCCATTTTGATAATATTATAAAATTACACACGCATATACAACTGACAGATTTGTGGGATACACGTGACATCACACAAAAAACAAATGAAAAAATAAGGTTCGGGAAGAGGTTACCTTGTATTTGTGTGTATCGTGGATTGTACCACCTCCGTGTTTATACGCAACAGTCGTATGGAAATAAGTTTTTCCAACACATTGCTTAAATATGGTAGTAACGAAATTGGTTTGGTACACTATACCACATTACCCGTTTTACAATTTCCGCCCACTTGAACACTTGTGAAATGAAGGAATATTTTTGTTTTCCTTTTTTGGCAGATTTTCCAACCATACAATATAAAATAAAACAACAATAATTTCAAAGAATTTCGAAGTGGGGATGTGGTATAGTAACCACATTGGCCTATGGCTGCTATACACATTAGCCGACATTGTATGCAAATAAGAAATTCAAAAAAATAATACTTACAGAACAACTAATATTGTAATTGTTCCCTCGCTAAGAGTAATTAACAAAACAATAAAACACAAAATAACTTCTAAGAGCACCAAAAAACAGGAGTACAACCAATTGAATGTTCGGCACAAATGAGCAAAAACTTGAATGGCTTTCAAGTTGGCAGTTGGCACGTGTTGCTCGTTATCTGTAAATCGTCAGTTTGTGTGTAACAAGCATTCCCGTAGCCTTCTTAGTTTTCGAAAAAACTGTCTGAAACACATTATCCTACTAAACCGCTACACCCGAACCTACTCTATAAACTTAAAGAAATCTCAGATTGCATTACATCATAACAGTTTATGGTGCGCAGTAAGCTTTTGATTGTGGAATGATTTCCTTAGGTTTTCTTTAGAGCCCGATACAACTCGTCATTATTAGAAACGCTTTACCTTGCGGTACGGCCCTATTATGAACTCCAAAGGTTCCAATTTTCTGAATTCCTAAACTACTTCAGAAATCTGTTTTTCTAAAATTGTCAAATACCTACAACAAGTCCAATAAAGTCAACATATCTATTGTAATTCAGTTGATATTCAATATCGTCAATCCAAAACGAGACTTTACGACGTAGAGTCTACGTCCATCATTACTCACTCAAGTAATTGTGAATCAAATTCCCACCACCAAGGTTAAGCTCATTGACTTGAAACACCGAACTAACGACCTCCAATTCTGTTTGACAAGCTTATCAACTCTTCTGTGATTTTTTAAAACAACTATTCGATGCACGCACGTAGTCTCATTAAAATTTAAATATCTTAACGGGCTTAGGCACACGAATGTTGTTTATAGTGGCGTAGGAGCAAGTTGTGCGGGCAAAAGAACATCAGTGAGGAATGATTTCAAATGTTTTTAATTGCATGCATGCATGCTCTGTTTCGTTTTCAATGATTTTGTACTGCTGTAGTAAATGAAGTATCACAGAGATAGCCGACTTCACAGCTTATTGCCCCCTAGCCAGTCGACGAATTTGAGTACTTTTTTGACAGATATTCATGAATTTTTGACGGTTATTCACGAAATACCGCAAATCCTCTCTCTGATTGGTCAATTCGGTTTATGAACACGTTATAAAAAACAGTTGTCGAAAATCTTAAGGGGAAAGATTACTAATACTTCATTTCCGATTTTTAGATTTAGATTATATTTTACCTAAAAACAAGACAACATAGAATTTATTTATTTATTTGAAAGCATAATTTATAATTATGACATAGACAACATAAGTAAATACGTCGAAGTACTGCATTAACACGCAACTCAAGGATTAATTTTCCAGGATCTTATATGAAATATTATTAATTTGTAATGTCGATTACGGAGAAAAAAAACGGGAAGTACCACCTTGGTGTACCACCTTGGAAAGCAAACGCCAACGAAAGAGTGAAGAAAGCGCCCAGCGCCCTATAAGTGAGCAGCAGGATATTTGGCAATAAACGCGGTCCAAAACCCAAAACAATGCTGTGGATGTACACAGCGATTGTGAGGCCTCTTCTGACATACGGCAGCGTAGTGTGAAGGCAGGCTTGCCTTAAAGCCAACAAAATTGAAGTTGTTAACCAGTATACAAGGACGCGGATGCATTGTCGTGACAGAATCTCCACCACTCTAACAGTGAGCTTAAGGGTTCTACTGGATCTTCTTTCTCAACCTCTATATGCAGTAAACTGCTATGGGATAAGACTCGCCCACTTCAAAAGCTGGCGCTCCAGGCCCGTGGGTCAGGCATGTATACTCGAAAGACTACAAATTTAACGAGTAATTGTTAATATTAATATATACCATGGGTTGCCCATAATCCGTAACTTTTAGCTAAGGATTAACTGTCTTATCTCCGAAAGATAAGCGTACCTGCTCCTAAAGTTACTTATTTCTTGCCGTTCGATGTCAGCAAGAGCCACACAAACACAATGAGGCCATGAAATATAATATTTAATTTTCGTTGCTAACAGAACTTAGACGATTTTAACGATTCGATCATCGTCTTACGGTAGCAACGAACTGAGTGGGCTGATGTTTATTCTTAGCTGTATCGAATCTTTTTGGATGAATGCAAACCAAAAATATGCAACACGTTGGTCAGAACATAATAAATTTGACTGACACGTCATCTGTTTGCCAACAATTTTGTTTTTATCAGAAAAATACTCAAATGATGTCCAAGGAAAGATGTCTTCCCTTTATCTGTAAATAACCTGCGACATCAGACTATCCATATTCAGAATTTGTTAATTAGCTCGTGAAAGTATATAATTGTGGTTCGGACTGCACATGCAAAGGGCATACGCTTACCTAATCATTTCCATTTTCTTCTGTTATGTAATGGTAGTTGTTTCCTTTCGATCACTCTTATATTTTGCTGTTCCGCAGTCAATTCAAATAATAAACTGCAAGAGATATGTTGTCTTGTAATAAATATTTATTTATTCGATTTTGCTAAACATTTCCTGTATCGGGTGACCGTACTACTTCTTTTATTTTATAAAATTCTTTAGCAATTCATTCAAAATGCAAATAAAACAATTATATAAAGAAGTATATACTCAAATTTATCAGTTCGCCAATATTTGTTCCAATGGGAGATTTTAGAGACTATTCAACAGAATAACTTAACAACTTTTGATTTTCGTCTTTTCGGAAAAATCAAATGGACCGTATCTTACAATATCATATTTCCTGGATCCTGCATGTAGTCGGAGAACAGTTGCAACCATTTAGCAGCCACTGCACCATCAACAGTCCTGTGATCTGCGCTAAGTGTCACTTCCATGACACTGACCTCCTTGAAGCTGAAAGAAGCAAACAAACTCATAATGAAACGAAATCAGGGTGAACAAAATGCATTGCATTACCCCTTCTCGCTGTTTGGATCAAGGACGAGCTTCTTCTTTGTTGTTCCCACGGCAAGGATGATAGATTGTGGTGGATTAATTACAGCACAGAATTGCTTAACGCCTGTAAACAACATCATCAATTATAAGGTTGATTAATAAACGCATTTTGACCTACCAAACATTCCCAAGTTCGATATGCTTATGGTACCGCCTTGGAATTCTTGTGGTTTTAGTTTATTTTCACGCGCTTTACCAGCAAGAGTTTTAACCTCTTCGGATATTTGGACTACTCCCTTCCTATCAGCACCAAACACAATGGGAGTAATTAGTCCCCGATCTGTTGACACGGCCACAGAGACGTCAACACTGTCAAATCTGCAATGCAATGCAACAAGTTTGTTATTTTTTTGTGCAATAGCTTTGGAATATGAAGTATTACTGTCGGATAACATTGCCCATCCAGTATGAGTTGGATTCTGGAACATGACGGCAGGCAGTTGCAGCCGCCTTTATGATGAAATCATTCACTGACACCTTCACTTTTTGTTTCTCCAACTTCTTGTTGACCTTCTCTCTAAATTTGAGCAACTGTTGGAGAAAGTCATGTATTGTTTAAAAAAGAAAGTGTGTATATTCCGAAAGTGCTACCTTATCTACGCTACACTCCACTGTGACGTAATAATGTGGAATCTGTTGCTTCGATTCCAATAAACGTTTTGCAATCACACCTCGAATATTTGATACGGGTATATCGACATAAGAACCAGGTCCAGTAGGACCACTGATGCCAGCAGCGGCGCCTACACTCTCGGTTGCAGCCATCATTCCTGCAAGATCGCCAGATTTAATAGATCCAAAAATTCCACTTCCCTTTCCTATATTCATTAAAAAAACAGGAAAGAGAAGATTAATCACCACACATTTGCACACGTCAAAACTGGATATAACACATAACCAAACGAAAACGTACTTACCTTCGAGCCTTAATTGGCGAGCCTTTGCCAAATTCTTAGCCATAGGACTTGCATAAACTCGCTTACCATCATCACCAGCTGGGGCTGGAGCTGCAGCCACAGGCGCTGGGGCTGGTGCCGCTACAGGCACGACTGGCGGAGGAGCAACAGGTGCAGCTGGTGGTGGAGCTGCGGCTGCGGGGGCCTTTGGTGGTGGGGCTGATCCTCCATCGTCTTTGAAATCTTTAAACGCAGCAACATCTTCAGCATTTTCAACAATTATACAAACAAGTTTTCCAATCGCCACGTCTTTGGTTCCAGCTGTTATAAGAATTTTGGCTAAATAACCCTCTTCAGGGGTTTCAAAGCCCATCGTCGCCTTGTCTGTTTCAATTTCGGCCAGGAGATCACCTACCCAAGGGGTGAGAAGCTTTTATGAAATGCTCATGTTTGTTTAATCTTTCTTTAGTGATCATTACCTTCATTCAGTTTGTCACCTTCTTTCTTCTCCCAGCTCACAATTGTGCCCTGTTCCATTGTAGGCGAGAGAGCGGGCAGTGTTACTCGAATGTGGCTTGGCAAGCTGCTGTAGGCACGTGCGAAATTTGTACTCCATAACGAAGCTTGTTTGGGATACGCTTCAAAATTCAATTTCCTTTAAAATAAAGCAATAGTTAATTTTACAGGCCTACGTTTATAGTGGTTTTTTTTGGTGTCCAATTCTGAATAAATATCGCACAGGCTGCTCAGCAAATTCGAAGGATTTAAATGGGAGAACAGTAAATATATTTCATTCTAACCTTGAAATATATTGGAGTGCAGAAATCTGCTAGCATCTCCTAAGGTTTGCACTCCATTTTCGTTACAAACCAATGAACTTGGAGGTGAAAGGATGACAGCGTTCAACTTCAAATTACAGAAACTACACTTGTTTTATCACAATGGTCTAAGTGTGCTGGTGAATTCACTAGCAAACCCCCTACACTTTACGGCGGTATAAGTCAAGCCAGGCTTCTACGGACCCAACGTCAATGTGGCTGAGACAAGCCCACTTCCATCCTGTGGGCAACGCAAGAGACGCGGGCGCAAACATTAGAGAAATAGAATCTCAACCATCAAGGTGTTTGGAATCGGATGCTAGCCAAGGACGCTAGCTACAAAAACGCTTTTTGGTTGACGACCAGGTCTACCACGAACCATACTGTGATTCCCAAGTTCGGTACACGGTACCAATCAATCAAAACTATAACACAACAATTTAAATATCGAACGCAGCTTATTCACTCCCGATACAAATATTAGAACAAATCCTTTACAAGAGAGATAGTAACAACTTATCCGTAAATATCTTCGTCTCTATACGCTGGAAATATTCTGTAACTTATAGTGAATATTGACATCTTGTTGGAACACACTCCCCTCCTTTATGGTAAGTGAGCAATGCACGAAATGTAATAAAATTCGACTGCATCGCACAAAAATCACGAAAAACAACGAATGTTTACTTGTGTTCGGATGAGTATACACGTCTTTCTTGATTGTACAACACATATACTATACTTCTGGCTTTCATAATTAAGCCAATGACGACATCAATTTAGTATAAAGACACTACCTATGCACATATGCAGTGCCTGTCGTGGATAAGAATATATAACATAAATACGTATGCATAGAATAACAAAGGAGAGAAGATAATGTCGCAGATCTAGAATTTTTGAATAACCAACCCTACAAACAATTGAATAACAAAATTATAAATTCATACGAACATCTCATATGAACTAGGAACGTATCATTGCCGGCATTTTTCCGACGTCAATAAATACACACGCACACATATTACTTGTATTCTTCTTTTAATTATGATTATTTATGAGTGTGACTATCTTGTTACGCATGTTTGTGTTTTGTTTGTTCCAATTTTACTTTGTTCAAAACAAGTGGCCAATTGGCGATAAGATATGAAAATACATGTGTTTTTTTGTCTTTCCAGAAATGACCTCTGTCGAACACCTCTTGCATCTTTACTTCATAATAACGCACGGTTTAGTTATATGACGTTTTATTAATGAAACAACCATCATTCACACACCTTTCTGGCAGATTTTGTTCAGTGAGATGATTCTACACACACAACTGCCATGACAAGAACTGGAAACGACTAACACAATTTAGCAAACGTAAACTAAAAATAAACAAAGTTTCCTGCGTACTGTGTCGACCCACAGCGTCGATTGATAACAAATCACGGTGTCTGTTGTTGTTCACTGATTGGACATAGTATTTTCCCACAGCGAGCAAAGTTGAGTGTGCATTTTATGATTTGGCAATGGTCGATGCAACTGACGTTTGCAAGTAGCTTTAGTGAATGCTTTTCGCACTGGATTACACAACATTTCTAACCTTACATCGATGTAAGACACCATACTTTCTAATATTTTTCGACTAATATAATTCGATTTAAATTGATAAGAATTACCTGAAAATTTGTTGCCTTTTAGCAGTTTGTGTACTAAGGAGTCGTAGAACAACTCTGGATCGGGCCGCCTTTGAAAGAGATCCACGAAGAATCGATTCGTTGCGGATGGCAATGGTTCGTAGCATTTTCGAATAAAGATTCACCAAAAATTCGCTCGCTTTATGAAGGGATTATAAGTTTATAGGCTTTTTTTCCCAATCAAATAACTTTTCTTAATTTTAAATGTCGATTATTGCCGATCCGCGAGTTGAAATCTTTTAACCGACCTTAGAAATTCTTTGCTAGGTCATACGGTTGTGACAGCCCACGGAAGCTCTTTTGTAATGTTTCACAGAAAACTTTGGTTCGTTTGAATGTGCAAAAGCTTTTTAAATGCAAACGTCAGATGTTTTGACTGACAAAGTGATTCATAAGTAGATCCGTTTGTTTTTGAATTCTTATGTCGACCAAGTAAAGTGTAAAATATTGTTTTAAGCCAAACATTTGTTTTCGCTGGTAAATATCGTGTACACTAGTGTCAATTTGTTACTGAAAAACACCGTTTTTTCATTTCTTCATTTCTTACTTGTAAAATACAGATATCGAGTATTTCAAGCTGTTAAGAGTATCATACGATACTGCTCTTATGAGGAAAGTCGATGAAAGAGCGAAATTTTGTTTATTTCTTAGTTCACGATTGCGATAAGCGAAATCGTCAATGTGAACACTCATTACAACCAAACAGCAGACTTGCAGTGCGGTAGACACTACTAGACATGCTTTTCAGCGTGATTGTCTAACATGTAGTGACATGACGTCTACTTCAGCACATTTTTCATTTCTGATTTGGATTTAACTGAGTGCACATCAGCGGAATAAAATGTAACATCAAATGTAGGAAAATAATGACTTGATTTCTTTGAATTCCAATATAGTATAGAATTTCGACAGGTTTGAAAAAGAATAGTGAAGTGTTAAGGGAAACAGGCTTATGAAGAGTTATCATTCCACTTATAATGAACTTAGGAATCTAAGATCTGTGAAAATTCTTCCTATTTTAAGAGTGGCAGATGAACGATTATGCGGTAGTCTCTTAAAAAAGTGTCGTTTCGTTTAAAATGTGGACCACGGTTGCCACTGAAAAACAGAAATGAAGTATTACAGAAACTTCACAGCTGATTGCCCCCTAGTCCATCAACGAATTTGAGTGCCTTTTTGACGGATATTCATGAATTTGTGACGGTTATTCACGAAATAACGTAAATGCCGTCCTCTGATTGGTCAATTGGGCTTACAAACACGTTATATAAAACAGTTGTCAAAAGTCTTAAGGGGTAGAAGTCGGGCTTCTCTGTGATACTTAATTTCTGCTGAAAAATTTGAAAAAGTCGCAATAAAAGTGTCATGGAGAAAAAAAGTCGCAATAAAAATAAATAACAATGAATGAATGTAATTTTCTATGCTTTGGACCCTTGATATAGTTACATAAAGCAGAAAAAATCGTCCGACGAGATCTTCTCAAACTAAAATTGTAAACGACGAGTCAGCATCGACATCCAATTAAAGAATTGGTCTTATTCAGAGCATTTTGACTTAAATATACATTCTCAAATTTCATCATTTTTCCTATTCCTTTGACAAATTAAATTTTTTCAAAATGTTTCTTGTGCTTTAAATTGTTCTTTGAGCTCGGAAATAATTGTTAACATACATTAAGAATGATTCCATTGTGTACAGATATTGACTTATCCACTTAAATCACATTTCCCATTCTTTGAAATAATTCTTTTTCAAACTAGTTTCAAATATTGTGCCTCTTCATCAGAATCAACAAAGCATATTGATCTCATTCTGACCCGACTCCGAATCTGTTACATGAAAAAAATGTCTCTATTAAAATAGTCTCCAAAAGTCGTAAGAAAATATAAGAAGTGTCACGGTCTCCGGACGTCAACAAAGGAGGATGTCGACATTCGCAAATAATTGAGAAAATCATCGTGAGCATTTTTTTTTTCTCTTAACAAGATTACGGAAGAGAAGTTATTTCTTTGTTTTATCCATCCACAAACACTTCGAAGTTGCTTTCAAAACTGAAGTGTGTCAAGATTTTTTTTTTTGATGGACGCTAAGCACCAACTTGTCGCTTAGCAAATCGTTACGACAACTTTCTGTGACTGAACGATGTTATAAACTTCAAAACCACCGTTATTTTGGTATACTGGAAAGTATTCTTCATTGCTTGCTTTACATGCTTACGTGTCTGGCATAAACGAGAGCAGTATATGTATGTATAACAAAGTTAGATCTAAATATTGTATTTTCCTGATAGCCAATACATACATAATGATCGGAGAAGTTAGAGAACATTTTTCAAACGGTAAAACAGTTTGAAATAAAATAAGAAAAAACAGACAACAAAACTTCTTTATTCTTCTACTCAAAAATCGTTCGTTCTGTTCAAAGAAGCCACTTCTCCACAACAGATGATTGATCTTCCTTCAGTCCTTCGAATCAGATTTGAAGTATTACTGAGATGGCCGACTTCACAACGAATTGACCCTCTCACTTTATGACATATATTCATGAATTTTTGACGGTTACTCCCGAAATAATATAAATGCGTTTGAGAAAACGATATAACAAACAGTTGTTAACAATTTTTAGTGGCAATGGAGGTAGAAGTTGTTCACTTCGGCAATACTTAATTTCTTGTTCGAATGTAATGAGTTCTCGCCTTCGAATTTACGTACATGTTTCAACTGCTGTCTCGAATGTCTCTTCCGTTCCAAAGATAGCTGTATCATCGACAAACTGAGATATTACCGTGTCTTCATCTTGGAGAATCCCCTTAGTAAATTTCAATAATAAAGTAGGACTAAGATCGCTCTCCTGAAGACTCCCGCGGTATTTACTTAGATTTGGACTTGGCTAGTCGCTTAGCTTCTACAGCAACCCGTCGTGTATATCTAAGTGTTGTTCTCTCACGATTGGAGAAGATTTTCAGTCTTACAGGTTAATTTTTATTATATCTGTGTTAACAATATTTTATTACTTTAAGTACGGTCAAGAAAACTGAATAAAGACTTGGGTTGACTTGATTATATCAAGCTACTTTAATTAACATAACCAAACTTAACTTAACATATAACTTAAAACAATCTTAAGTCTACGTCCCTAACAGTACGTACCGTGCACCAAGGCCTATACGTCATGCATTTTTTGGTCCTTGGTCTTAATTGTATTTCTTATTTTTTCCTTAAATCTTGAATCTTTGCCAATACTTCAAAGACCATCACCTCCAGCGGCGTTCTGACAGAACAATTTGTTGTGACGATTTGCTTGGCTTCAATCAAGCTGAAAAGTCAAAATGTTTTGTCTGCCGCAATACAAGTTTGTACTTTTGTTGGAACGAGTATTCACATTGACGATTTGTCCCATCAATCATGGTGGTCAAGCATATCGTAACGACAAGTTGCTGTGTGTGGATGCCGCTTCTTGGATGGTGGATCCTGTTCACTGCGAAATCGACTGTCAACTGTTCAGCATATGACACGAAAAATAACAAGACATCCTTCCGGCTCCTGTATTAAGGTTTTCGTTTCAAAGTATAAAAATGCTTCAGGAAGATTAAACAGTTAATGGAGATAGGTTAGATTAGAGTGAAGTGGCTGACAGCTGAGGGAAAGACAGCACCCACACTTTCGCCAACATAGGTCCATTGTGTTAGCATGCGGATCCGTGAATGCCTATTCCGCAAACCAGTTAATGCTTTTAGTTAAATAAAGGGAGTGGCAGACTCTTATGATACTTACTTTAGCCAGCTTATAGAAGCAGTACCCTTCCAGATGTATTTTTCTACATGACGCGACACCACTATTACATATGAGTGTGCTATAGGTCCTTCGTCCTCCTCGTCTCTGCTGCTTCTACTAAGGTAGTTTCTAAGGAAGGCTTAGTCTAGGGGCGTGAGTCCCAATAGCGCAGCGCTCAATGAGAGTTCTAAGAGTCGGCCTATACATTCTGATCAAGTTAAGCAATCGCTTAGGGTAGAGCGTATCGCAGAGTTGTTTGATCATGAGGCATCCTGAGCCAATTGACCATCTACAATTTACTTGAGTGGTTGTCTTATGTTTGCGATAGGCATGGATGGTAGGTCTCCATTCGGAAAGAGTCCGGAACTACCTTTTTCTAGAGTTCGTGCGGTTAGCGATTTTCTGAAATCTCACAGTATCCCAGCACCCACATAAGTTACATGTGAAAAAAAAAAACTTGACAATCTCGTTAAGAAATATGCCGCAAATAAGGGAAATCTAAGATTGAAGATTTGGGAAATATCACGTTTAAGAAAAGTGGACAAATGTACGTCATGCACATAACAGTTAACAACATTTTTTGCAGTTAGAAATATTTTCAACAATCATTCGAACTGTGTGTTCAATCTACTTTTTTAAATGATTTTCTTTGAAATGTAAAGATAAACATTTTTAGTCTTAAATGTAATTACAGCTGAGAACCGATAAACCGGGATACTCGGGACCGAACTCATTACGGAATATCGAAAAACCCGGATAAACAAATTTCTTTCTATAAAAACACAAAATTAAATAAAGCCAACAAAAACTTACTTATCATGTCAACAAAGCAAAACCGAAACAGAAATAAATAAAATTCATTAGCAACAATATATAAAACATACACCTAATAGGTATGTATATAAATGTACATTGGTATACTTATGAACAACTAAATGCGAAAGTCTTAAAAAAGTCGCTGATTGTTGACTGTTTTTTACATTAAACTGGAAATATTAGTAGTATTTTTTTATGTACGTTTTCATTAATGGTCATTATTAAGAACTCAGCTGATTCTGACATTGTTCAAAACATTATGTCTCAAGTACTATTCAAGTATTTAGTTACACAAACGCTGTATCTTTCACTTCAAAACAATATGTATTACATCACTATATATCTATTTATTACAATTCAATCCAACACAATGTTGTAGACAAGCTCAATGGAAATGACCTATTAAAAGCCCTTGTTAGTGATTGATTTGACTTCTTTACTTAAATTACATTTTATTTACACCGCCACCAAGTAAACTTAATTGATATAATTTAAAAGATATTAATGGTTGTAAGACGGTTTGGTCTCCGTAGCACGGAGTCCGTACAAGTACTTTCATTACTTTTGTAAATATATTTTTCTTTACAACAACGGAGCGAGTTCATGGGGAGATGAATTTCAGAATGTCTGCTCTATATCATGAGATAGATTGAAATTTTGTGGAAGGTCCAGCTCTGCTTCCTGGTCAGCAAGTATAAATTGTTTAAATACATTGGATGGCGCTTTATTTGGTCATTTCCATCTATATTTTTTGTTTGTTCCAACTGCGAGAAGAGAAAAGCGAAGTAATGAAGCCGTAGATGCCAGAGATCGGCATGCGATCATCTTTTTGTGAGTTGCGATATACTCACAGTGCGAGTGTGACCGGCAGCGATTGAGATGCGATAATTTTTTTGGGACTAAAAATCTACTCACAAAAAGGGCGGTGGCAGTGTGGTAAACACTCGCTCAGACTTTTCTCACTCACCACTATGATTTGAGGAAAAATGATCAATCATCGCATTGTGCTTCGATTGGTATGACTATATGAACGCAACACCATATGTGTTTGCGATCAATGCGATGGCGATGAATATTTTTGAAGAATCAATAAGTTAGAGCGGTTGAAAAACCTAATGTAAATGCGTTGAACGAATAAGTGCGGTGTATCGCTGCAGATCTCTGCTACACACCAATCGTTGTATTTACATTGAGCTGAAGTTTCCAATAGCCATTAACCCTACCCTATGGTCCAGCGCATTTCGTCAGGCGTGTCGTCATGGGCCATTTTCAAGTATGCGTGCAAGACAATCGTAAATACAGTCACTCACAAAACTAAGTAGACAGCCTAAAGTTGTATAATTATGTTCTCAATAAAAATTACTTGCAAGGGGCACCTAAAAGAAAAAAATCTAGACGCCAGGGAAGGAAAAACCGTCCAATGGTGTGGACTCCAGGATTATAACAGGTATGACTAGTTTTTAAAGTTCATGATTTTTAAGCTTAGAACACCTTTTCTTTCAAACAAAAGTTTTTAAGTTCATCGACACAACAAAGCTAAACCTGTCTTACAAGGAACGATGATGAACGCTGTCAACTAATTCCAATATATAATTAAAAAAAAAAAGGTTGGAAAGAGCTATAGTGCAATCTTAGAAAGACGAACAGTTATACAACATGCTCCGTTCTTCTTTTCAAATTTATCATCTTTTCGAGAATCACATTAAAACGTATGTATATTCACCAAAAAACATTTAATTTTACATAAAACAAACAAACAAACAAGAAGAGTTGTTTATAAAAAGCATAAAAATAGACGTATTTAGACTTTTTCTAAAAAAATGATCTATGGTAGACTGTCGCCCGGAAGAAAATTTACTTTCTAAGTCCATTCATCTTTCCGAATTGTTCATCTTATAGAACCGATCACGTTTCCGAGATACTACTGTACGTATGTTATGTTTGATTTCTGGTTAACTACTCGCCCTTTTGATGTCTATGGTCAGACAGTACATTGAATTGGGCTTATAACAAAATTATGGCTGTAACTCCTATATCTGGCGAGATTTAGCAGCACTAAGAAGATCTTCTTAAAGTGTTGCTGATAAAGGAAAGAAGATGGCATGGCAGTTTGAATATTTAAGCAATAAAAATATGTATATATAATATACTTGTTGGCGTTAAATGGCTATCAACTATTTGGGTGGGTCGGCGTGGAGTGGCAGAAGTGCCCGTCTAGATTCCCGAATTTACTAACTTTCATAATTCACGGCTTCACCTCTTTCGAGTCCTGCCTAGAAAAATCTTCTCAGACTTGCTTTCCACCGACCATATCTTACAGACGAGCTGGTGCATGTGTCCTGATCATCTTCAGGTGCCTTAAAGTGTTCAACGAACAGAATGTCCGCAATGGCAGCTTTGTTAAGCTTCAGTCTTGATATTCCTCGTCGTAGATCTCGAAGGTGGGTCGCCGTAGCGTAGTGGGTAAGTACGTCGACTCCTACGCAGAGGGTGCCAGGTTCGATACCCGAATTTACCGCCTATCATTATTCACGGCTCCACCTCTTTCGAGTCACTGACAATGCTCAAAGAGTATTCCTGTCTAGAAAAAGCTTCTCAAACTTGGCCGTTGGGAGTCGGCATTAAACTGTAGGTCCCTTCCACTCGTGAGAGAACAATAGCACGCACAACACAAGTGGTTGCTGAGAAGCTAGGCCCAGGTCCACCTCGGACTGTCGCGCCACCCATATTATTATTATTAGATCTCGAAGACGGAATTCATCATGGATAATCGTGAATTCTTGCTTTATCAAAATTCGTATTCTGAAACGTGGTCGTTCAGTTCGTTGATTGTGGTGAATTATAGAGTAAACATGTTTTTAGGTTTTAATTGTCTATTTCTTTTTCCTGGCGTATAAGAAAAGTTAAGATTTATTTTATGAATAACATTTCTCTTTCTGATTTTATTTAACCTCCTTAGACCCAAGATCAAGTTATGTATTTTTCATTATAAAAGAATTTTTTTAAAACTTGATACCACCTATAATTAGAGAAATTTCATTAAAAAAAAATTACCACCACCAACGTTATGGTTGCTTCAAAAGCTTCAAAATGACTCGTTAAACTTGAAATTTTGTGTATTTAACCTTACTGTCTCCTTAACCTTACTCAGTTTAAACTGAATAGGTTTTTTTCGACATTGAGCTAAAATCGAACTTTAAGTGATTGCAACTGACGTAATTTGGCAACAGAAGAAATCCCACGTGGGTCAAAAACAAGATATTGGATATAGGTTCCACCGAATTCCAAGAGATGCCGGGGAAAAGAATTCTAAACTAAACGGATCACTGAAGATACCAAAGGATTCAGGAGGTTAACTTTTGTGTTTATTATCCAAACATCGAACATTTTCCTCAGAAAATCCAATCTTATATGGAAAAAGGTGAACCTGCCTTAAAATTCTTTGCAAAGAACGCCTAGACATCCAAGAAATCCACCAACTGCTGAGAACGCCGCCTGTTGGAAATTTCCTGCTTCAACCCGAGCAATGTTCACATCATTTCGTACTGTACAGTGTACAAGTTCTTCCAGCACGAGGAAGATCACAGACAGGCCCCTGTTTTTGAAAACATTGGGTGCATTTCGATCATTAAAGAAATTTTAATCTTTATCTGAATAATTGTATGTCGACTTTCAAAATAAAATTTAACCACTTTGGTTCTTTGTTCCGTACTGAATCTTCCCATCATAGATCAAAGTTTTTCAAAGTTAATTCTGAAAAAAAAAGATAGGTAAACAAAAAAAAAAGTATTTAATAATTAAATCTTAACGTTTCTTATGAGATGCACAAAAGCTTAAACTGAACAATTTGCTACAGCACTTATGAGGCTTATAAACAGACAATACCACAAGTTTTAAGTCATTACAGAAAATATACCAACCCGCATTCCCTAAATATTCGAATTTGGCCTACAAAACGCCAGGGTTTTACTATTAGATCAAGACTTCCATCCCGCAGAGACTGTGGCGACTAACTATAACAGTTGCGAGCCATATTTTCAACAAAAGTTTGCATGTCTTTATCCCAACCTTCATAAAATAAATTCTGTACCTTTATACATCATTCTATTCGTCTATTCTTGGCTATTTAAAATACAAAAAGAAATATTAAAAATATCTTCAAATATGCTTTCGATAAATAGTTTCAAACGTAAACGTTAACGTAAAAAATAACTTTTGATGAATACTCTTAGAGTTTCCAAAAAATCTACGCCAAGCTACGCGTAGCGACTTACACAGTTGCAGCTCGAACAAAATTAGATGCAACTTGTTTCGATATACCGGATTTGAAAAACACGGTTCTGACTTTAGTCATGTCACAAGTCACAATTTCTTGGCTAATAATGGTTGGAATAAATGCAACTAGGACTTTATTCTTAGAAGAAATATAAAGCTTTCTTTGAAAAAAAAAATTTAATGGATCCATGAACTGAGCTCTGAGATATTCAATTTCTTATAGTAGAATCTTAATTTAGAACAAATTTCCAGGGGGTGTGTTGGACTGTAGAAAAAATCTCCAAGAGACTTCAATAGGAGACCTTGTATGAAAGCTGAAATCGTGCTGTATATAGTGATGTTAAGATCATATTCCTCTACAGACAGCATACAGCAATACGTTGATCTAATCTGCAAGAAAATGGAATTTTATTGTAATTGTCATGCCGTTCTGCAAAGTAATAAATATGTAACTTTTGAACCCGTGCACTGTTTTTAAAATGAAATTTGAAACATAGTACAAGTGCCAAGAAATCTTTTAGTGGTTCTAAAAAGTGACATTTTTTCACTTAGGTTTACTCCGTTAATGAGTAATTCGCTTGAACTCCGTTTTTTACCAACGAAACAATCTAGTGGCGCATATACTATATTTCAAATTTAATTAAGATCGGTTCGCGGGTTCAAAAGTTACATATTTATTTCCATGATCTCATACAAAATGAACCACTGTGCGTCGCGGCACATACTTAACCATACACATCCCCTCTGCCTAATTCGAATGAATAAAATCACTTCGAACATTCCTACCATTATAACGAAACAATGCAGCAGAAGCATATAAAATAGGTCTTCTTTGCAGTGAATTCTCTTAAAGTTGCAGACACTTAGAGGAGGAGACCTAGTCTAAAGATGCATGTAGTGCCGAATGCGTTATTTCATGATACGGTTTCATATCCGAACTGCGCGATACCCGAAGTAATCTAAGCAGCGTGACTGCATTCAGCAGTCACCCACGTGTAACTAACTTAACCTACCGTTTTATGTTGAAAATGAATGCACCATGAAAATGTTAACTTACCATCAAACCACCGAGCCAAAAAGAAAGGTTTAAATTCAACATTTTATTACTAATTCATGTATTATGAATTAATTTTTATTATTCATGAATTTATATTCATCATCATACGTTTCCTTTCAAAATCCATACTCTCGAGCACAATGCCATAATAAATTAGATACATTTTTTATTTTTGGAACATAATAGCAGTAACCTAAAAATATACCAAAAAATGCGTAATCAGATCTCATTTGAATCGGAGATTAATTCGATGACCAGTGTGATGAAATAATTTAAAAGTCATCGAACGATCAATATTTTTCGTTGCAAATCAGCAATGAGGCAGATTTTCGACCACTTTTCAGACCAGTTATAATGTGCAGATAGGATGAATGAATACCAGAATCAGTGTCGTCCAAGAGAACCATCATTTGGATGTGCATAAAACTGGATCCATCGGGAATGCCGCCACGGGTCTATGTTGGTGTGTGATGGCGCACGCATCTCAACTTTTCTTTAAGAATGCGGAAGTGTCTTCTAACAACGCAGCTCATGCGTCAACTATGTTCTGCTTTATATTTCTTAATGGAAAAAAGTTCTCTAAAAATAAAAAGTATCAAAAATTCCTGTGAAATATTGCGATTAATTAAAAAATCATATTCATAAAAATAGATACAATTTATTACGAGGTCCTCTATTTGTATACGGAATTAGGAAAAGATGGAAATGCAATTTACCAGAATAAAAAAGATACGAGAAATACGCTCAGCTATACTTTTTAAGACATTCATAATTTTTAGATTAATTTGTAAATTTTATGTATTTCAAAAAACTAACAATATTTACTTTTATTTCATTATTTTCAACTCAACAACCCATACTTTGACTGGAGAACTACTTTTCAAATGGTGCGTCGACACTTATTATAAACATAGGAAAGACCAGTCAAAAGAAAGTGAATTTTAGTAGTGAATTCAACGACTGTTAGCTCTTGTCTTGAATCGAATTTCACCTCTAACTTGAACAGTAACTTGATATTTTGTTCCTTGACTGTTCCTCCTTGATCTGTTCTTCTCTTGTTCCTACTGATCCTCAATTCGGGTTTCTCTATATTTTTCTATGAATATTGAACCTTTCGTATGCGATTCTCCTCTGATTCGATGAAATTTCCTTTGCTAAATTGTTGTCAGCCAAAATTACAGTACTTGTAAAAATTTTTGAATTTAATTCAAACCAGATCTAGAGAAACACAGATTTCCACACTTTTTTTTTAATTTCTATAAGTCGGAATCAAACATTTTTTTATTGTTCTGTACAGATTTTATATATATGAATTACAGAAAGCAAAAATGGACTTACAAAACACACAAAAAAATAAGTCTATACCCATTTCTTGGCTGCCCAAAACTAAAGCAACTTTATATTACTCCGATGTGGAGGACCAGGAATAACAACCCACGGATGATAAATTGTTTGCGCGGATAAAAATTAGTCCATTACGTTATTCATATAACTGTCAAATCACCGTGAAAATAAGGCAGCTTGGTCTTAAGGACCAGAAGAAGTGTGCACAATACCATCAAAAATGGAGGGCAACGATTTCTAAGGCTGAGACACTCATTTGTGGTGGGCTTCCCAAAGAAGTAAATATATCATCCAGGGAGTTAAAAAACGAATACAATCTCGAGGAATCTTCCAGCAAAGATGTCATTTATTTCACCCAACAATATGAAAGCATTATTTAAAGGCACGATGTTCTTGGGGATCTAAACGTTTCCCAGGATGTTTTGTACACAAATCCCTCTATTTACTGAATCGAAAATTGAAAGACTCGATGGCGCAGTTTGTTAAGTGCCTGCCCTTGGTTAGTGAAGTCCCCGCTTCGAATCCCGGTGGAAAACCTCCAAGTCCTAAGAAACATCCCATGACCATGACATGTCTACCTCCTATTTTTGGTTGAAAGATACTGTCTAAGATCTTGAAACAATATTGAAATTTACAACGTTTTTTTTCGCCGAACAGCAAAATTTAAACGAATCAAACAAAGTTAGGCACTTATGTTGCTGCGTTTATTGAGGTCGTTACAATGGTCAACTCAGAAACTTACATACAAGATGAGAAAATACTATTGTTTGTTGTCAAAATAAGACAAAACTTATAATTTAATAAAAAAAATATGCACAATCGATATAAATTTTTGGTTAATTTGATTAAAAAAATTATAAAATATTCATTTAGATTTCTGCGAGAGTATATTTGTGTCGACGGTGGGCTTTCTGTTTTCGAAGTGCCAATGTGCCTTCTGTTGAAGTAAAATTCCTTCAGTCTAATGAAAATAAATCCTTAATTCTTTCATAACATATTTTGTCCACTTTTGGCGTCTTGTCCACGACTTGTTTTTGCACTTTCGCCTATGTTGGAAACCGGATCCCCGTTGACATCATTTTCGAAAATCGATTTGTTTAAGTTCTCGTTCATTCTGAGATATGTGATTATAGATTTGATTCTTTAGGACCCCGACATCAAAACTCCCTTCTATATAAGGAGACTTAATCTTGTCTCACACATTTTGTCTCAACCCTTAGTTCGTTTAACTCTCAAAGTGTGACTTAACCGGTTAAGGGTAAATTTGTGCACTCCAAGTTAAACACAACTTTGGCATTTTTCTGTTTAACGTCTGGATTTCCTTTCATTCAGTCAAATTTATGGTTTCAACTTTAAATTTACAACTCATGAGTTTATCAACTTCTCATTTCTTCAACTTACAGAAATAGCAGAAATTAAGGAATGAAATCAGGGATTTTGCTTCCTCTCTCTTTTATTATTGTAGCTGCCTACCTGGCTTCCTGAGCCTATACAAGATCGGATAATTGTGATTTCAATAGACGAATGCAGACTTTGTAAGCATTACAAATATGCATAGTAGCTCGTGCTATTCTTTATAACATAGGCGGCAGCAACTGAAAACCAGAGGAGGGAGGCTAGAGATATCCAACCATTATCTCTTAGGAAAACCTTTCTCTCTCTCAATTCTTATACAGCACCGAACAGCACACATCGTAAACTTAAAGTTGAAAAGGACACTGTATGTGTGAATTGTCAAAAGTAACCTAGGGGAAATTTAAGAACTGAAAGTTGGACAACTGTGAATTTTAAATTTCAGGCTGAGTTCAAATAGTGAACAAAACCAATCCTCTACTCTTCGGTTAAGCCGCCAACTCCCAGTTTCCGACAAGTGTAGCAATAGTGAACAAAACGACCCTAAAAATGATGGCAGAAGTAGAAGAATAACAACGATACAATTTGCTGCCAAATTTATTGGCAACACTTTTGCCATCTCCAATGCCCGTCGTTTGGAACAATCGTCGCATTGGAGATGGAAACGAAAGATGCCACCATGGATAGTTGCGTTTACTCAGTCAAAATGTTTGAAAAGTTGAAGAAAATATGCCACAAATTGTAAACAGTTTTTATTTACTAAGACCTCCTAGCTACTAAGCTTGTGTAGGTCTAAAATCTTAATAAAACGTGATCTTTTACCAGCTTTATGTACTTTAAGACCTCTTGACACAGACTCTAACACTTAAACCGTCTGAAAAATATTGCTTAGCCCGTAACTTATGTTCGTATGTAGATAATACGTCAACAGCTCTACATGGATGATTTGAGACTAGGTTGGTGCCAAACCTAATAAAATTACTTGATACGTCTTTTCTAATTTAATATTTCTTTGTTTAATAAGGAAAATAATGTGTCAACATTTGAGGACTTTTAGAAATCGCCAAAGACACGATTTGCATCACTTGATAATTCAATTTTGATCAGAAAACATCGAGTTTCGCACGGGCAATGAAATAATTAATAACCGGAAAATCATAGCCAGATCAGACTATTTATGCAGATAAATAACTTTTAGTGGAGCCATCTCCAATCGCACGCTAATCGTACTCAAAGCTTTAAAATCGGGTTTTCTCGAAACCGTGTTTTCGAAGTCGGCTTCACCGATCAATTTGAAATTTGTAGCACTTTTTCTACATTAAATTAAGCATAAGCGAATGATTTCTTAGAGCCGAGAATATGAGTGAAATTTTGGTTAAAACTAATTTTAATTTCAAAGTTTACCATTTTAAGAAAAATCAATTTTTTTTAAACCTTTCTAATGATTTTATGTTTTTTTTTATTTCTAATAGGCCAGTGAAAAGCTGCAGTGATATTTTTTTCGATTAGGCGGAATTTATTGTGTTCCACATATTGTTTTTTTTTTATTGTTATAAATAATTCATATTTTTAAAATAAATAGGGTGAAAGCACCCTTTAAATTTTTGTATGTTCATTTGGACCTTGAAAATCCAATATTCAACACTTGTTGAATTAAAATAAATCAAATCTGATTTTGGAGTAGTCAGCCCATTCAGATCCAGTTGAGTGTCCAGAAGTCAGCCGTATTTAGAAGCCAGTAAAAAGCATCATTGATATGGATCAGAGAAATTATTTTTAAAGTTTATTTAAAGGCCAGACCCCCATGGCCTTATGAGACATTTTCAATTCAAAACTAGTCTTTAAATCCACTTTCATTATTTCGCCGATGCATTTCAATGATTGCTATAGTCGAACTTCTCTAACTCGAACTTCTGTTACTTGAACTTTTCTCTAAGTCGAACTTTTGCCGTGAACACTGATTTTTCTTTGGTTTTTTCATGATTTTTTCTTCCTAAATTTCTGAATTTCTAATACTCGAATATATCTATAAATCGAACTGTTTCAACCATAACTAGAATTTGTTGAGGCACCCACTGCACTACGTATTCTCATAAGGGTAAAAGGCCTGTATGGTTACTTAAATGCAATAATTTTTATTTTATATACGTATCATGGAGTGACAATTGATTGCAGGAAAAGAGGAATGGTCGTGAACAACACAATATATAATCACAGAAGTCTTTAAAATAAACGAATAAATGTATGCCCGTACATTTCGCGTTTTCTAAAATTCTAACGTATTTTCTGCTACCTTAAAACTCGACTTAGGGAAGTTCGACTGTATAACTAAAAAATTACTATTTACTATTTTTGTGATTATAGCAATTTTTCCAGCAATTCCACTGTTTTTTTTTTTTGGTTTACTGAAAAGTCACACAACTGATATATGATAAGATAAACAGCAGCTGCATCGCATCCAGAAAGAAGAACAGTTAGGCTTTTAGGCAAAAAAGAAAACTGATTACAATTTGGCTGGAATTTACAACGAAGTGGCTGACTTCTACTGGCGATCCCCTATTCTCTTCAATTCCGATCGACATGGCATTGTCACTCTTAAAAAAATGCAGTCATCTGGCGATTTGAGGAACATTTCATATTTAACCCTTAACCACTTACCAGCGGTCTCAGAAACCGCACCGATTTTAAAAAAATTTAATGCATTTGCGTCGTGCGACATTGTGAATTTTAAGAATTTAGCGAAATGCTACTTTATGTATGTTTCTTGAGTATTCAAGATAAAGCTTCAGAGTGCTAACAACAATTCTGTAATTTCTTTTTATATTGTTCATACCGTAAATCCCAAATTTATTGTCATAACTGTAAGCGGTCTCCAGGTCCGCAGCTAGGTGATACTAACTGAAATAAGTGGTAGATGGTTAAGAAAAAAATACATTTTGTCTTTCATTATTCAAAGGAAGATACAAACATTTTATATATTTGAAGAACAATGGCATAGAAATTAAATTCACCGTACACACAATAATTGAATAATTCTAAATATACTTGACACAATTTAAAATAAAAATATAATAAAGGAAAAAAAAAATCAGTGATCTGCCAAGGTAAGCAGTTTATTTAAATTTACATAGAAACCACATAAACAAAAGAAGTTAATCATCCGCATATTGAATGTACTTCAACATGTGCCGGGTTTCAAATTCACCAGAGCACCTGATGAAGTACAATAGACATGGGATAATTTTTAAGAAGGATCAGGTCTAAAATTATAGTCGTACATAGAAATAAAATCAAAAAGAGACAACAAAAAGGTAAAAAAAAAGTAAAAGAAGTGTGTTCAACTTTATCGGGGAATATTACAATACAGAAAAACAACAATTGAAAAACAAATAGAAAAAGAAACCAACAATACAACAAGAAATCCTACACTTTTTTTTCAGATGCTAATGATGCTTTTAATCTAGCACTCCGCGCGCTACTTCAGGTACCTGACTGCTTCAAATGTATGCTTATCTCAGTCCCGGTCACTGATTAGCGCGCAAAGTATTAGGATCTAAATTTAAAATATTTATTTATTTATTTTTTTTGTTTGCCTCTTTTTTACATATATGTAGCAACATACGCGGCGGCGTGTGGTTTATATGAACAAAAAAAATTATAGAACAATTCGTAATTCGCCACATGCTGAAAGAATTAAACTGAATGAATAATTAAACGATTTTTTTTTCTTCTTCTGAGACGGACCATTGTGGCTCCCTTCTTCTCGCCCCGTCGAGCGTATTGCTTGCTGAAGCATTTCGGAGCAATTTCTGAGATTCGATATCACGACAATGGTTCGAGTATAATGATGCTTTCACAAATCAAGTGGTACACAAACAGCATTGAACACCAACCACGAAGGCAAAGCAAGCAAAGCTGGCTGTATGATATGTGCCCATGTATGTTTCTCGCATGTGTACGTTTTTTCTTTCCTCCCCGACTCGATTGCGACGACTTCTTCTTTGACTTCGACTTTGCAAAAAGGAAACGACCTTGTGGTAGTTCTACATAAATATTTTAAGGTGAACGATCTCACAACTTCACACAAAGCCCACTACTTAGGAAATTCGTGCCACCACCACCACTACTACTGTCGACACATCACACTTCAATGGCATGGTTACTCTTGACTACCTTTTAAAGAGCTTTTCCATAGGAACCGACCAGAAGACGACGAATGGTCGGGTCCCATGTGCAAAAAATAAATAAAAAAAAATGTGAAAAAGAACTTTATGTTCGTACTTTTATCCATTTTCGTTCGTGTGGGATATAAAATACAAATTAAAATGCACCAGAGACCAAGAACTCGTTGCTATATTGACTTTATGCCCACACGAATACCCGAATCCGAGGTGAATACTGCGTGATACTTCCCCCTTGAACTTCCCTCCTCCGAACCACTCCTCAACCACATGGCTGTCGTCGTCGTCGGCGGCGGTGGCAGTCATCGTGGTAGTCTCCATTGCCGACACATGACCGTATACGTGCATATGGTGCCACTCTGGAGTGCGTCCAATTTGGATGAAAAAAAAAAAAAAAAACACAAGACAAAAAAGAAAAAGATGCGACAAGAGGCTGGCGGGGTGGTAGGATGATTTGTTGGGCGGTAGCGAGGGACAATCATATGGAATGCGTAGACTTTGCTCACACACTTACACAAACACACTCACTCATATTATCATATCAAAAAATATCCACAAGCACACCATATATGATATTAAAAAAGAAGTAACGACTCACACACTTACTCATTAGTCAGCGCAATTACATTTCCACAGAATCAGCAGATTATTGCAGCATTTGTCATAAATTTTCGCCTGGTGTCGATGATGTCATTTTTGGAATTTTTCGTCAATTTTCTCTCTTTTATGAAAGACCATCACCATTCGCTGTCCTCTCCCCGCCCCGTTCGTTCGAAAGTCGCACCGGCCGATGAGCGATGGTCGACTCTTCAATGACCAAAAAGGCTGAAGAGGAAAACCTGTTGCAGAGCTATCGATGGGTATAGGTAAGGACACAGAAGAAAATAAAAAAATATATGTATGCAAAAACAGGCCTGGGAATCGCACACCTAAAGTCTTTGCTCTTTAAATAGACACCAGATAACCAGCAGCAGCAGCAGCAGAAGAAAGCCAATCAGGACTGTTTACTTTCAATCTAACCAGGCGGTACATGCATACATCCACCCATGCATATATAAATCTCTTGATTTTGTCAGCTGATGATGTTGGATAGCGATCGTGATAGACAAAAATCTCGCCGATCTCGCCCCAAAAGAGAAATTAATAACCAGAGCTTTTTTCAGGTCCACACATGTCTAATTTTGCTTCAAGATTGGATGAGCAAACATTGAGCTATACATTCTATACACAAATTCACTTATTTTCTTTGCTTTTGAGGACAAGCACACAAGAAAAAAAATAAAGCAAAAATTGGAATGAAATTAAAATCAAAAAAAAACTTTAGGATAAGAACTCGAAAAAAATGGAAGACCAAGGGGAGAATGTGAGAGAATGCCGAAAACTGTCTCGCACACACGTTGTTGCCAAGTGAGGACGACAACGACGACGGACCAGAAAGTGGAATGGAAGACAAGATGATCGCGGTTTCGTTTCAGCATACCACACACACACACACGCGCAGAGTCAAACAGCAGCTCGCTACAAAACACAATGAAAAATTCGCGATCGCTTCGGAATACATTCAAGAACACGTGCCCAACTACATTCACAATATTCCTGCTAATTACTCATGCACAAAAGCTCTATACACTGCTGCCGTCGTCGTCGCCGGCCGATAAGCTTAAATTCTCCTGCCCCTCCCCAGGCGGAATCATAACCTCACCAACACAAACACCACCACCACTCTGTCGCCGAACAATGATGGTACTCCACATCGTCGCCGGCCGCTGTCATCGTGGTCGTGCTTGTGCTTGTCGTCTCCAGCCATTAAATTGTGTGTTTGCAAATGAACAATGACAAATGAATAATTTTCGCGAAAATACCTTTGGGTGGGGCACAGATCCACCATACATGACACTCGTAGATACTCACTCACACTCAAGCAGATAATACACACGTACGGATGAATGGAAATATGCACATATACATTTGATTGTGTAGGTGCCCGTGCCGGTCTCTCATGCGGATGTGTGCGTGAAGAGAAAGAAGTAAAATTTAAGAAGCTTAGGACAGATTCGCGAAGAAAAAGAATTTTTAACGTGATACGGTCTAGTAATTCAATTTTTAAGCAGTCTCTGCAAGTGGCCAATTAATCGCCATGAGCCATGCTGTGATGGCTTTAATCACCGCCGCCGCAACGCGTAAATCTACTTCACTGACGACTGACTTACCGGCATGGCCACGAGACACATTGGTCATTTGAGAGAAATCGAATCGAAAAAATTCTGTTTTTGGTCGTCTGTCTGCCAGCCTGCCTGCGTAAGCTCATGCCAAAGCTCTCGCCCGTCGCATGCTCTCTTTGAACTCACTCTGTGTAAAGTGATTTTCGGTTTATTCCATGTGATCGGGGTCATCTACTTTTGCCCACTTCCCTTCACACAGAGTTCATTTATGACACGAAAGAACAAAAAAAAAAGAAGATAAAAAAACAGCTGTGTGAGAGTCCCCACCGACCAATGTCAGCTCCTCATATGACCAATCGAACCCAACAGACTGAAGAAGACGAAGCTTTCGCCGACACACAGCCTTACTTGTGTGCCTTCTGAAGTTCTTACTTTTTCGGTTTTGGTCTCCATTATCTTTTTTTTTATGTAATGACTTGAATGAGAGAACTTGGAAATCATCTGGAAGCAACGAACAATTAAATTCTCGTTTATTCTGTTCTTTTGATCTTCAATAAAATTTATATCACACGTGTGTGTGCTGTGTACTGTGCGCTGCTGCTCCCCGAAAACAATGATAAAAAACCCGAAAGCTGAGTTGTACCGGAAATAACTTTCACATACCTCAACATTTACGTCATATGTACGAAAAATACATGTAAAAAAAATTGCTAAAAATAAATTCAACCACATTGAATTGAATGTCTGAAAAAATATTCTTTTTTGTTCGCTTCTTTTTTTTTTGCAATTTTGTTAATTTGTAGTCAAAGTCTGGTGCGAATTTCACAATTAAAATTAGTTCACACTTTACACATACGCACGAGTGTTGTCCCTTCTATTTGATGACCGTTAAAAAAAGAAATAACACTGCTTTTAACTAATTTTCGAAAATACAAAAAAAAAATCAAACTTAAGTTCACTTGTTAAGTATTGTTACTGCGATGAAAAGAGTTCGAAGAATGATTTAATATTTGAGTAACAATCCAGATAAATGAATTAGTAATAACTACACACACAATGGTTCGCAGAGGAAATTTTCATCAAAACCAATCCGACCGGCTGTCGCCGATCAAATGAGTATGCACACCATATACGAGTTCACTTCGAGTGTCTGTCTTTCTTTTGTGTGCATAAAGCTCGACAGCTACGGCTACAACGGCGACGGCAACGGCAACCACGACCACGACGACGACAACCGCACGGCAACGAGGCAATGGAAATGGCTATGACTATGGCATGGCATGGCATGGCAATGTCAGTACACCCGGTGGAGGTGGTGAGCGGCGACGACGAAAGCAATATGAATGATGTACTGCTCCATGCATGTATGTATGTATATATATCCACTTCTGGTAGATACCACATACATGCAGGGCGGCCATACATTGGTGAGAAAGCCAAAGTGATGAACGTACACGTCTACGAAGATGACGACGACAACCAGTACTACACTACTGCTGGCAGCAGTTAAAACGCGACGGCGACGACAGCGACAACGACCACGAATGGCAAGGCAACGGCGACGAACGATGACTACGGATACGAAAAATTGCAACTACGACGACAATGTTGATGATAACAATGATGATGACGATGATAATGATGACTGCAGCAACAATACGAAAGTGTTTCTTTATAAAATTATATTCACAATCCTATCCCTGTCCTGCCAATTGAGATTGTTCTGCTTTTCCCGCTGCTGTGCTACCACACTAGCTGTTGGTTCGCCGATCACTACTGCCTCTGGTCGATGGGAACTTTCCCAAAATGAACATCGGTCTTGTAGCCAGTCAACCAGATATTGCCATCCCATGCAGACGACGATAGCCACGGCGCGGTGGCGGTATCGGTGTGGCGGCGGCGTTTGCTATATGTACGATTGTGTGTATTTAATATGCGCGAAACTTTGGATAAGATACACACGAGCTACACATCCCCACACGAAAAATTGCGTTCCCCGCATAGGAGAGCACCAAAGTATATAAGGCACGCACACCACCACCTCAGTCTTGACTGAGTGTGTGAGTATGTGTGCGTGCTTGCGCAAAAAAGGCCAAGAAGAAATGTACAAAACAAAATAAAAATGAGCCGGCAATCAGCAGTGACAGGGTTAACCCATGTCTACGGGGAGCTTTTCACACACTCACTACAATTCCTTTCCAATATATTTGTTCTTTTCACTTCCATTTGCTTCCATTTCACTCCCCGATCTGTTCTTGGAAAAAACAACAACAAAACACACACAACAAAAAAAAACAAGAAGTCTAACAAGAAGAAGACGAAGTTGCGACTTGCGAGTGTGTCTTTTCTTTTTCTTCATTCTTTCCATCACTGTCCGGATTGAAAAATTATACACTTTTCTCGAAACCGCAAAAGATTGCGACTGCGAGTGACTAAGTCTTGGCCGCCGAGATGCAGATAGTTAAACAGCAGCGCAGCCAACACCACCACAACACGCTTCACACAAAATCCGATTGCGAATGGAGTTAAGAGCTGACGGAGCGCTGCTTCAAGACCTCGT
Source organism: Eristalis intricaria (assembly GCA_964034865.1). Classification (NCBI taxonomy): domain Eukaryota; kingdom Metazoa; phylum Arthropoda; class Insecta; order Diptera; family Syrphidae; genus Eristalis; species Eristalis intricaria. The sequence goes on from OZ035874.1 coordinate 93,842,625, forward strand.
CATTTACGATATCCGTCCAAAAACCGTATAAACCTCTTAGTCATCTCTCCTCTGTGTGTAATTCGCAATGTAATGATGATGATGCCTCCGCCGCGAGGCCGAGCCGTCCATAACCACGACCACGAAGACAACGTTGTCGTTGGAACTTGCAATTGGAAGGGAGCGAAGAAAACTCTCGTATTGGTGCCGCCGTAGCCGGCATGCATGCACAAGCACAGGCCACCCGCCATCCGCCACAGCGACCGGGACCGGGACCATTCATTGTATGTGTACATCACACCCATCGATTTTCATCATGGATGGTAAACATCATCAGTCTATGGTTTATGTGTTCATTCTCCTGCCGAAATTCGCAACAGCGACTGCTGTGTGCTTCAATGTGGGCCTTATGTACTGTGGCCGCACAGCTTTTGCATGCTTGTTTAGTTGTATTTTCTTTTTTACTGTTTTCTATTTCTGAATTCTCCTCCTGTTCGTCTTTTCAGCTGAGCCAGCGCCAGCCAGACAACCTTCACCAGCAACGCAGATTGCATACAGCTCGCTCAAACCAGGATCGCAAGCTTTTTCTTTTTTTCGATTCTTCTTCTACTTCTCACGTTTCCCTGCACTACACTACCCGTTTGCCGGTTCGGGCTACGGCCGCGGCCCTCGGGTTCGTGAACGTCATGTAACCTTCTACATATGATAGCGCTGCAGCGCAGCTACAGCTACCAGACGTGTGTGGTGGTGTAGGTGTACGTGATGTAGTACGTTTGGCATTGTGTTCTTTGACTGCGGCCGTCTAATTTCGTGTGGAGGATGAACGGATGCCGGCCGGTTAGATGAATAAATGGAGTGGATGGATGGGAGCAGATGGGACCGCTAGCCGCCGCTGCCGCCTGCAACGCCGTCACCTTCACCGTCCACCGCCCACCACCATCACCGTTAACGTATGGATGAGATGTTCCCTCAAAATGCAGGATAACCAAGCTTTAGGCAGACGTTTCCACTTGATAGGCGTACATAAACATCGATCCCACAATTTTCCCCAACACACCCAGGCGTTTGTGCTGATTGCTGCAAAAAGATGGACCTGGGCCAAGTGCTGCATTATTAAAAGGAAGCAGTTACGTGAACTGACAAAGTTCACATCTCAAGATCCAACGTGTAAGACCGTGGCGTGTAAAGTAAATTAACATTTAGAATATCAAGCAGAACTTCAAAGAGGTCAATACCACGTCTCCCGGTTACGAACAAAGGAGACAAGTGAATCACGCCTCCTTTGTGTGCGAAATCTCTTGTTTCGTGAAGGACAAACAAAACGAGCAATACTTATTTCAGCGGAACCACAAAATGAATCACAGATTCAGATATTCCACCTCTTTGCCGACGTACCGTCACATCTCATCCTACCTGATGCGGTCATTGCGATAACTCGTTATCGATGACATGCTAAAATAAGTGATCAAGTAGGTATCTCCTCCAAATCCGACCGCTGCAGTCAGATAAGTCACAAGTGAAGTAATCCTTTCGGCAAAAAGGGCACTAAACTATAAAGTTTTTGACTAGACATGCATTTACTGCATTAATTGCAAATGATTGATGGTGCTTTTAGGGGGGCTGAATTTCTGGTCTGAAAACACATGTGGTTTCTCAGTTTGCACACGCGATTTTTCACAGTCTACTGAGAAAACAGTCCCAGACAGAGTCTGACTTTTATGAGACTAATTGGAAAGGTTTACCACAAAGTTATGAGGTTCTTAATGATTTTTCATCAAAGCGAGATAAATTCATGAATTCATTAGAAACAAATTATGGCCGCTGTCGGGGTATGGTGCTATAAACAAGACTACAAGATGTACCATAATTAGTCATGTTCGACTCCACACTGGCAGTGCAGTTGCGAATTTATTTATGATCATGTACTATAAGCTTTGCCATTGAAAAGCTGTACAATGATCGTGTGGCAGGTAGGTAGTATATTCCTCTTTTTGCAAGAACTGGTTAGTTTTCAGTGACTATGTTGGTAAGAAAAAGACCATGACCACATTCTTTTATTCATGCATATATTTTGGTTAATCTCTCTCACATACACACACACTGCCCCATTGCCTAGAGGAAGAAGATTCTTAATCATGCGGCTTTGACTGTGGTTACTGTATAAGATCACGCTCTCTTGATCTTGCTCTCCTCCAAGGCTTCTGCTTGGTAGAAATTGGATAACTTAAGGGGGCTCAGCAAGGTCTGGGCAAATTCAATGCGTCAAGGCATGATGGCAAGGGCAATGGAGATAAGATTAAGTTGGAGTGTTGATAGGTGTTAATTATCGTCGTCGCTCTGGGGCATGTGGCACAATTTTATCAAAAAAAAAAAAAAAAACTATTTTTGTTCAATGTTTCCACGAATGTTTGATGATATGAATGCGGGCTCCTCTCATTGGCCTGGTTTTGTTCCTGTCCTTACTCTCACACACCACCCAAATTAGCGTCTTTTGGGGAGGGTCGGACCCAGAGGTTTCCTGTTGTCGTGGGTATATGCATGTAGTGTTGCTTAAATACATCGACTATCCTCTGTGGATTAGTAACTTGTTTACCCTCACAATGTCGAACAGACTGGTTGCCTTTCCTAAGACCTGCTTTGTTTATCCCTACACTCTTCGATATCCTTGCGAGAGACATTTCCTTTAGTTGTAGAAGCTTCTCCCTCCCATCTTTCCATTCCTATTTTCCGTTGCACTGCTTTTAGGTATGCTTCGTCGGTTGCACGTTTTTTTTGCTCACACTCGCCATCATACTACGGGTTTCTTCCCAAAGTTTGTGGGTAGTCTAAAGTGGTTTCCGCTACCTTTTTGATGGCCGAGCGGCAGTGCAACCACATCTCATTGGCGTTGGTGTTTGATGTATGCACACCAGAGAGTCTCTCACTTACTTGCTCTTCGTAGGCTCTAGCAATCTACGGTGTGTTCAGGCGTCCAATGTCAAGACCACTCTTCGTTGGCTGGTGCAGCTTTCTGACTTTTGACAGTCGACCTCTGATTCTTGCCGCTAGAAGGAAATGGTCAAACTTTACGTTCGCCCCCCTGAATGGTCGCTCATCCAAGATATTTGACGCATGCCTTGCGTCAATGAACATATGGTCGACTTGATTGGCGGTTCGATCAACCGGAGATCGATAGGTTGATGTGTGGATTCTTTTGGGAGGGAATCTCGTCTATTTATGACCATATTAGGGTCATGCAGGCTTTGCTTTCCGATCACCCCGCCATGTAAACCTTACCAATTTTGGCATTGAAGTTTCCGCGCACGATTTATACACCATACTCCGGACAGGCCCCGTAACACCGTCCAAGAAGTAGCAATAGTCCTCTTCCACAAAGTCTTCAGCCTCGTAGGTAGGGGCTTGTGCACATATACCGCTGATGTTGTAGAATCTGCCTTCGATACGGATCCCACCCTTGAGATCACTTATCGGTGTAATGTAGGTTGACCTTAACCGTTCTCCCACAACGAATCTGGATCACAATATATGCAACCTTTTCTGAAAGCTTAATATATGACTCCCTCTATTTTCCTTAACATCCCTTGTCCTATCCAGCGAATTCCCTGGTTCGCAGCAATATCCGCCTTGTTCTGTGTGAGGATCATTTCACGCTGGTAAGTGTCCCCAGTGTGTAAAGTGGTTTAAAATTCCAGGCGGTTGCTAGCAAATCATAGTCCTTTTCCGTTCGGTGTCGCTATTGTTGAATGTCCGTCCGATGATCCGAGGCAAGATCTCTTCAAGAACGTGTTTTATTTTTCCGTGGGCGGGTTTTCAGCCCTCCGTACAACCGCTGCGATATTCGGTATACTTAGGTATTCCCAGAATTCATGAACGTTTCTAGTGGTGTTCCAAGCGGCAGGATTTGGAAAGCATTTCGTCAACTCAAAATACACCCAAATATCTTTCCCAGGCAAAAGGTTGCCATATTTTTTAATAACCAAGCAGCCACCTATTGACTCCTTTATTTTATACTCTAAGCTAGTATAAGCTAGTGGGTCGCCGTGGCGTAGTGGGTAAGTGCGTCGACTCCTACGCAGGTTCGATACCCGAATTTACCACCTTTCAAATTTCACAGCTCCACCTCTTTCGAGTCACTGACAATGCTCAGAGAGTATTCCTGTCTAGAAAAAGCTTCTCAAATTCGCCGTTCGGAGCTGGCATCAAGCTGTAGGTCCCATCCACTCGTGAAGGAACAATAGCACGCACAACACGAGTGGTTGCTGAGAAGCTAGGCCCAGGTCCACCTCGGACTGTCGCGCCACCCATATTATATTATTATAAGCTAGTATAGGAATATGGGGTTGAGCTAGCGTGATTAGAGAGCCAGCTCAAAATTTCCCTATTTCCGGGTTCTCAGTCATAGCGACATCCCATGAAATAAGAACACCGATGAACTGGCTAGCCAGGGATCTGTCCTTCAGTGTCCGCTTGCAGAGGAGATGCAACATCAAGAAAAATATGGCCTGAATACAACCAATCCAAAACAAGACCTCACTAGATTGGTGGCGATCTGAACGAGACACTGATTAACAGGGAGTCATGCCGCAAGTCTTGGTATCCCTCACAACAAACATCGTCACAGATGCAACAACATTTAAATGAACTTGGGCTGTGTTCCAACACAGTACACCCTTGTACACCCTTCTTTTGGTCTAGGATTTAAGTGCTGGCATCAAAAATTTCAGATATTTGATTTCTTGGAAGTCTTTCCCTGTTATGGACGTTGTGTTCTATCATTTTGAATCTTTCTCGTGCAAGTCGTGGACAGTCGATTAGTATATGTTAAATAGTTTCTTTCGACTGGCCACAGTGCCTTCAGATTTCTGTACTGGCAAGGCCCATTTTGAAAGGTAGTTATAGATCCATGTCCTGTCAGTGCTTCACATAGCACTCATAGGTCAGCTTTGTTAAGATCTAGAGCTTCGTAGTCTCGTTTGGGTAGTTGATGTAGTTTCATTCCATGAATATTCTTGAGTGCTTAGTAGCATCTTGGCTGTTCCACTGTTTAATGGTTGTTTTGTTTAATGATCAAATTGTGTAAGTGAAGGTTGTGTCAGTATTTTTGAATCCATAAAACGGTATTCGTGCAACTGCCTTGGCTTGTAGTTCCTTTTCCATTTCCTGGCAACCAAATTATTTCCAATCTGTTATTTTCTGAAAGCGTATTTCTAGCGGTGGAGGTCGTGGTGTTGTGGGTATCTTCGTCGACCTCTATGCAACTTCACCTCGCTGTCCGGGTTCGATTCCTGGTCGGTACGGTTTTCATGGTTTCACCTCTTTCGAGTCACTGACAGTGCTCAGCAGAAGATAATAACTGTCTAAAAAAGCTTCTCAAACTTAAACGTTCGGAATCGGCATAACACTGTAGGTCACGCACAATACGAGTGGTTACTGAGAAGGTAGGCCCTGGTCCTCTACGGGCTGTAGCGCCACCCATATTATTATTTCTACCGAAGTATCTTTTAACATTCCCAAACTGACTTAGAGTTGAATGTGTGATTCTTAAGCGCCTTAGGAACAGCTTGGCTAGGTGATCTCCCTCTTAATGGACACCCTCTTAGGTGGATGGTTCTCTTAAACGGACAAGATGTACTGTACGGGTTGGCTGGTAAATATGTAATGGATATATGATTTTGATTATTTTTTTCCTCTTAAGCGGATGCTCTCTTATGGGGATAAAAAAACTCCGGTCCACTTAATAGAGGGTTGACGGTATTTTGATATTTTTGGGTTTTTCTATTGCTAATACTATGTGCCGCCTTATTGACTGCAAACAATTCAGCTTGAAGTATTGTTTTGTTCTTGCAAAGTTGTGCGTGTAGGTTGCATCTTGTTGTTGTCAGATTTCGACCCATCTGTGTACCATCTTGCCTTCGCGCTGTAAGTACTTCATGTGCAACAACATAGCTTAGAGGGAGACCTTAATTCATTTCATTTGCACCCTTACTTAGATCAGTCAGCGAGCGCTTGGCACTTCTCAAATAACACTCTTCTTCAAATAACTTGATGAGATTTCTGCGAAGGATATAAAAGGTCTAATGTCCTTAAATACCTCAGGTTAGCTTTACAGAGATGTTGCATTAAACGAAACGTAGTGCTCATTAGGTTATCACCAAATAACCACATTTACAAGGTGGCGCAAAATGAACCATCCAATTTCGCTTTTGAATTATTTTTTACTTAATAAAACAAATTATGTTGAGTGATGGAAATCTTTATTTGGACCTTCACAATTATTTCTTTTAAGTGGAAAAGATGATATCCGTCAAATGGCTGCCGCCAGTTTTGATACATATTTGAGCCTGTTTTATTACATTTTCTATGGCTTCCCGCAAGAATTCCAGTGATGACTGTACGCATTCCTGTCAAATATGCTCCTTAAAGGGTGCGATTATCTGAGGCTTGCTGGCATAAGCCCGCGACTTTAAGTAACTAGCCGCAAAGAAAGAAGTCTGGGATGGTTAAATTGGGAGATCTTGCTGGACATGTCATATTGGTAAAACAAGAGATTACGCGACCATGAAACACTTAGGACACAATAATTCCACGCTCTTGCGGATTACAGCGCCCTATTGCTTGTTTGCACCTGTTTAGTTATAAATGTCACATAAGATTGACGTATGACGCCAATTGCAGAAATTATAACCTCTTCTGATAGGATGATTCATTTTTTGCCTCATTGTACCTAGCTGTGGTATACTTACGATTATTTTTAACCAGGATCCAGGAAAGTCATGAAGAACTTAACCGCCAAACCGACCCACGTGTTTCCCAAAAAACATGGCAATTCACAAAAACTTAACTCCAAATATTTGTATAAGAACTATTTTATTCAAATTCATGTACAAACACATTTACAAGTAATTTATTTACTTAAAGTTAAAAACATTGAGATGCTATTATGGTGAGCTGTTCGATTGAGGAGGAACAAATGGAATCCATCTTAAGCAATTATCATCTATCTTCGGGAAGTTCCCCCTTCGTCTGAGTCTTTCTTCAAATTCATCTAGAACGTCCTAAAAATTGAAAAAAATTTAATTAAAAGAAAACTGAGTCGGAGTCAGTCGACTTTTGAGCGCTTACCTGCTTCTTTAATACTATATGCTTTCCCTTCCAATACTTCATCATGCCAAGAGCTTGGAGGGTGCTCACGATATCGTAAGAGTATATGGCCATTTCCTGTTGAATGAAATCGAAGAACGAACAAAATAATCAATAAGAACGCCTTTGTTATCTGGTTCAAATCATTATCAAGATTTCTCATACGCTGACTGTGCTAACATATAATTTTCACATTGTGAGTGATCAACCCAACAAGAATTAAATCACAGCTCATATGAAATGTAAGAGAAAAGTCATTAACTCGTGAAGAATGCACACAGCGTTCCAATTATACATACAAAGTAAGGAAACGCTAACTGAAAAGTATGTGGAGATAGAAATAGACTAATTGTCTAGACTTGCTTTAGACAGTGAAAGCTGATGCAAGAATAAAATTAATGAAGATAGTCAATGCCTCGATGGAGTGGTCATGAATGTATTTGAATTAACGGCAGGTACACTCAGGTTCGGAAGATACGCAATGGTTAATGAATTAATTAATTTGGTTAATTTGTATATCAATTCTAAGGCCAGTTGTTTTCCAGACCATATCAAACCCTGAACTGAAAGATTTCCCGAAACATTCTGAGTGACTAAGGGGTTACACCAATTTAATGTACAGTATCTCACAAAATAGAGTATACAGCAATGAAAAAAATTGCTTTTTTTTGTCGTGAAAAAATTATTTATTAAAACCTACAATTTTTTTCAACTATTCTTATTTTATCTTACATCAATATTTTATCTAAAACAGGATACACCTTAACAATAAAATAAAAAATGCGTATGTTCGATGCACAAAATTAAGCAAAGGAACACTAAAAAAATAAACTCAAGTCAAGGCTACAACACGAAGGGTGCTTTCAAGAATTTGCGCAAGTGAAAAAGTAAACAGTACGAATAACATCAGTACCGAGATTAAACGCAGAATAACTCTTGCCAATCGCTCTTTCTTTGGGCTCAAGAGACAATTGAGTAGTAGAGTCCTCTCTCGCAGGACCAAGCTAACAGTATACAAGACCTTGTCCTCCCTGTCCTGCTCCGGAAGCTGGAAGCCTGGAAAATTTCAAAATCAGAGGAAGAAGCACTTAGTCTTTTCGAGAGAAAAGTTCTACGTGCAATCTTTTGTCTTGTTTCCGTTGATGGTTATTGAAGAAGGCGATTCAACCACGAACGGTACGGGTTGTACAGCGACATGAGCCTAGCCAGACGTTTACGGATTCAACGCCTAAGATGGCTAGGGCACCCCGGACTGTAGCCCCCCCAGAAGAAGATGGTTGATCTAAACCACAAAATCAACTAAAGCGATACTTATTTTACTCTTCTTTCTCTGACCGACAGAATTATTCGGCATCTGGGTGATGTTAACCGATTTAATTTTGTTTCTGTGTATAGTAAACAACATACGCACACTTAAAAAAAGGCCCCGCCACAGACCCTCTGATCTTAATCCCCACCGTGTCTTTACGGGATGTATAGGGTAGACTCTTACAAACCATAAAATAAATGGAGGCAGCTAGATAAGGGTTATTATGTCTGAAGAGCGGCGTAATCAAACTAGGGGACATATAAAACCCTTGAATAACCGACTGCAAATTGTTCTCAAGCAAAAAGGAAAACAAACGAAGTGATATTTTTGTTCTGCCTAAAAAAATGAGTGTTTGCGAATTCTTTTGTTGGAATTACATTAATATTTTTTTAATTTGATTCTATGCAGTTTATTAACGTTTTAAGCCATATGCCGAATCCAGATTTATTCCGTTTTACTTTTTTTTCATATTTACGCTGAGTTCTTAAAAATACTTCTAGAATGTAATGCTACGTTCTTACCGAACGAACCGCCAGGTTTTATTTAAGAATTGATTCATTTTCTTCAAACCTGCCAGCGTTCTGTCATTAATTTGCCGGGTATAGAAACCTTACGTGTCCTATGAAACCGATTTGCAGTTTCTTTGAATTCATCCGTCCATGAGAGGCTTTCAAAGTGCAAGCCAAGCCTACAATTGAACCTCAGTTTGTTTTGGTCATTTAGTTGTTCTTTTCTCTCTCTTTTTATTTTCTTGTGTTCTCTCGCTATTATTTCCTATCAACGGACAGCTGCTCTGCGGCCATTTAAAAATTGAGAGCAAGTGACATTTATTTTGGCGGGCACTTATAAATTCAGATCGGGTGCCTTGAAAATTGGAAGCCAAACTTGGTGGGACGGACCTATAAGACAGAACTTCCATCAGTTTTCTGGTAAGAAATGGTGGAATGCTTTTGCAAGCTCTAATTTTTGCTGCTTATTTCAGCAGACACCTTTTTTAAACCTCATTGTCTTCTCATGCTATAAATATTGAATTTGGTTCAAATAGGGCGCTGTTGTAGGTGTTTCATATTTCGTTGGTGTCTTTTACGGATCAAGATGGATGAGAGAAATTTTAGCTAGCTATATAGCATATTACCTTATCATGTTTCAAGGGTGCAGAGGATGAGCTATGGAACGCATCCAGCAATTATAACATTATGCATTCTAATTGTCTTTAGTCGATATTGTAGGATAGAATAACATTATTGCACAACTACTAGTATTAGGCATGATTCCCATAAGAAATGCAATAACAAAACAAACAAAAATTGGAATTCCACAATGGAAGAGGACAAGAGAACATCCCTCAGAATATGACGTTTCCTAACAATTTAAGAGCCGTCTGAGACTGAAAAAGAAATACACACGCTATGCCAAGACATGTAAAGCCTCTCTTAAGGACGCCATTTCGATGCTCAAAGTAAAAAAAATTATAGAATAATAATAACTAGGTATTCAAGACAGTAGAATCTCAAAGAAATCTAAGTCAAAAGAACCGCTTAACAAGCTCAACCCCATTAACAAACAAATGTGAAATAATGGAGAGTTTCGAGGACCGTAATTAGTCAACATCTACCGAATTAATTGTAACAAAACTCTTAAGATCACACAGCCTTCAAAAGTTCAATAGTAAATTTTCACCGCACCTAAATTCAACATTGCGGCTAGTTTCAATATTTCATGCCAAATGTTCAGTTTTTCGCTCTATATTTTCCAACATTTCCCAATGTTGGATTTCGCAATGTTTAATTTCGTCGCCGCATTTTAAAATTTTTCAAATTTAACAAACCTCTTTACCAATTCAGCACGTCACATAATGACTATTCAGCCCGCAGACAAAAACAAAAACCAGCTGTCAACAAAACAATCAATCATTTCAAGCGATAATTACAACAAGGATGGACCGAAAAATTAATGAATTATCTGAATTAGCACTTAAATAGCTAAAAAGGTTCAAACACTTCAGATTTCTGAACAGAAAAAAATATCACTAATCAATTCTGACACTAGATGTCATTTGAAATGTTGAAGCTTCAATCGAAACGTAAAATTATATTTGGAAAGATCGACACGTTTAATTTAGGTGCAGTGTTAAAATACTATGTATAAGGAAAAGACTGCACATATGCACAAGACTTGGTATGTACAACGGACTTGATAATACAAGAAAAACTCGAGTTTCTTAACCGATAGCGATACAAAAATCATAACCAGATTCGTGGCGTCAGATAAGCATAGATGCACACCGACTTCCATATGCCTTCTTTAAAGTTGCCACAAATTTGGATTTAGAAATGAGATGCTTTCATTGCCAAAAGAAATCTATAACGTATTCATCAAAAATTAAATTATATGGGGCTAAGGAAACGAGTAATCTCCCCTGCGCAATAAATAAGTATAAGGACTATTTTTGATGTCTGATTTCATAAAGCGAAGTGAGTGTTAAATACTACATGTTGATGTTTTCAGTGCGAATTAAAAAGCCTGACGGATTTCAGAGCGCTCCTCGCAATTCTTTTAAAATTTTTAATTAATACTTGTAGTTTTTTCTTAGCAACGCTTTCACGAGTCCCTCTTCGAGTTGTCACAATCTTGAAAAAACTCTCATCCAATGAAGTTGAGCAGTCCAAAACCAATAATAAGAAAGCTGCGACTAAAAAACTAAAAATGCTCTGACTTTGTAATTAAATGTTTGGAAACGCTTCGAATAACTTATTTGGGTTTAACTTTAATATATTTCATAAAACATGTGCTAACCAACACCAGGAATTTGAATTGAAATTGATTAACGTGAAAAGCTGGTGTCAATAATATAAAACAACTACTGTAAATATTTAAATTGTATAATATTAATGAAAGCAAATATTATCGAGCGTGATGCATTCTGTAGTGTAAGTAGTCAACATGTGTCTTGTCATCATCTGTCATCATTAAGTGAACTCTTGTACTTAGTTTTTTTTAATAATACAGTATTTAATTTTAAATATAATTACATAAAATATAAGTATATATAAGTACATTAAGGGAAAAATATTTTATAATTTTGAAAAGTAATGTCACTTTTGTTTGTTTTTTCTTTAACTTTAAATCTATATATATATATATATTCATTGCATCCTGCCCACTCAAGAAGTTTGAGGATTTTTCGCTTTGCTTATCACTAGCGGCTTTAATTTGTATCGATGTGTCGCCTTAGTGCACGCCAAAAAAGTTATCTTTTGCTTTTCTGTTTTTCGTCCAGGAGTAGTTTCCTCACACACGTTGGTGCTTGGTAGAAGCTTATAATAAAAATCCGATTCATCACCATTATAAATATGCTCTGGTTTAAAATTCAGATATTGAATCTATTTCTTAAGGCACACAAGTTCTGGTGACGGCCATGGTTCTCCAGATTTTTCGAGACACCGCACCCCAAACATCTTTTTAAATTTTTGCAGCCAACAGGGACCAACAGTGGCTTCAAAATTTAGTGACTTATAAGTAAATTCTTCGACCGCTGGTCTATGGACCATTTATAAAGCGTCTTTTCTCTCTCAGGTAGTTCAGATGCTTTCAGCGTTCTTCTATTTTCAGGACCAGAGTAAGCATTAGTCATCGTTGCTATAATATCAGATTTCCTTTTGTTAAAAGCACATATAGTCGATTTTGCTATTGCACATTTTTCTGCCAATACTGTACCCGAAAACCTTCAATTTTGTTTTCATTTTCAAGCGGAGTTTTTACATAAACGATATTCGGATATATGCAAATTTGTTGAACAGTGATGATTTGCTTGTTGCATAATATAATAATAATAATATGGGTGGCGTGACAGTCCGAGGTGGACCTGGGTCTAGCTTCTCAGCAACCACTTGTGTTGTGCGTGCTATTGTTCTCTCATAAGTGGAAGGGACCTACAGCTTAATGCCGACTTCGAACGGCGAATTTGAGAAGCTTTTTCTAGACAGGAATACTCTTTGAGCATTGTCAGTGACTCGAAAGAGGTGGAGCCGTGAATTATGATAGGTGGTAAATTCGGGTATCGAACCTGGCACCCTCTGCGTAGGAGTCGACGCTCTTACCCACTACGCCACGGCGACCATATCTCCATACCATATGATCTTGTTGCATATAACCGAAAATTTCGTTTAAGCGGAGTGGATCATGTAGATCATGGCAATGAGTTTATCTTGCCTTTTCTGTTAAAGTCAAATGCTTACGACTCATTTTTGATGACAAAATTTTCCTTCATTTATGGTCGAAATCAATCAAACGAATGAAATTACAAGAGAATATTTACCCAACCAAGATTGCAAAGCGTAGAACGATGACAGATAAAAAGTACGCAAAACAAACGGTAAATTAGCTTGAAAGATTGTGTATTCTTTGCAACGGGTATATTTGTATTGAACTATGTCAGAAATATGGTTTCACTCCCAAGAGGTTTTACTTGTTCACTCTGTAGAGTAGTCTGTATAAAATTTTTTGCGTTCACTCCGTTGGATTGTTCACAATCTTGTTCTCATGTGTGAGTTGTATTTATTAAAATATTATAAAACTAATAAATAAAAAATATACTGTACTCACAATATTATAAAATTAATACAGGTATTGTGCAATAGTAAATTGAAAAATAATAAATAAATGAAATGATGACTACATACATTCTGAAGTAAAGAAAGAAAATAACATAACTGTTTTGAATGAATCTAGTTTTCATGAGTTTGCGCCTGATTTTCTAGAACGTAACAACATTTTTATGAAATTAAAACATACAGTCGAACTTAAATATTTGAAAAGTAAAAAAAAAGTTTATACTTTAATGCGTTTAATTTAACGTTGCTGAGCCTTCCCCACACGCGAATATAAGGCACAGAATCATTCTAAATAATTAATACCCGATGACATTGAGTTAATACTGCGACTACCTCGTGAGGTGTTCCTTGTTTGAGGAGGAAACGACGGTAAATGATTGCAAGTGGCATTGAGGTCTTGGTCACAAGAAATCGGCGCATGCAATTCATTCATGGTCAGCGACAAGTTCTTCGTAGCTCTTTGAAGCTGAGCAGGTTCGTTTTATATAAATGAGAATGAGAGCTGTGATAACTGGCATACGTTATTTGTATGCCTTACTTTTGAGGATAGAAAGGAGCCACATTTTGTAGTCATTCATCTGAACTTTAGACATGGATAAACTAAACAACTAACTAACCAATTTAGACGGGAAGCAAAGGCCTTCTGTGAAGTTGACGTTTGTCAAAAAATCGTATACAGTGGACCCTCCCTAAGTCGAAACTCTCTCTAACTCGAAAAAATGTTCGTATCCCGTGACAGTTCGACTTAGGGGAAGTTCACTGTATAAGGATTGACTCCCAAACTATTAATAACAAATATCTGAAATCAGTTGTTTTAGTACATGCACTTATAGGGAAACAGAATCATTTTATCGGATGTCTTACATAACAAGACAAGCAGTTTAATTAGAGCGAACATCTAAAAGACATCCTTAACTCCCGAAATTATAGCATTTTGTTTTTTTCTACATCGATCTCACATGCCGATTGTCAATGCAGAACATTAAATAAAAAAAATGCTCACCTAAAATTTATTAAACCTACCTGCGAAACCTCCTTTATACTCAACGTTGTCCCCGTACGATTGCAAAGGAAATCCAACAGCACATCCTTCCAATATGAACGATACGATATCAAGCCCAAATCAGAGAGCGGTTTCTCCGGAGATCCAATTTTTCCCTCAACTCTGGTCAATAGGTAGCCTGCAAATTGCAAAATAAAAAAAAAGGTATGCACAATGATTTTCTCATTAACGAGCTAGATGTCAATGACTTAAAGAAGGCTTAACGTTGCCAAAATATGTTCGACAAAATGTGGAGAAAAAAAGGGCATGCAAGACCATAAAAGAACGGGAAAAAAATATAAAGAACTCGAATTGAACTTTCCAGACAACTTTTTGTCTTCAAGCTTTGTATTGTTTGCCAGTCTCTCTCTCTCTCTCTCTGTCTGTCTCTCAGTCTCACACTCTCTTTACTCTCTGTGTCGGCGGTGTTGCGCATAATGTCGTTAGACTGAAGTTGCGCATTATTGGCATAGGTTAGGGTGTTGCACTCAGGCAAACATTAATTTTTGGGGTTTCCCAACCCAAGCCTGTCAGCATTACAGACTGAGTGGGAAAGAGGGAGACACCAAGTGTGAGAGAGGGAATGAATTCAGACGGCAGCCAGACTCATTATTGATTATTTTTTTTAGGTACGAACAGCCGCGCTCGTTGTGAATAGAAGGGAAACGCAAGGACATTCGCCACGTCTGACTATTGTGAACGGCAGCAGCGGTAGTAGAGTATTAGTAGTAGTAGTAGGGTAAGAATGTTGACTCTAAAATATTGCTATTGTCTTATTGAAAATGACAAAACCATTGGATTCCATTTTGAGTGATATGTCCTTCTAATAGTTTTTGAGTAAAATTAAGCAGTTTTAGAGGAAAACTCCGTAGGGTCAGCCCTTCAGCAGGGTTCTCGGTGTGATTTCGAATTCGGATGATACACTTACGTGTGAATGTACCCATCCATCCATGCACCCGTACATATATATGCACAGTCGGCCAGAGGGAGAGCCAGAGAAAGAGAGAGAAAGAACGTAAATATTTCGTTCGTTTGCGTCTGGAGTTTATAAACCCCTACATAATATGAAAAAAGCTGCGGCAGGTTTGGAGTTTTCCACTCTCCGGTTTTGCATTCGCCTATCACTCTCTTTCTCTTATATATATAATCACTTCCTCTCGCCGGGTATCTTTTGTGTGTATCCTTTTTTGTTGTTTTGCTTGTGTTTTTTTTTTGCGTTTTGAGAAACGTCGAGACGATTTTATCGATCCATCCACTAGTCTGGCAGCTACCTTGTTCACGGTCCTGGGGACGACGCCCTGTACGTTTGACCTGCCCTGACCTTTTCCGACTTTGCGTATTGCATCGAAACGACGTCGTCGGCGAGAGCACCAGCACACGCCGCCTCATGTCTTTGATTGAATAAAATTGTTTAAGGGTAGCAAGTGTGGGACGTGTGCATGTATGTATGTATGTATGCCAGGGTGATGGGGTGTAGTCGTCGGTCGGTACGTTTGCTCGTTGTTACACGTCTGTTAATTAATAATTTTTGAAATCATTCATGGAAGGGCAAACTTAAAACAAATGAGGTTTAGGAGTTTGTAACAAAGCTCTTTTTTGAAACCTACACAGCCAGACGAAATTGCGGTTGCATGCGTGCACATTTTTTTTTCCACTTCTTCCTGATGTGCTGCTCGTATTTATTTTATGTCTCGTTATAATTTAAAGCGTTTGCATGTCCAAAGCATAAGGTCAATGTCGCGTTGCTTCGATGAGAGCCCGTTTCCTCTCTAACTACGATACGAGCGGGATGGGTGCTGACGCTCTAGGCACAGCTGTTTGCCATATGATTTTTAATTATTCGATACAAAGCATCCGATACACAAACTAGGCACACATAATGTGTAGACTTGTTCGTTCAATGGTATGCAGCACGTCTATATTTAGACTCAAAAAACTGAATGGTTTTGTGGATTTTTTAAAATGTTTTTTATATCTATATAAATGCTATACATTCAGTACTGTAGTCGTTCGCATTCATTGTCCAAGCATTCAGAAAGAAGGTGGTTTCCATGTCCTGTGTTGTGCAAGAATGGGTACAGACAGGAAAATCCGAACCCCGACCAAGCACTA
Organism: Eristalis intricaria; assembly: GCA_964034865.1. Taxonomy (NCBI): domain Eukaryota; kingdom Metazoa; phylum Arthropoda; class Insecta; order Diptera; family Syrphidae; genus Eristalis; species Eristalis intricaria. The sequence continues at coordinate 93,858,820 of OZ035874.1, forward strand.
CAAGATGTATGTATGTAAATCCATGGACAAACCAGACCTTCTTTGGATGGCAGTGTAATCGCAGATAATAGAAATTTATCCTGCAATTTCTTGAAATAATTAGCAAACTAAAAAGAAATATGCTTAGGAAGATAAGCACATACGTCTTCTCTCAGAACCTAGACAAAGCCCGCATTTCTCTTCTAGTTGACTGCAGTGGGAGTTTTTTCCGAAGACTCCTTGTTTGAAACGTAATGTGGAGGTTTCAAAGAATATTTTGAATCTTACGGCTTAGATAGGAAAAGCGTATATGTCCATACGTTGTTAATTGCTTTTAGATACACACTATTTCATTCTTAATTGAGCTCAAACTGTAACCAAGGAAATGGAAACCTTCGTAGAAAGAAACTCTTTGTGAAATTTTGTAGATTCAATAAATTGTCTTGATGAAGCAACCAAAATTATACTCTAGAGATTACATGCGGACATATCAAACAGAAACTGAAAGTGTACAGCTTTCAATGGGCCAGTTATTAAAGTTATAATAATTATACAGTGAACTCCCTCTTAACGGACACCCCTGGCAAGTGGACGATTTCCTTAAACAGACAAGATGTACTGTAATGCCTTGCTGGTATGATTTTGCCTGTGGACATGGACATAGACAGTATTTTAACATTTATTTCGATAAAAGCATTCTATTGAACAATGTATTATTCCCACATGACAGCAAGCGTGCTCATGAAATGGTTTTCTAATAAGCGAGTTGGGAAGACAACTGTGCTAATGACGGAATGGTTAAACAGCTTCAACGTCAAAAACGAACAAAAAGAGAATATGTCGGAAGGATTTTACTTCTTCTGAACAATTCTAACTGCGCATCCTCACAACCTAACACAGTCTTACTGCACTTTGAAAATTTTCCCAGAAAACCTTGGATCAGGGTATCATCAGAAGTCCTTGTAATTTTAGTTTATCGTGGACAAGTTCTAAATTACTTTATTGTTAAAATAGATAACTTAGCTTATGTAGTAAGACTTTCTTCTCCTATCAATGTGTTGCATTCAATCACTTTCAACCTTGAAAAAAATCCAATCGAACCACGAAAAGACAGAAGACTTCACCCAGAGGACGACCATGACCACATTAATTTGTTTTCAAAATGTACATATATTTGTTCTTTAAAAAAGTGGTTTCGATCAAGTTGATTATACACATTTCTGACATTTGTGACAATAGCCGTTTTTTTCATCGCTATCGATAGTGAAGTGCAGTAAGATTCAGAAAAACGATTCGCAGTGGCTTTGATTTTTATCTGTCAAAATATATGAAAGGAAATTTATTTGTTCGAAATTGATGTCAAAATGTATGAAAAAAATTCGAAGTCGAATTTTTATCGGCAGCCACTTTTCATTGCCGATATTATAGGCAGTTATAAACAATAGGTTGTTGTATGTGCTTTAAGTGCAAAATCCTACTTCACTATTTAAAGATTTTTGAAAAAAAACACGGCTAATAACTTATTTCAAAAAACTGTTGTATAATCTTGTAACTATGAATGAAATAAATGTCAATGTCGACAACAAGGATTTGGCCGTCTCGGAAGTGGATACTGAAATGGATTCATACTCCTACAAGAAGGCGCTGAACGTTTGTGAAATTTTATGCAAATTTGCTTTGAAAGCTGAAGATGAAAACCAATGCAGCTGAAATTTTTACTTCGATCTCGCTATGAGACAGTGAAAAAACGAGGTTGAAATTTCCGACAGCACACCTGTATGTTTTCATAAAGGATCGAATGAATGAAGTGACTTCAATATAATCATTTTGTGTTTTTTTTCCTCTTGAATGGACATTCTTATGTGGAAAGAAAACTCCGGCCACTTGGCTGTCCACTCAATAGAGATTTCACTGTAATAATAATACAGTTGGATATATGGTCCCGTCTGCGAGAAGGCAGAATGGGGGAAGACACAATCACGAACTATACGAGCGAGCCGTATCAGGATGTGGATGTAGTCCGAAAGGCAAAATATATATCGACTGCACTGGCTCGGCCGCATCGAGCGCATGCACACCAACGTTCCAGCTAAGAGTGTCTTCGAATCAGGGATATGAAATAAAAAAGCGTGGCATTACTATGTCACCTGGCAAATTAAGCATCGCAGCTTCGATCAAATGTATCTTCAAGGAACTCCACGCCGTACTACAGGCCAACCTTGACATAACGGAGCCCAATGCATATAAAGCGATTTCTTATATTTAATGAATTTTTCGATATCCCCTAGAACTACCCGTAATAGCTAGTGCAAAACATACTTTACATAACGAATATATTCATATATATAGTCAAAAACTTCTTTCATTGGAGAATATTTATAAATGTTCCCCACTATTTAACAAATTTTTTGAACTCATAACCTTTACATAGCGAATCTTATGGATTGAATTCACAATACATTTAGCATTAATTCATCTCTCAACAGTCTCGGACACGTTAAGTTTTTCGCGAGACGATCTTTGTTGCTTGATACTTAAACACAGCTGTTTGTTTTTTTCATTCAGTTTGCAATAGTAGGTTAAGCAGATCAGGAGGCGGTCGATGTCGTCTTGGCCTTAGACAAAACTAGATATAAAATTCTAGTTCAACCATTTTTAACACTTTAAAGGATGTGTCTGTCGTGACACCAAACTATCTCATAAAACAAAGCACACTAGAACATTTTGCTTAAATAAAGCTACAGTGGACTACAACGAGGTTTACTCGTCGGATATACAGCTGATGCAGAAATAGGTAGGTAGGCGGGGCTGCTAGTGAAATTCACCAGCACACTTAGACCATGTTGGCCCATTGTGATACCCATAGTCAGATTACTAACACTTGAGTCCAGACCAACCAGATTTGAAAACCAGATAAAAGCGTATTAACTTTACTTTCACTGGGATTCGAACCGGGAACCACGCTTACCATTGGTAGGCACTTAACCAACTGCGGCATCCAGCCGTTCAGAAGAAGACATAACCGGGAACTCTAACAGCTGTACCAATATGTGAATGTAGTCCGGAAACCAAAAATCCGTCGATTGCACCGCCTCGGCCACATCGATCGGATGAACAATATCCCTCAAGCAAAGAGGGTCTTCGAACCCGATGTTCCTGGTTCGATAGGGAGAGGATAAACGAACTTCTGGTATAAGCACCAAGTCTTCGATTGACGCAAGTCGACACGACGACTGGAAGCAGCATCCTTGGGACCATCAACGATGAAAGGTTTCAGTACTTCAGGCCTAAGAAGTAAGTACAATAACAGCCCTTTAATTTAGAAATCCTTAACTCGGAAAAAATGCTTTCCGAATAAAAGAGATTTTTCCGAATATGAAAGAATGAGTGTCGGTATTCAATTAAAAAATAAAAAATTAAATAACGCAATATTGAATGCAATAAGGTAGCAAACAGATTTCAAATATGTAGAAGTTGAAATAAATCCTCAAAATGTCGATTGGGGGAATACAAATTTAGAAGTCTTAAAAAAGATAAAGCCATAAAAAAATGTATCGCGGCAACCCCAATTTATTCATTATCTGCAATCTTTCGTGTTAGTAAAATAATTTTTCGCGTTTAAGCATACAAAAATTTCTCATTAATTCGGAAAATTTTAAAATTTATTCCGACTGACTTTACCCGCAACCATTGCGAATTAAAGAGCTTTTACTGTAGTGTCATTCGCAAATGTCCACCATAAGAGAAATTAAAAGTTTTTCTGCATGTGATGTACGAGATCAAATATCGACCCAATATAATAAATCAACTCCATTCGACGAAGTCCCATTATTGATCCTTTCGCGGCCTGTGTGCAATATCTGGATGCCTTAACACCCACCCAACAAATTCACCTTTGTCTAAAAGGACTACGAATATTTTGCCATCTATCTTTTCAATGAAAATGTAAAGTTCTTTGGTTTTTTCCTGCTGGCCTTATTGTTTTGTCCGTAACTGTATAACTACATTTGAAAGACAATAGATACAGTGGCGAACAAAACTGATGTGTGCATGGTTTTTTTAGCACTTATACGACTTATAGGTAATTTGAATTAAGGATGTTCGACTTACAGAGGTTTGTCTTTATTTTGGTGGAGCACTCTTACTTTTCAGCACTGCTACTCGTCGTCTTGGCAGACTTTCCTCTAAATCTTACCATTAATCCTCAGAATTTGGTTCGACGCTTTAGCTGCATTTCTTGCGTTTACTGTCTCTATATGATTTCCAACATCGTTTCACAGGTTCTCTGTCAAATTCAGGTCGGGAGACTGGGCGGTACATTCTAAAATGGCGACATTTTCATCGCTAACGTAATCTTTCTCAATCCGAGAAGAGTGCTTAGAATCGTTATAGTTTTTTAGTGGCAAATTTTCTTCTGCAAAAGGAAACATGTGCTCTTGAATTATACCTTTGTACACATGTCCATCATCCAACTTGGTGTCCTCAATCATCATCATTACAATTGATCCCACGAAATCCCTAAGGAGAATGTCTACACCATCACATTCTTCACTTTTTACTTGAGTTTGTGGTTTCCTTTCGAAGGACACCAAACATGTATATCTTTTCCCATTTTATCGGAACCTGCAAGACTTGGATTTACTCCGCAACAAAATCATCGGACCGCGCATACGGACAGCAGACACACTTAGGCCAAGCATAGGCTCATTTTGTTACCACGCGGATCTTAGGCTACATATTCCCCAAACCAATTTGTGCCTTTGTTGCTGATTCTGATGTTGCTTAGTACAGCCAGATTAACAAAGAAATTAACTCCCAGAAGTCTGAACCTACGGGATGAGAGAGCACTGCAGCTAGATAGCAAGTGTTCGATGGTTTCTTCCTTATCCTCGTCCATGCAGCGTCTACAGAAATCATTATTGGGAAGGCCTAGTCTAGAGGCGTATGTTCCGATGGCACATTGTCCTGTTAAAACGCCAATAAGAGGCTTTTCCTTACTCAGAGTGTCAAGGAAATAAGGTGCTGTATACATCCTCCTGAGGAGCGAGAGGACATTTAACAACAATGTGGAATTTAAGGTTTTGTTTATTATCCCCATCTAACCCGCAACTTACTGGATTATCTGTCCATGATACAGTGTCTCCTTATAATGTTTATTCCAAATATAAACCAATCAATTGTTAAGAGAATTTAAATTCATATACGGCACCATTTGTAAAATGAACTTACCAGAAGGGCACGATCATCCATTTAATCATATGAAATATTTAATTACAGAATACAAATATGTACATGACACCTTAAAGAATATTAATCAAAGTTTGCATTTAACAAGAACCGGTTGGGTACTGGGGCATGTACCTGAAACCTGTATTACTACATTTCGTCAGATATTATTACCAACTCAACCGAATTTCGCGTGGGTATCCCTATCACAATCCAAGGATGAGTTGTTAAAAACCAACTTATACATATGTACGTTCCACATGTTTGCAGATCTATATTTAAAAAGAAAATATTTATTTTTTGAGCGAGATTCAATTACAAAGATATTCTAGTTTACTTTGTAAGATATGCGGAAAATCAACACCGCAAGTGTAAGGCCGGCTATTCACTACACAACATAACTGTGCAAATTGACGTTTCTGCAGTGCATTCGCATTGTGAATGGAGGTGTTTGTACTGTTTGTGCAGTTAACTCTGTAAAAATCACAACGATTTTGATTGTTGCTCAAATTTTAAAATGTGAATTTGCGCAGTGATTTTATTTAGTGTATGGCCGGCCTAAGCCTTTGTTTTGTTGTATGATGTAGAAGAAAACATATTTTGAATAAAATAGTTTAAGTGTCAGTGAGAGTCAAAAACGTCTATACTGCCGGTACCCGCTTGTTCAGAAGCGAAGATGCGCATCATCTCGTGTGAACAGAAAAATAATTTATACACAGAAATAAAGCTCAAAATCAGGTTGAAGGTTGTCCTCGCTTTCTCCCAGACGGAACTTCAACGTACACTCGTTAGGTGTGTAGACGTATGTCCTGATACCGGGATGAAGGTTAACCGCAGAGAATCAGAGGTTGTGGTAATTGTAGGAACGTCAGTTCAATACACTCTACATTTTATTTGAGTTTCATTGAAGCGGGTTGAGGAGTTTATGTGAACTTTCCTGTAAGATTGGCCAACCTGGTTCAATATCGAATCAGCTTGGAAGATCTGTCATCAGGAAGGCCCAGTTTGGTGTCAAAGCCAAGTTAGCGGTTTTTAATTCAGAATAGGTTTCATGTCATGAAAGCTACTAATGTGAGATTTCTTCGTGCCCGTCAGTTGGTGTTAAGATACACGGTAGTGCATGAGACTCTCAATGAGCGGAGAACCGCAGTCTTCGAACCGAAAAAGTTATGCTACGATGGTTTGGTCACATGGCACGAGTGTTCCCATCATCACGATTGTAGAGACTTGCCGTGACAAAGGTGATCGCTTCTGGTATAAGGAACAAGAGAAAGAGGCGACTCCACAGCTGATTGCCGAATTTGACGGATAATCCACCATTTTTTGAAGAAGAAAATTATGGAAACCAGAAATTAAATACAGTGAAACCTGTGAAGTTTGCCACACTTTTAAGTGAGCCACTTTCCGAAGTTGGACAGTATATGGTAGCACCAAGAAAAATGCATACAAATATTCCTCCTAATACCTATGTTGGCCATCTGTTTATCTTAGCAACATAGTCGGCTGCTGGTGGTCATTGTAGCGTTTGCATTTTATTGTGTGTGGTGTGTACAAGTGCTCTGAGTAGTTTTCGTGTTTAATCTTGTTGGCATATTGTATCTTGTGGCTAGATCTTTTATGTTTGATATTTGATCATTGCCACCGATTATGCTACTCATAATGTTAATCAGCTTCTTTTATATGTCTCTATAAGCCAACTAGAGCGTATTTTAGCATATATCATCATATATTTAGATGAATTTTATTTTTATTGAGTTTAAATGGTTCAAATAAACACATATGACACAAAATGACTAAAAACTAAGTGCGAAGTTGGCCAAAAATCATTGCATCGCAGCTGGTCAACTTTCGCAAGTTCTACTGTACAGGAGAAAATTCTGTTTAACTCCCTGTCCATTGACGCATTTTTTTGTTTGGTGTGAGAAAACGATATAAAATCGCTGTCAAAAATGTTGACCAAAAACATTCAAAGTTTTCAAAGCTGTATCCGAGATGCCGCACAAAATTTTGGTAAGAGAAGCAATTGTATAGTTCTTTTTTTACACATTATTATTCCACTCGCAAGCGCTGATGGGCATACTATTCGGGTTACACTAAATGATAAAGACCAGACATGGCAGAAATGTCATTTTGGAATAACTAATTTTCTTACGTCTGCTACTTATTGTGGTAGTTAATGTAGTACGTAAGAAAATGTAATAGACGTAAAAACAATGTCAAAATGTAGTTGAGATTTCAATTTAACGTCAGTTCAATTGTCCTTGTATGTGAAGAATGTGAAAATATTCTCTCTATAATCTGGCATGTTGTTTATTCGAATAACTATGCGTAATAAATCGAGTAGATTACTTCATGGAGTCTACTCCGGCATCTCTGGTAACGACTGTATACCTAGTTTTAACTCTCGCTGTACATGCTCGTACTTAGCCTAGAACATTTACTTTAAAATAAATCTAAAAACAAATAAAATATACATAGATTAGATTTGGTAGGAGGCTGCTAGTGAATTCACCTGCACACTTAGAGCATATGTTGGTACATTTTAATACTCATAGTCAGACTACTACCACTGATCTGATGATAGTGCCGTTAGTGTGATCTCAACGACAAATGGTGACTGGACCACATTGGAAAACTAGTTAAAAGCGTATTAACTTTGCTTTCACTGAGATTCGAACCCGGGACCCCTGTAACCAAAGGCAGACAATCAACCCATTGAGCCATCTAGTCGTTAAAAAAATATACATATGTTTAAACTTTGTTGTTATAACTTTACAGTTGCAGAAGAACGTGGCCATCCCAACTCGTAACTTTATACTTTTAGAAATATTTTTCTGGAAGCAAGCTTTGGGGTTGTCTTGCAACCTCGTTGAGAATTTTGCTTCTGACAACTTAATTTTTCATATCGGTTTTGTGTTTAGACAGCGAGAATGGAAAGGTCATACCTCACAGTCTCTAAAAATAATGGAGACATTTGCCAACATTGATGATACGCATATATACATTATATGTATATGTGCTGCTGTAAATATTGACAGCCAACAATTTCCCGAACTCAACTAATGCACCGCAATTTGTGACAGCCGGTGACGGAAGTTGGATTCACATTTTAAGTTTGAAGCTGTAGTTAGACGGACTTGAAAATGATGTATCCCTTAGTTAGGGTTATTTGTAGAGATTGATGAACCGTTTAAACCAAACGGATACGCGTTAATACTTATTATATTGATTATACTGTGTGCCTCCAACGCTCTATGTCTGGTGATACCAACTTTATACAAAGACAGTTTATGACGCACGAAATTCGATTAACATTTTTATGTAATGACGCGAATTGGGTGATGGCATTTATGTGTGTATACTAAGTTATATAAGTTCATTAACGCTTTGATTTGTTTACGTATTTCGTGGTTGAATGTTTGCGATGGTATCTTATCATAATTGACGAGGTTCGAGGCATATGTACACATGTATACCTGTACGGCTTAAAATACCTATACGGAGTAAAATATGAATTGTTTAAGTTTTGTTTAGGAAAGGAAGAACACTGGGCGAGAAACTATCATTTAGATAATTGAAAAGGTTGAGGTGTCATTTAAAGAAACGCGATATACTTGTGCTCTAAAAACATGGAGGGTGTTGAATTTGTTTATGCACACAACAGAAATAGAATAAGAGTTTACGCACATACACGATACATTTATTACATACAACGAAATAATTGTTAAAACGGCTATGTTTGTATAGCGAAAATGACAATGTGATAAAAAACATATTTTTGAAACGAAAGCAAAATCATTTTTGCTGAACATAGTTTTGCAAAATCACAAAACGTTTGTTAGAAATTATACTTATAAAAGCAAGAGTATTTTTTCTAAAGAAATTGGGTTTTTAGTGTTGCGAAAATGGAAGAGTAACGTGGCGAGGATGCGTCAATCGAGTTTGTACTGTAAGTGATATTAAAGTACATTTGCGTTCAATTCGCGAGGTCAGCTGAAAATCCGTAGATGCAGTTTGCTGAACCGAAAACCCATGATTGTACTTTTCGAGACGAGTAACTTCCCTGATGGGTCACTGCAATTCATAGATAAACCGATCGAACCTTTTTTGGATACACGAATAAAGGAAAAGAGTGGTCACTGTTTCGTGGTACCAACCCACCACGCACTCATGTGTTGAGTGCGTAAGCTCAATTGTCGATATGAACTTTCGTAATTCTCGGCTCCATGTATGTCCAATCACTGGCAATACTGAGAGACTATAACTATCTAGAAAAAGCTTCTCAAACGTTGTTGATATTCCAGGTTGCCTAGACAGTACCGAGAAAAAAGTATTGCACACAACATGAGTGATTGTTGACTCAAGAGGTTTTCTTTATAAATGGTTCATAAATAGTATACAAAACAAACAAAACGCTTCTACAGATAAGATGCCCACTATTAATTTCGTAACAAGATTTTCTTGTTGTGTAGTCTTTGTCTTTTAACCAAAAATGATAAAAAATATAAATTGGGCTGACTCGCACACTAAAAATAATATGTAATTATCTTGAAGCACCGACATACATGTAGGTTCAGTAAATTAACATAATAAGGAGTACCGTTAGTTTAGTTAAGTTGGCAGATTTCGCTAAGTTCCATTATTAATAAATTAAACTCACAAATATTTAGCGAAGTGAAATGAAAATAGCATTGCTTCATGGGTGCTTAAATATTGGTGGTAATAATTTGACAGTTATATTTCTTTTCTGACAGTTATATTTCTCAAACCTATTGTCAGATTGCAAGCTGTCAGAGTCATCCTTATTGTATCAACACAAAATTGAACGCCCACATATTATATTTGGAAAATCACTTACTACCACGTTCCCACTGAACGAAATCGCAGGATTTCATCAAATTTCTGCAAATCTTCTATGTTTCGCCATACATTATTGTATGCCATTGAAACCCCTTCGAGTTCATACGCCCGTGAGAGGATATCAAACCAAACAAGCCTACAGCGTTTCAGTTTATTTTTACTCATATTGTTCATTTTGCCATTTTATCTCTCTCTATTGTCTGGTTTTCACACGCTACTATATTCTGTCAACTGGCAGTTGTTTTGGTGGCCATTTAAAAATTGAGAGCTTATAACATTTTATGTAAGTTTCCAGTAAGAATTCAACAAACATGCACACATGTTATGAACAATACATTCAATTGCAAGTAGAAAACAATTGAAAACTGTAATCAGTGATCCAAAATTGATCAATGATTCTACAAAAAGCTTGTAGGATCTTTGGCTGTCGTGAAATAACGCCGAATCTTGGAACCCGGTGTTATTTCGCTTTCATAAATTTTCATGTTCGGTTTTATTTCACTTTACAACACTTTCACAACGGCGATCATTGCTTGTGATATAAAGCCGAATTCGGAGAGAAGACAATAGAATTTACAAATCCAACCGTACTTGTTAGAAAAACTGTTGATACAGGATCCTGTCAGACCAAAAGCAGTTACACTGAACGGAGCGACGAAGTTGCGTGAGCGGGACCTACCACATTCGAAAAGACATTTTAAATCCCTTTATCCGCTTGTTGAGTTAGTGTGTTATTTTATTATGTTCATCATTTGCATAGTTGTGGGCAGAAATGAAGTATTACAGAGATAGCCGACTTAACAGCCGACAACCTAGGAGGCAGGTTGTGAGATTTAATAGTTCACAATGCCAGTCAATCCATGGCTTGCATAAACCACCCCCAATTATTGAGTGTGAAAACGAAATATTCTTGGGTGAAGTTTAAGTTCGATCCTACACTTAGCTAAACCAGAAGATAAGGTTATACTGTGAAATTGGGCATAAAGAACAGCAAGGTACGTCTATATTTTTGGCTGGAACGGTTTTCTTTAAACATCTTTTCGGCTTTTTTGCGTAACCTCTATTTGAGATGTATTACTTTGTTCTGCCCACTGAAAGGCCCAAACAATTCCCTTAATTCAAATTTTCGCAATATACATAAACTTGCGTATCGCAACAGCAACATACAAATGTACGTTTCTCACAGAACAGTTTTAAAATTTGTGCTTATTTTAATACTCTGTCCGGACTGTAGATGTAACATTTTTAAAGTGTCCGAAACAAAGAGGTGTCCGAACTACTGAAGTGCTCGGGCTAGCGAGTGTCCGAACTAGCGAGGCTGTACTGCACCCATTTAAAATGACTGTTCACGTTTCAAATGTTTCACATTTAATATGAAGCTTTTGAAGCAACATCAAACCCAAACTATCGCTGATGATATATTAATTTTTTTTTTCAACTGAGGTCTTGTTAATGAAAAATTTATAACTTGTTCTTGGGTCTCAGGAAGTTTGGGTTTGGAGGAGTTGGTGTATAAGAACACAGCTCCACGGACGCCAGGCATTTTCAGCAAATAGACCTGAGAAACATACTAACTAATAAAAATGAGTTACAAATGTCAAATTAAAATACTTTGATCAATTTACACGACATCGAATTCTTGCTATACCAAACAAGTGGGTAACTATAATTGTAAGCATGGTCGTCTAATTACGTTTACGTCCATGGAGTCCCGTCCTTACGGCTTGTTGTAATGAATTAATGGGAAATACCTACACCTATTAAACGTATTCGAAGCAAATGTGTCCGGTCCGGACAGTTGACAAGCTCCGCACTTCATGTTACAATATTTTCAATGTCAATGTTTCACGAGAAACCTACATGCAAATGCGCCTAGCTTCGTCTGATTGAATATTATTTGAAATAACCTGGCATGATTCTTAACCACATTAGTCTAAACTTGTGATGCAACAGTACTCACTGAAATCTATAAGCAGCCGTCCGTAACCCTTCCTCTGGTAAGGTGGCAGAGTGAGGATACATGAAACGTTGTAAAACGAATTTTTTTCCTGAAACGAATAAATTAAGAGGTTTATTTTTATCAATTTTTAATTAAGAAATATTTTATTTTTTAACAAACAAAAACTTTATTTTAATCACATTAACTTCGTTTCGACCCTATCTCCTAAAAAGGCAAATAAATTATTTGATCCTGGGTAGGGTTCCGCCAGAAGTTCAACAACCTTGAATCCACTGATGTGTATGTACTCCAGGCGACAAACGCTATTTACTCTTTCAGATATTTATAAGCGTTCCCCAAATTATATTATACTACATACGTAAGCTTTGTCGGCGTGCACCCATACCATCCGCAGAGACCATAGACACATATCTACCATTGTTAGGTAACTAACATCACCATCGATATCATCGCCAGGCTCCCGAAGGCCCTACTCTTCTCAAAATTTCACCAAATTCCAACCCCATGCCAGGCAAAGGGACCGCACAAAATACAGCAAAAAAAAAAAAAAACGTACCGACCGACGTTCCAAACTATGGAGCCACAGCCACTGTGTGTGCTTAGTACCGAAGTTGGGGAAAAGATGCAGACTATTGGTTCCTGGTTTCAAGTGAACACACCCCCTTACAAGTCAGAACACTCTAACCTTGTCAAATACTGAAATGGTCCAAAATTTCACGAGCAACAACAACAAAAAAGCACAAATATTTAGGAAAAAACTACTCTTAGTCTCGGTACCTATAACAATAGCATCGCACAAAAGCACCTGCCCAGAACAGCATAGAAAAATGTGCGACGAAAAAACAGGAGAAGAAAGAATAAATCAGATTCGATATACTCGAGGATTACAAGAAGTTCAATGACCATAGATTAAATTTGTACAAGCATTTCGCTATATCGTACATGTTAACTGCCGTCTGGCTCAAGAATTGTCTGCCAAAGTGGGGGTGAATCCAGAAAACCATGCCGAGTCGAGGACCAGCATCCCCTATCGCCCCAAACCAAATGCACACTGACTATATAAATGCTCGTACATATCTAGGCAAAAGGCGCGGCGACTTCAAAATGTCTATTCCACACGCAAAAACCATTCTCTACGCGAGAAGCTTTCGTCAGCCAGGCTAGACAGTGGAGAGTACATATCACCATCATCCTCATCTTCAACACCAGTCGTACTATCACCTCTCCCCGAATCCGAAACCGATTCTCATTCTCCTTCTTGTTCGTGGTAGTTGTCGTCGTCGTCGCTGTCGCCGCCGCCGCTGCTGGTTTTGGTGCTTGTGCTGTTGGTGCTTCATCCTCTCCGCCACCGACACCGCCCTCATACTATCCACATTCACATTTCACATCATGCTCGCCGGCGTGTTGTATATTGTGAATGAAAGACTGCAAAAGCTCAGCACACAGATGCAATGCAGAAGCTGAAACTGAAGCTGAAGCTACAACAACGCAACGGGCCCTCGTACAACACCACTCATCAATTTTAGTCTCACTATTATTATTTTTGTGTTATTTTTCTTCTCCCCATGGTGGCGTCAAAGAATTTATTTCATTTTACTGAAGTAATAAAATCGAAGAGGCAGATTGCTTGCTTCTCCCTTTGTCGACGACATGCTCGTTGTCGGTAGAGGTCCACGACCTTATTATATGCTTATATACGTTCATATATCCATATAGGCGGCACTGAGGCTACAGAGGAGAGGCCACATTCTGAGTGAGATGGAATACCATTGAGAAAGCTTTGTATCCTTTTTTGAACTTGTTGTGTGTAGTGTAGACATGATGTCACGTCATTGTACTTACTTGCTGTGGCTGCATATACCTATGTACATATGTTACATGTATATACACGCTTGTGTATATTCATATGCATTCTCAATAGCACAAAACTGGGGAAAACGTCTGGCACTAACACATCGATGGAAGAGCAGCTCGTGTTTCAATATGAAAGGCGAAATACCCTTGTCCTCGACACTAGAGTTCGTCGCGTTCTTCGTTGGCGTTAGGCTTGTTGTAAAGCACTTTGAGTCTCGAGTTTATACACTCTGTATGCGACTTATATAATATAAAAGCCGGTGGAAACAATAGGCGTCTGCCTGTGTGAACATTCACAAAAATTAATTTTTGAAATGTACCCACGACATGCGCAATTTGTAACACAGACCCAGTCTTCATGTCGCACCAAGCTCTCTCTCACTCTCTGTGCACTAGGTACTGCCATACACACTTCATTCCTGTAACGAAGGGATAATGAACCCGATGCCATTGAAGACACATAGGGAATGAGAAATGTCTGCGTTTGGGTATGGTCAAGATTTGTTGTTTCTTTGACTGAAGCTTTCTTCATTGTACATACCTACCACCTTTTCGCATGCTTATAGGCGGCTGTCATAGCTATTTCACTTATTGAATCTCGCCACCAAGAAGAACACGAAAAGGGAATTCAATAAAGAAGGTTCTTTCACTGTCACTTTTTTTTTTCACTACTTTTTTCATGAACACCACCTACGGCTTGTAATTTACAATAAAATTTGTGAAATAAAAATCATTAAATTACACAATGGCGGAGAAGAGTTAAATGTTAATTATTTGTTACGACCAGAATGTGAGCTAAACACTGGGCTGGACTTCGCGCGTTTGGAGGATAAAAAAAATAAAAATTCCCTAACGAGGACCCTCCTCTGGCATGATTTTTCCATATGATTAATTACACTGAGCAAACTTTATGAGGTTTAGAGAAAATTAATTTTATAGCCTGGGTGGATATAATAGTTTCGTGTCTTTGACCTTAAGTTCCGCATGAACTTAAGGGAAGTGAATTAATTTGAATAATCAATTTGTTATTTTTAAAGAACAGGGTTTGCGAGAGTTTTATCTTATCTAACATCTATTATGTAGAGTCTTGGACGAATGTCGGTATTTGCTCCCCAAGGGGATATTTTAAATTTGAGACATAATCTGAAATTATTCCAGCAACTCTTATCTTTTTTGTTTTCACTAATCCATTAAGAGTTTATATATAAAGATACTAATGGATTTAAAAAATCAAATAGGCAGAATATTTACGATTTATGGTGCAAACGACGAGTTTTTGTGTGTTTGCTTCATTTGTTTAAATAAACTAACTCAGAATTAAACTTTCAGAACTTAACATGTCTTTTTGTTTGATCTGACACTCCGACGAACCCGGTATAATAAGAACATCTATTACTGTCATAATCACAAACGGTTGATCGAAGACTGTGCAGTCTGTATTCTTTATAGTAAGTTATATTGTTTTCCACTAGAAGGGAACGAGAGGAAAACTGTTATTCACATCCTATCCAGCTGCCCAGTCATGAAAAAAGCTCCAGAGCAAACTGCCTTTCAATGACCTCATGAGATTTCTAACAAAATGATCACTGAACTATTCCCAGGCTTTAATTCTAGCAGTTACTTATAGTTTGACTCCTCCTAAAAACTACAAAGTCTTAAGAAATCACCACCTCCACAGAAAATTGAGTCATAAGTCAAAAAATGACTGTTGAGTTAGGTATATTTCCTCTTTTTTTTTAGTTAAAAGTTGCAGGTAGAAATATATTGTGGGTCGTCGTGGCGTAGTGGGTTAGTGCATCGACTCCTACGCAGAGGGTGCCAGGTTCGATACCCGAATTTACCACCTTTCATATTTCACGGCTTCACCTCTTTTGAGTCACTGACAATGCTCAAAGAGTATTTCCTGTCTAGGAAAAGCTTCTCAACTTCGCCGTTCGGAGTCGGTATTAAACTGTAGGTCCCTTCCACGCGTGAGAGAACAATAGCACGCACAACACGAGTGGTTGCTGAGAAACTAGGCCCTGTATTTCTTACACCCAGTTTCACAGTGAAAGACCTTAAACCAAGTTCAAATGTTTGCTGTAACTCGTCCGGTATCACAGTGAAATCTGAACATCAGTTCAGTTAAACTTCGTTTGTGTAACGCGATCGGAAAAAATGGCAAACCTCCTCTTGAGTGTGGTGCGTGTATTTGCTAACATTCTTATTGGAGTTTTAAAAAAAATTGTGTCAGTCCTTTAGAACTTATGTAGCGCGCCCTCGCTGTTATAGGGAAAAGGAAAAAAAAAGGTCGGTAAAAAAGTAGATGTGACTGGCAAAGTTCCCTCGGAGATTTGCCTCACTTAGACCATGAGGGCCCGTTGTGCTGTCGCTTTATCGGCTTTTCCCACGAATTCGTTGCCCTATTTATTCCCAATTTCCCGCTGTTGATGTTACTGATACCTCTGGTTATAGGGGTCAAGTGGTTTTTTAGAAGCTTAAGAATGTCCTTTATGTTTATGTTTGCTAAGTCCTCAAGACTATCCATATATTTTCTATTTAACTCTGCAAGGACTGTGCATTTTCCGAGGTAACGTAACGAGGTTTCCTCTTCCTCCCCATCCCTACAGCTTCTACAGATGTCATTGTAGGGTGCTCCAAGCCTTCTGGTCTGATATTCCAATTAGGCAATGGCCAGTAATTACTCCTACTGCTTTACTAATGTTCCTCCTGTCCAATTGTAGGGGGGCTTTTTCTTGATGGATCCAGTGTAGGCCACATCGCTTTCGATGTACTACAGGTGACCAATTCCGCCCATATACGATTGGTTTTGATTTTAGCGCTTTCAATGGAGGGTGAGGATTACAAAGAAAGACATAGAAAAATTTAAAATCATTTCAGACAACCCTTTGCTGGGTATGGGAAATACATCCTAACAAGGTACCTAGTCGCTGTATAAACGGACAACAATTTTACATTAAATGGTGAAAAAAATAAAAATAAAATGAATTTAAACATTATAGAGTATCATGTCTTGAGAATAAAATGCTCTCTCTCTCAAAAGAGCGAAACAGAATGGAAATGTGGTGCAGAACTGAGTTTTAAATGGGACTACACTCTCGTTTAACTTACACGTCAAACAAAACTCAGTTTAAGGCGATGCGAAACCAAATAAATCGATGCACGGAAGTTTAAATCAAATTGGAGGTTCAACCTACACTGTGTTATACATTTGGAACTGCGTTTTTCTCGAAATGCTATTTTTTGGCTTATCGCTCTATTGTACTGAGGGTGGGATATTAGAATAGTTGGGGTCATTATTTTGTCAGATGTAACATTTAATAATAAAAAAAGCTGTATCGCGATAGTGCGAGGTGTTACTGGTCCTAGCTTAAACAGAACCCACTCCTGCAGGGCGTGCTGTTGTTCTGTCATGAGTGCAAGGGACCGACAGTTTTATCCCGACATCGAAAGGGGAACTTTGAGAGCTGTTTGAGCTTTGTCAGTAATTCGAAAGAGGTAGAGCCGTGAATTATGAAAGTTGGTAAATTCAGAAACGTGGCATCCCTAGATTTAACATTGAGTTTTTGTTTCTTTCATTTAGTTTAACATATGAATAATCAACTGCCAAATTGGCACATCGTTAGAATTTGTTGTTGATATTGGTTGTGGAAAATGTGGAAATAATAAATTCTGAATGAATTTTTAGTTCTTAACACGTACAAATATTATCAGAATTATATAATAACTTGCCCCTAAATGGCGTTGTAATTGAATGCTTCAAATTAAAATATACAAACTAAGGAAGAAATGAGTAATGAAATCGATTTTGTATGATTCATCAAATTGTTGTCAAATTAAAGAATTCAGTTCGTAGTAAGGGTAACATTCTACACGCTCTACATCAACAATATATGGACATTAAATCGCACACGTGGGTATAAATGTTCCTTAATGTAATATGCAGGTAAGCTTGTGACGTGCGGTGACGTAGCGATGACACTTTTAGACATTATATTATGGCACGGTCCATTGTACTGCCACTTACTACAATTAACTAAATAATGAACAAATACAGTGACCTGAATGCGGCATGAAAAAAATACTTGATTGACTTTGATTCCTTATTATAGTTAATGCTGACAAAAATGCAGCAGAAAAAATAGCATAACATAATTTTCGAAAGGTTTGAATAGACGGTGGCACCAGTGGCCGCTGATAAAAAAGAAAATCCACTAGACCACACACTAAGATCCTCTAGAAATGTTAGAATAGCATATATCCGCTTTCTAGGCATCTGATAGGGGTACAAGAAAGTTATTCCTCAACGAAAGGCTATAATAAACAATAAGTCATTGACATGTGCAATCATTCGTAAGTAAGCTGGGTTTCAAATTGCCCATAGCGATGTATGAAAGACGCACTTTTAAACCGTTTTCAAGCACAAATGGCAAGTTTTCATGAACAGCAAAGGTGCGGTGAGCGGTGTTCTTCAACTCATAATCGATAATGAAAAATGCATAAATGACTCATATTTTTGACAGATATTGCGGTGGGTTTCTACCGATTTGTGTACACGGCTTGCCCAATCTTTGTGCGCTTTCAAAAAAGCTTAATAGTGGGTTTTTCATAACTAAGGAATGGGTAAGTGGAAACCCGGCAATAGTAATGCATATTTTGAAGTAGGTAGGACCTGCCAGCGCAGTACTAGGTTTGGTAAAGGAATATCGCCATAACTCCCTAGATTTTATTTAATTTAAAATCGTCCAGTGTCTTAAAAATCCGCTAGTTCTAGTGACAAAATAAATTCCTTTATTTCAGTAAAATAAATGTACGAAATATGCCGAAACCAACTATGCCAGACTGATCTGCTTCTCGTTCCTCTTGCTAACAATTCTCGGTTATTCATCCTACACAAATTCATTCGCAACAAATGCTGTCAAAACTCTCTTTGCTGCCAAACTTGCTTTAAATTTATCTGAACACCCACTCATATTAATTTGGTATTTAGACGGTTGGGTCGTGGCGCATCTCACAGTTTCATGTTTAAGATTTAATGAATACCTAAAGCTTTCTAGAATTTAACATGGCTGGCGCTACAGATCGTGGATAGTGGACCTGCGGCTAGATTCTATAACAACGACACTCATTGCGCGTTATTTCTCTAAGGTGGTGGAGGAACAATTGAGAAACATTTTTATGACACGGGTGAGGTGGGTTCATAATTATAAATGTCATTCGTGATGTAAACTGAACCTTGGCACTGAGCATACAATTACAGTCTAAATGGAAGTTTAAGACAAATCACGAAGCTGCGGAAAATACGGGAAAAAAAGTAAATACCGTCTCAATACTATCTCTCACAATTATGTGCAATAAAATCTAACACTGCCAACCTGTCTTCCACAATACCTTTTCGCATAATGAACCAAACAAGAATATTATGTGTATCACCTTGCTAAAGTATCCCACGGTGTGACAGCCATCGATGTCCGCCAAAGTCATGACGTAGAAGAGGAACGGCTCGACGTCGTAGTACAATGTTTTGTGATCCAAAAAGAATTTCGCCAGCAGGCATAAATGCTGGCAATACTGTTTGTGTCGTTTACCGTCAACTTGCCACACTTGCAGCTTTCCTTTTCGATAGATTTCATCGCCAGGCGGATGTCGCCACATGCACTTCTGGGCGTGCCGCTTAATGCCAGTCTCTGACTTCTGATACCGCAGGCAGAATTCGCATATGTACATTTTTGGCAGACGCGCCGCATCCTCTGGGTATGGCGATTGGTACCACACCTTCATCTGGTACTTGCCCATGGTGATGTATCTGAAAAGAGAGTAACATTAATCAAGGTTGAACGCGGGGTATTCTTCGAACTTACTTTATTCCCTTGCCCACTGGGAGTCCCTTCAGTTCGTTTTCAATCTTTTCGCTAGCCATGGCTTGGGCTTCTCTGAACAATTGCAGGTCGTAGTCTGGCACCAGACCTACGAGGTTCGGTTCTCGGTCATGATCGGCGCAATCCTTTTCACTTTTGATTTTATCTGCCATCGAAGTATGAGCCGTCAAAGGTTTGAACTTCGCTCGAGCTTCGCGAATCTTTTGCAGGTACTCCTTTTGTTCTGGCGTGACAACTTTCTTCGGATCGTATTGGCTGGCCGCTAGATTATACTCTTGCTCCTTGAGCTTTCTTTCATTCGCTCGCTCCTTGCACTCGGACGCAGACATGTTGTGAAAGATGGGACAAGCTTCAGGGAGAAAATGCTTGTCCATGTTCCCACTGAGATGTCCCGACGAGTCACATCCCTCGATTGGACATTTCTGCTCCTGCGGCTGAGGCGAAGCAACGCGCTCTGTTGAGATCTTTTCGCACTTTAGTTCTCGCTTAGTCTTTGCCTTTGCTTTACTCTTTGTGACAACATTTGCCTTTTTTGCGGGACTTTTCGAGAGCGAACGCTTGTCCAATTCTCCCTCGGTTTCACTCTCCGACACTTTACCGAGGACATGTTTTGATCTTCGAGTGCTGAGGGAGCGTGTAAGTTTCCTTGGTGCCGCTGGCCTGTTTGGGGCAGCTTCACCATCGGAGTCTGAGAGCACAACCGCCTTTGGATCGGATTTTGTAGGCGTCTTCGTCGCAATTTCTTTTTTCTGCACAGTGCGCTTGGACGGAGGAGATGACGAAGATTCGCTGGATTCTGATGCATCTGAATCGCTGGATGAGCTGGAGCCACCGCCAGATGATGACCCGCTTTCAGAGTCTAGGTCATCTGAACTCTTTCGCTGGTCACTTTTAGCGGGAGGCACACGTTTCTGCGGGGATTTTGTTTTTGCCGTCGTCGCCGGTTTCGACTTCGCAGCGACTGTTGCCTTCGCCTTTGTTGCGTTAGCAGTGGGCTTAGGTGCTTTCTTCACCGGTTTCTTAACCGCTTCCTCGGGGGCGGAATCAGATGAGTTGTCTGGGGAAAATATGCTCTTGTTCTTTGAGGCACTGTTTGAGAGTGCTTGAGATTTGGCAGCCGTTTGAAAGGCTTTAGTTTTGCTGCTTACAACCTTCGATGCAAAGTTTTGTTGCTGATGTTGCTTAACTACTGCCGGTGGAGCCTTTCCTCCTCCGTTGGGAGGCGGATGTTGCTGGACCGCTGTTGAGGGGATATTCTTTTTCACTTCAACCCCTGGCTTCTTTCTTGCAGCTGCCGCCTGTGCAGTGGAACCTGACCTATTTAGCTTTTTGCTCGGCGGAACATCATCGTCACTTGAATAAACACTGCTCCTTGAAAGTCTCGGATTCCCAACTGCCGTTGATCCACGAGATTTTGTTCCACCCGCAGTCGATGCCTTTTCGTCGGCTTTCACTTGTCCCTTAACGTCCGACGAACTTTTTCTACGCACATTTTGCGCTTTAGTTTGTTCTGTAACTTTGGGATTAGCATTCGCTGGTTTCCCCTCCGTAGAACTTGATGAATCAGAATCTGAAGAACTACTCGCGCTCTCCGATCCACTACTACTACCACTCGAACTAGAGCTTCCCGTCGATGAATTCGAACTTGATTCGTCTGTAGATGTTGTGCTCTGTAATACGAAAATAGTTTTATGTAAAGTGAGTAAATTGTTGCTGTACAAATGTGCTTGCGTAATTGTTATTACGAAAAGATGCGCCTGTCAGTTTAGCACTCGCGACCGCATTACATGGTACACACATTTCAATAGCCTGACTATGGGCACGATGCTAAAATTTTCAACATTTGGTTTGTCTCTTTTAAAAGAAGCCAAGAAATTTATTCAGTTCATAAACAATAGAGCGCCGAACGTGATTTATTATCCAGAAATACTTCCGAATCCACGATTAGCCGAAGCTGTAAGTATTTTATTGATTCCAATCGCATCTTACTTACTTTCTTGCGAAAGGACATTTTTTGTGAAGTATGTGAACACAATTTAGTTGAATATGAATAGTTTTAATTCTAGAAATAGATATATTTTGTAAAAACAACACAAGTACAAAAAATCTTTGTTTATTTCACTGCGCCATGTTTTCTTTTTTGACTCAATTCTGTTTATGACATTTGTGCGGATGCGTTCATCAGGGATAACGATTAATGTCAAGGTGTTGGTATTCAGCTTATCAGTTGGTTTATTAAATATGTCAGTCCACTGCTACAGGGGGTATATGAGATTTAAAAATTATTTTTAGTTATTGATAAATTGATAAATTATTATTGATAAGGGGGGCCAAAATTAATGGAGTGTCAAAATCCATTTCCACTGAGTACATATATGTCAGCTATAAATATTATTCTTTGCTAATAATTATCCCTAGAGCCCATTTAATGAAATGATGTGTCTTTATACTTGTATTAAATTACTGATGTTAATTGATGATCATGTTACTTAATTTTCTTAAAGTATTTCAGAAAAACATAATTTCACAACATTCGTGCTAAATATGGTATCCCTTTTTCAATTTCGTTCTTATCAACGCACCCATTAGTTGAACTGTCATAGCAAATACCCACAGTATAAACATATGGGCTCGAGAGCAAATAAAATTCGACAAGTGTTTCACCGAACGAAAGGTTTCGGTCGTGTCGGTGGATTTGATCAGTTGTTCAATGCTGCAACTAGTAGTTAGTTAAATGTTTATTTAAGACACTATGTCTACATTGATGAACTATATTTTGCTCACGCTTATTCATTCGGTCGTTTTTACAGCCAAAGCAAATGATGAATATTTTACATATGTTGGAAGGCAGCAGGTGATTTTCAATTCGTTTCCAATGGATTTAATTAATATTTCTATTTTTTCAGGTGCGATATGAGACGACAGAGATGACCGATCACCAATTTGCAACGTATGCTCATTTATCAAATGTGAGTCACTTGAGGGAGACTGTAAATAAGATTCTGATTCCCCGAGTCGTTGGGACAGAGGGTCACAAACGAGTACGCAACTATATTGTGCAATCACTGCGAGATCTCGACTGGACGGTTTCATTGGACAAATTTGAAGATGTTGCACCCATTAAGGGAACGCTGAAATTTCAAAATATTATTGCCACACAAAATCCGAATGCTGAACGTTATCTGGTGTTGGCGTGTCATTACGACAGCAAGTACATGCCGAACTATGAGTTCCTAGGGGCAACAGACTCCGCTGTGCCTTGTGCGATGTTACTTAACATGGCATATCTGTTAAAAGACCATCTAAGCGAGCTAAGAAATCGTAAGCTTAGCTTAATGTTTATCTTCTTCGATGGCGAAGAAGCATTCGAAGAGTGGGGACCAAGGGACTCAATTTATGGGGCACGTCACCTGGCGAAGAAATGGAAAGCGGACCACAAACTCGATCGAATCGATATGTTAGTGCTTCTGGACTTAATCGGTGCACCAGATCCGAAATTTTACAGCTCTTTCGAAAATACGGAAGGATGGTATGCTAAGATGGCTATAATTGAAAATCGTCTGTCTGAAGTTGGACTTATGGAACGATACACCAGCAATGGAGTGGCGAGAGAATATCCAAACCAATATTTTCAACCGCGATCACTGAAGACACATATTGAAGACGATCACATACCTTTTATGAATTTAGGTGTACCCATACTGCATTTAATTCCCATTCCTTTTCCTTCTGTGTGGCATACGGAAGATGACAATTTGTCAGTGGTGGACTTTGCAACTACCGAGAATATTAATCGGGTATTGAGAGTTTTTGTGATGGAGTACTTGCTGGGATATAAACAGTAAATGATTGATATTTCACAACGAGAAGCAAGTACTTGAATTAAGTTAGAAATAGATAAATGTACATGCTTATACAGTGCAGATGACATATTAAAGCATATGAATGACAATTTATATTCAGAATCTTGCAGATGAAACATGCGAATTTTTGTTTGAGTTATCAATTACCCCAAGTCTTCATCTTGGTACGGCGCGTGGGAAAATGGGCTGCAAAGTTGGTGAACGCAGTGAATCCCAAGGCAGTATCTATCAACAAACGTCAAGCGCATATTGAGTAAGGCATGTGACTTACTGTTAAACTATTAACAAACAGTATCACGTGGTTGATGCGTGCTTTCCGTCTACGTGGACCTATGACCTTTTCGTTTGCGATCATCAATAAATTTGTCTGTGCTTGTTTTGCTGATTTTCAGTTAGAAAGGGGTCTGTTCATGTTCACATACATTGATAAACCATTCGTTCCACAAATTCCCCACAGTTGCGTTACAATGAAAACAAACTTCGTGTTACGAAAAATAGTTCAGCTTTATTCTTCTTATCGCTACAGAACACCTCCATTTCACCAGCAATTGAAACCCTAAATAATTGATTTTCAAGAACATTTTATAATGACCAAGACCAAGTCCCCACACAAGCTGCATCTCAATTATACACAGCATAAGTTAACCATAAAAGACCCGCAAAAGAAAACACCCATGCATTGATAAGCAAACTTCCACCAGCACTTCTTGACACTTTACTATACTGCAGCCAATTAAGGTACCTCCTCGCACTAAGCGCACCAGTCCACTCCTTACGGCCGTAATTGCAGAGACTACCAACACATCGGTCACAAAATGGATCGCTTTCCGTGCATTCGCTGACTTGACTTGCACATCCACGTAGTGTGTAAACCATGTTGAACTTGGAAATAAGAGTGCTCACACACTTTTCATCGGGGTGTGTGCAATTGCTGATAGTTATATTTGAGATATCCATCCAACTTGCACAATTAGATTCGTCCAGTGATGAGCACTTGTAACACGAGCGTATACTTTGGCGATTGCAACCGTCAGCTCCTCGGCACTGATAGCAAATCTGGTTTGTCCTCGGCAGTGGCATTTCTGATTCACATCCTCGCCAGAGATTTGTACCGTCCTC
Organism: Eristalis intricaria; assembly: GCA_964034865.1. Taxonomy (NCBI): domain Eukaryota; kingdom Metazoa; phylum Arthropoda; class Insecta; order Diptera; family Syrphidae; genus Eristalis; species Eristalis intricaria. Next base: position 93,883,560 of record OZ035874.1, read on the forward strand.
ACACGAAAAACACATGTTTGTCTCAGATTTACATTTCTCAGGTTTCAAGACACTAGTTTGGTTGCGACAGCTTGCATTTGTGGTGGAATTGCAAACATTGCACTTGATGTCAAAACTCTTCGTGTTGCATTGTTCTCCGTAGCACTCCGTTAGATTTCCGGTGGGAAAAAACCCCATGGCAGACGAGCACCCACGGTTGACCACGTTTGTCTGCTCATTGATGTAGCTGAAACATTTGCCTCTATGTCCATGCAGCACCTTATTGTAGCAAGTTTTTGTTGCATTCGTGGCACAACCATCATCCGAGACGTCCTGACATCGAAGACAATCATAGTTCGGGACGGTTGCGGTATGACTGCACTGAATACAGTAGTGATTGGTCACGCCATCTTCGTTGTTGCAGCCATCATAGTTGCATTTCAGGCAGATGTTGCTGCAAGTGGATACCGTTGCCAAATCGGTTGCTTCACAGCCCCGTTGGACATAGTTAACGCTTATGATGTTCGTATAGCAACGGTCATCCTCCTTGTAAATGGGACATGGCAACGATTTGAAGGCGGTCTTGTTTTGTATACTACCGCACTCCGAGCTAGAGCATTGATAGCAATGCAGACGGTCTGCAGGATAAATCTTGCTATTACATAAGGAGGTGCTGCATTTCTCGCAGAGAGTCGAACAGTACTTGCTCGGTATGACCTTCGATAAGCATCCTCTGTGTGTAACGCCAGAAACTACGAGTGATGTGTGTTAGTTTGTTATTTTCAAGTTTAATCTATGTGTACTCACTTATTGTCGTAACGCATTCATCGCCGATATCACATTCCTCGACTTCTAGTTGTTTGCCTGGTTTTCTCGCGCAATCAAGATCTGAGCTGGACACACACGTGTAGCATTCTAATCCGTAGGCTGGATCCAAAAATGATTATTAGAAAGAATGTTTGTTGGAGGGAGGGATATTTCAAATATACCTGCGGCGACGAGACATCCTTGGAGCGCCAGAATTAACCCAACTTTTGGTAGCATTGCCTCTTCCGTGGGACGAAATTATTAACTAAATTAATATTCGTTTAAACCTCACCAGTAGTCAACTGTATAGATAAGATTTTCAAAAAGATAGTCGTTAATCTTCGATTTCTGAAGAGGGTGCAATCACAACGCCCACGTTCTTTGTATTTGTAGGTACTAAAACAACTGCCAGCAGTTCGATAAAAATTCACATACATATATTACACTATAAGTACAATGTCTCTAATTTCTACACTTCTTCACCGAATTCAATATTATACAGTATTTGCTGGATTTTTAGACGTGCCAATGCATTCTTTTGTCGCGGCAGTCTTTTGAGGATTGGCGAGCAGCTCAACAGGAACTTATCATCGCCATCAATGTTCATCAGTGTCCCATATTCTTCTGGCGTAAGTGTGTTTGACTTTGACGAAGTGGTGTCCTTTTTCTCCACTTCATTCTCATGCTCGTCCATTGTTAAGTATTGCGCCGCTGTGGTGGGACTCGGGAATATTCGCGTGATAAACTGATTCCCATCGCCAAGATCTATTGTTGTCGTGTCATTTTGATGGTGATGGCTGGATGTTTGATCTTCTAACGTGGCATGAATGTTCTCTTCAGTCTTGAAATTGGTGTGCGTGACTTCATTGACATCTGTGACATTCATATCACCATCCGTGTCGGTGTCTTGTAGCATAATGTCATCGTGGGAATTGTCCTGCAGGTCTTCCAGCACGGTTTCTTCAATTTCTAAACTAGAATTTGTGTTTCAGTTATCACTGCGAGTATGTCAATTAGGAGAATTCGACTTACTTCGAATTGTCGAGATAGTGAGCGATGAAGCTCATTTGGTCATAAAATATCCATTTTTTACGTTTGTAAGATGGGACTGTGTCCATTCTTCCCATCAGCTTATAGTGCTTGGAAAATGCATCTCTCAAGGACCGCCAACGTTTTCTGCACTCTTCAACTGTAAAGACAAATAATAACGAATAAAAACGGTGAGAGGCAAGTGCGTACGCAATTTTGAAGATCTTGAAAGTTGGAGCATTATCATGGTCCAAGTCAGTTGCGTTGTCGATTGGATTGGTGATGGGCACTCGCATCGCTTCAAAGAGGATAGATACATGCAATGCTAGGAGACCAGGAGAGCAAGATGAACAACTGATAAAATGATTTCAGAGGCTATACGTTGGTGACAAGCAACAGTTGAACTAGGAACGCAAAATTACTATCCGTTAAACGAATGATTCAATTGACCTTCATCTACAAAGCACCAATCATTTCACTAAATTAAAACTAGATCGTATATATATACACGGACAAATCACGTTTATGTAACAACCGTTTACATGTTACATCGAGTATTGTATAAATCACAATATACTAACCAGTCGATCCAACAGCGTTGGCGATCTCTTTCCAATACTGATGGCGCAAAGCTGACTTGCGGTATCCTTTCAGTGATTTGTCATATAATATTGGTCGTATCTCAACCTGGCGGATGAGATCTTCCTCGTTAATCACTACCAATTTATTTGGTTCACGCTTTGGTTTCTTTTCTTTTTTGATAACAACAAAGTTTGTGTAATTATCAGCAATATCTGACATATTTTTTTTGAAATGTTTGTTTTGATCCTTCTTTTTGGTTTTGAAAGTTTTATTTTGATTTGATTTCAACGCAACCCAATGCAAGGCGACACAAATTCATTGGCGAAACATCGCAGATTTTGACAGTGCACATAATACTGACTTCAATACAGGGTGATGTGAAAATTAGTGTATGTGATATGGTACGAACATGATGATAAGGTAGTATGGTTATTTTGTAGATTGTAAGATTATTAAGGAATGGCAACTGAAAAACTGTGAGTTGGCCTTAAGTAAAATTTTTGGGAAAACGTTTCTTCATCCTCTTCTTTCTTTGTGCGACGATAGAGTCAAAATTATATCTAATCTTCGGAAAGCAAGTGTCTTGAATGGTCTCTGGCTGGTTGTTTAGTTTAGTTTCGCACATCAAGTTAGTCTTCTAGTTGTCGGTATGGATCAACAGCGGCATTCAGGCTCACTAATTTGTTTATACGATTTGCTTGATAACCGTGGTGATGAGCCAAAGCGTCAGTGTGAACGCTCGTACGGCAGACTTTTGAAATTTCGGCCTGCTTGATCGACTTCTGGTTAGGTGTGAACAAGTGTTGTACACAAAATTATTGAGTGTGAACGCTGCTAATTAAACGATTATAACAACAAAAAAATGTATTTTACCTGTTTGACGATGGTATAAAATAAATACAGTTTTGTTCAAATCCAAAACATTTGTCTCGTAGTTGAATGCACCCATTTCAAAGTTTGACACTGACATGCTCACTGTCTTAAATTCTCGATGTTGTCAGTTGTTTTGACAGTGCTGCTGTTCATTTCATTTATTTACGATAATTTTGAGATGCGTTTTTAAATAACAAGTAATATTTAAAAACATAAAAACACAAGTGAAACATATTCCAACAGAAAAATGGTTTGCGAAAAATGTGAAGCGAAACTATCAAAAATCGTCACACCGGATCCATGGAAGGCTGGAGCAAGAAACACAACAAAACCAGGAGGGAGGAAAGTAAATGAAAACAAGGCGCTCACCAGTGCAAGGGATAAAGCTAATCCAATCTCAAAGTCGTTAGCTCCATGCAGGTACACAAAAATGTTTCTTGATTTTTTTTAGTCTTCATCCAATGACAATAGACAATTTTAGGATATGTCGACAGAAGGTCTATCAAGCCGGATCTCACTACTGCCAGTCCTGTGCCTATAAGAAGGGAATATGTGCTATGTGCGGCAAAAAGCTCCTTGACACAAAGATGTACAAACAAAGTTCTATTTAGTCTGCAAATGTTATTAACTATTTAAATGAATAGACGTAGTTAAGATTTAAGACGTGTGATTTTTTTTTTGTTTTATGTTGAGCGAGAGGTGTTTGCTGTGCATTCTATGTTTCGCTCAGCGGATGACTTTGAATCTTGAGTTGATAGTCTCCGAGTAGCTCATCGGACTTGGATTCGCAAGTTGTGAAAGTCGCTCGTTTAGAGGATTGGACCCAACGCTACCTACGCACCTACCTATAGAGACCGATCTATAATTGACAACAAAATAAAATACAGCATTTAAACACTTCCTTCCGAAATTCATATAATTTTAATGTCGCTGAGGCCAGGATTGTAAATTTAAAAAATGTAACTACTGATGACGATTAATGGTCAGTCTCATAGTCCACGGATGTACTGAAAAACAAACAATAATCAATCTCAAATTGAACATATCCCCTCTCGATTGCTTACCTATCTACGAACGTTGGTCCCCCTACTCACTGCCGGCGCGCTTTTGCGGTTGACATCATCACCGCCGTCACCGTTCAAAGGCATCTCATCAGCCGGGCTAATCTCTTTCTTATTTTCATTGGTCGGTAAATCGCTTGGTTTTGTTTGCTCCACCGAGTTCGACTCGCGACGCCTTGGGATTTCGTCCGGTTTCATGTACATCAAATCAATATCGGTTAAATCTATTTTTGGCTCCTAATGGAAACAAACGCAATCAATGGATGGACAGTCAGAGAGTTGGAAATGGAATGCTAACCTCTATTAAAGCAGCTGGTGGAACTTGTAAATGGAAACCTTCGGCGCATAACTTTTGAAGGAGATGAATGCCGTCATCGCGATTATTGCTATATTTTGTTTCCCATGCATCCAGTAGCCTATTGTAATATCTTGGATTCTCAACGTACTGCAAGAATTTATACGTTTCAGAATTTGGAAAAATTCTCTCCAAAGGATCACTTCGCGCGAGCTCATCTTCGGCGATGAGAAGACATCTAACGTCGTCGGGCGTTAGAGTGTCTAATATCGTGTCCAGATACTAAAAGAAACCAAAGTCAGTACATTTTCCGGAATTCCGCGGGTAATCACAGACCTCCTCGCGATATTCAATCAAGCGACTGGTAAAGAAATTGTGTTTCTTTGTCTCTTCGGGTGAAAGGATGGGTGTGAAGATGTGTCTGTCATAACACAAGGGCCCAGTCAGTTTCAATTCTGACAGGATTTCGGCCTGTTGGCGAACACTCAATTTTGGCGGCACCTATCAGAGAAACGACATATCAGAGGACACCCTCGGTGTTGTTTTCCAGGAACCTACCTGATACAGAGCAGTGTTGAGAACACCCTGAATTAGAGGTCCCTTGACGTGTAGATCTAACGGCAGTTCAGAGTGCAGTGAAGGCGATATATTAATTTCTAACAGCCAAGGCACCAAGTTCTCATCGAGCAGCACATCAAATCCGAATAGCTCATAGCAGTTGTAGCGATGGTTGACATTCTGACGATACATTCGATTCAAACAGCCTTCTCCACTTATTATTGACTTAATCACTAGATTCCGCAGTGTACCCCATAGCCTTTTGGTATCTACATCACGTTTCTCTAAGTATGACCACAGCGACTGTAGCGTCCACTTGTGGCCTTGACATGCATTGATATCTTCGTTTTTGGCATAGTTCTGCGAAAGTTTGTTTATGCTGTAATTCGTCAGGTGCATACATCGATCGTGAAGAGTCGTTAGCTCAGAGCTGTATTTGACTGAAAAAGAAAATGCTCAATTCAATTGCTGCTCTCTAGGCATGTTCTCTCAAATCATGCAAACCTGAGGCGAATCTTGCCAAGCCATTTTTGTACATGAAAATACGCAAAGGATTGACCGACGTCACGAGTACGTATAACCTCAAATCAAATTTGTTTTCGTTGATTAAGAGAGGTCTCTCGATGTACCTAAAAGGGGCTTAATTACTTTGGTGTTCGACAGGAAGAAGTTCTCTACTTACTTTTGCACAATCAAAGGCTTATCTTTTGGAATCTGGGACCACTTGTTAACAACACTTATGCCAGCTCCTCGTGCACTAGCTGGGGGCTTCACAATCCACTTCGTTGCTTTCGTTGAACACCTTGGCCAGACTTTCTTTAAGGCATCTACTTCATCGGGAAGTATATAAGTCCTTCAAATTAAACAATATCAGTCACAATTCCACAGCGCAGTGATTGAGCGTTTTACTTTTGCATGAATCCAAACTCCTTCTTGCCATGTTTGGCCATAAAATTTCTCAGGTTCTTCCACATGCTGTCCTTTCGGCCGATTCTGAATGATCCCGGCAGATGGTTGAATTTCTGATGCGATCGAATGGTCTTGAAGCCAGGGCTTCTCATATGCTTCTCCCATACAGCCATCCAATCAGTTGTTTCTGTGCGATGAGATAGGAGTGGGTGAGTAATGACTAGATCTATAGATCGATTAACTGGTGGGTGAAAATACTTCTGATAAGACGGAAGCCTGAATTGAAGATCACTCGCCGCACAATTCTTGGCATCACCGGACTTAGCCTCCATTTAAGAATCTTGTGCAAAGCCGCGGGCACATTAGGACCCTTTTCCGTATGCGACGAGAAGGTTAAATAAGGCGGCACTTGTGGAAACAAACTTGGCGTCAGTACGGATTTTGGTGTAGTGTAGCTACACGTCACCGCTTCACTCATGCAACTGATATGTGCATCGCTATCCAAAACGAACGGCTGACCGACATATTCTTCTGATTCTTCTTCCGAGTCTTCAAACACCTTCAAATCATCGATATCTGAAAGGATCTTTTTTTATAAATGCTCTTGTCTTCGAACTTAATCCCACTTACCTCCAACATCGTCCAAGGAGTTGTTGTCGTCGTCATCGACATTGACATGGCTACCAGAATCTTCGTCAGCTCCTTGAGTGTCATTTTTTTCTTCAGATTCTGCTCGGTGCCTTTCTAAACTAGGACTAAGTGGTGGGGAAGGTAACGCTTTAAGTGGATTTGGTTCTTCATGTTTATGAGGGGATGAATTATTCAAAGGTACATTATTCTTCGGCTTTTGAGGATTGCGAACGGCTGGGGCACTTTGTTGTGTGCCACCATTTGCATGTAATCTCGCTGTGAGATCAGCATGCTTGGAGTTAAGCAAGTTACTAGCGTGAAACGAGTTCACTATTATTTTGGCAGTCGCAAGGGCAGAGTCTGTATTACGTGAATGCGGTGATTGGGTGAGGTTTCCAGCAGTATTTGTGTTATTGCGTTTAACGTTGTTCGATTTTCCATGACTGTACTTTGATGGCTCCTCTCTGGGACGCTTTAAATTTGACTTGTTTTAGAAAGTGTTTTCATTTGTTTTGGTTTTTTCACAGTCATCCACGGAACAGATTGACGTGCACAGTTCACACAAAAAAAAACACGCACAGTTAGTTGTTAGTTTTTTTTTTTTAAAAAGAGTGTGTTAACTAAACATGAAAAAAACAAAACAAAAACAAAAGAAAAAACACAGGGCACAGTAAAAAAGAGACTTACAGTTTCGTAATCCGCAACAGGTTCTACCACTTTGGAATCCGTCACTACAGGTACTGGCCTATACGAATTTACACGCTTCCTTGGCGCGACGTGATACCCATCTGTTACACACCCGTCTGGTGTGTGCACATGATTGTGGGTGCTCAGCATTTGCTGAATTTTAACCTGATTTTTATAGATTTCTATGTCCCTTAGCCAAGACTCGTGGAAGTCCAAGATCTCCAGTTGTTTTTTCGTCATTGTATTCGATGCATTCTCCTTGGCGTTGTCTTTCAAATGGGGCGGAGTGGGCCGTTTTTCACTGATCGGTGCCATTGCGTTTTCTGACCTCAATATTCACTACTATTTCGTCTCGTTGTCTGCTAAATTGCTGAGGATGCACAGAAAATGTCACGATTTTAATCACTGCACTACATGTATTAGATAAGTAAATCATATGATGATTACACTGTACTAGTGCTGAGAGCATATTTTATGTGGCTAACACACAACAGCATTGTTACGAAAATACCTTTTCATCCGTTTTACTTTTACAACTCTTGGCACACAATCAAAGGGTCATTACTAAATGATTCAAAAAGAAATAAAAAGCGAATGATTCTCTCAGTTTTATTTGATGAAGCACATGTTCAAGTCACGAAAGAATGCATCGGAGGCGATTGATCGGCAAAGAGCAGACTTGTTCGACAGTTGAGCACAAACAAAGGTTGCAAATTGGATTGTGACCGTCGCGAGGTTGATGTAAATACTTGAGATTCTTTGGACCATAAATAGGTAAACAAAAATAGGTGCACAAATCGATTCGTAAGACTGTTGCTCTTCCTCGGACGGTGCGAATCAGAATGACAACACTGAAAATAGATGTGTCTGTTTCGCGTGTCAGCAATGACTGGGGGATGTGCAAGAATAATGTGCCGATAAGAAAAATCAATCTGATTCTGCATATCCCAATTGTGCTTTTAACACCCATTGATCATTTTAGCATTAATTCACATCCCAATTGCACGCATTGGTCACTGTGCTAAACACAAATGCCGAAAGCAATCACTTTCTTTTCATCTTTAATCTTCATAAACAATTTAATTGATCTTAATTTCTGTTATCTAATTGGTTTTACAGTTGTTTACATTCGAATGCATTTCGCAGCAATAAGCCGCTTACAAGGAATTCATAACCTCAATCAATCCACAGTGTCCTATTGCTCTAATGTAGTTGGCAGAAAACAAACAACTGAAACGAACTGAGGAGAAAATTTATACCTTATACTTTTAAACACTACGATATTTGCTCCACTTATCTTCGTTATTAAAAATTTAGTTATATTTTAATTAAAAAAACTATTTACTACGAAAAATTTTCAGCGAATGGCATTGTAAATCCGAAATTAGAAAAAAACTTGCAAAAAATATCTCCTTGGAATGGGGATGTCTTGTCAAACTGACTTATTAGTGCTGCCAAGTTTCGCATTTATGGGATATTTGGAAGTTATTTATATAATATTTTTAAAGTGCTCGTTGGTTGACAGTCTAGAGCAAATCTTGATTTGAAATTTGATTAAAGTAAATAAATGAAATTAAACCAATTTTGTCAATTGAGGGAGCAAAGAGTGCGGAGAGTTTTAAATGAATTTTGTAAATGAACATAACAAGACGTTTTAAAGTGGTTTGTTTTAATAAAATCTTTGAATAGAACATAAAATATTACAACAGGGAATCATTTAACATTGTGAATCCTCCCTGAGCAAAGAGGTTGTCTATTATTGACAAGGAATTCGTATGACGAGTGCATGCATTAAGAAAGAAATATACTCCGTTAATAAATTACTATTAATTATTGACTTCACAAGTTTTTAGATAATTTGTAAAATTCGATGAATTTTTAGGTTTGGTAAGAGTGGTATTATCGATTCGGTCACAAGTTAAGATCAGAACCCACTTAAAATTTATACGCCATACTCTGAGCATGGAACCTAAAAGTCTACAAATCGAATTGGAATGTTGAGAAAAAATCTGCCCCAAATATATCCTGTGGAGTCAAGAATTATCGTATAGTATTTGACATCTCCAATAGGTGGCGGGGTATGAGTTTGCTACTAATGTTGTTTTTTTTTTTACTTTTGACAATGAGTCGGAAAATGAGCTTACCAAAATAGGTTCTTGATCCATGTCCAAACCCTCCAAAGTTGGCCAAGCGGGCGTGGTAAACTTTTCTGGTCAAGTGAGCCTATTGAAATTTGTTGATGTAGCATAGTGTGTTATTGCGTCGACTCCTTTGCCGGAGGTATCAAGTTCGATCCACGAATTTCCCAAATTTCGTAATTCACGGCTCCACTTCTTTCGAGTCGCTGACAATGCTCATAGGGTACTTCTGTCTAGAAAACATCCTCAATCCAATACAACTGACAAGTGACAGACTACAAGGCATTTTTCATAAGAATAATGTACATTTAGTACAAATCAGTAGTGTAGGTAGGTGAGGATGCTCGTGAATTCACCAGCACACTTAGACCATTGTGATACCGACCGACAGTCAGACTATGACCACTGATTGACCACTCCAGTGATAGTGCCGTTAATTTGATCTCAACGGTAAATGGTGACGGGCCAGATTTGAAAACTAGATAAAAGTGTATTAACTTTGCTTTCACTGGGATTTGAACCGGGACACTCCGCTAACCAGGAGCAGGTACTTAACCCACTGCGACAACTTAACCCACTGACAAATTATTGACAGAATCAGTAAATAACAGACATATGGGTCTTAGCAAAATTTGAAGAAATTCACCATGTTTTTGATCTACTTAACATTATCGAATATCGAAATTCTTTGAAAAATCATTTTATAAGACAAGATTAAAAGAAAGCCACTTGTTACACCATGTCAAGTCAAGAATTAAGTTACGCTGTAAAAAGAGAAACTTTTTTTTCTGTCTGTTTTTCTATTTATATAAGTCGTATACTTTAACACAATATCAGTACCTATGATGTCATGTATTCAACTGTTATTTGATGTAACGCTCGTAATGTTGATGCGGATAGCATTCAATCTTTATTTTCATAAATCAAATCGGAGTCAGTACAAACTCGATTTACGCAACTAATAGAAATTAAGGCAGTTGCAGTAACCGAGGTTAATGCACTTACCGGTTTACATTTTGACAGTTAAGTGGCTATGTTTCTATAGTGAAAATGACAATGTGTTCAAGAAACATTTTTGAATGAAAATCATATCGTTATTGTTGAACGATGTTTTATTAAATCAGAAAACGAAAGTTTGGAACAAACGGTAAATATAGTGTGCGTTTTCCTTAAGGAAATTGGATATTTTGGTGTTGCGAAAATCGAGGAGTTGCGCAAATCGAGGGTTGCGTGAATCGAGTCAGTGCTAGGGATGTTCGATGTTTATCGATGTTGGCCAAACAACGATGTTGAGTGACCATATATCGATGTTTTAACATCGATGTTCAAGTTCTTAAAATATCGCCTAATCGAAGTTAATCACAAAACATCGGCCTTCGATGTTAGCAAAAGAAAACCTACTATTAATTGTAGATTTTGAATAATTCTCTGGAATCTTATTACAATGACGTATGCATTGCGTAGCAAGACCACTGATTAGTTCTTGGAATTGTTTCATGGAATGTTTCAACTTGAGTCTGATAACAAAATTTGATTTTCCAAGTAACATGATGCTTTGAGTTTCTTCTCTCTTTCATTCTTGATTTTTGATGTGAAGAGTGCGGTGACGCACTATGCATGTTTATGTAGTTTTTAACATTATTAGTTGGAATTACAGTCGAACCCGGGTAATAGTACTTCAACCGTACAACGAAATATTATGCCATTAAGTGGGTTGTGCCTTTGACCGATCTTACATGCAAGCAGTATAAAAATGCGAAAAATACAACACAGGAGGAGTTGGTTTCCCAAATTCTAGCAAGCACAATTGTGCGACACTTCCAGGATAAGTAGGAAGTCAAATATGGTGAAAAGTATAAAGATATACATATTAAGTCCCATAAATCACATAAATTAACGATTTGTGTTTCATGTGACAATAAGTGGCCAAAATTGTATGTGAACTGTTTATTTTGTCATATATTTATGTGATATTAAGCTGGTTGTGTCATTAAGAGATGTGCTATTAAAGGGATTTGTGCCAGTACAAAAAAGACAAATGCCATCACGAAAGTGTGCCATTAAACGGTTTGTGCAATTAAGCATATAATAGCACATTAATAATGTGCTATTATCCGGGTTCGATTGTATATAAATTCATTGTATGTCATCGATGTTAACAAACATCGATGTTTTGAGTTCGATTATTATCGGTCATTGATGTTCATCCAACGATATTGACATCGACTTCAACATCGATGTTTTGGCAACATCGAACATCTCTAGTCTGTACTGTAATTGAAATAATTGGATTGAGTTCGTACACGTAACAAAATTTATTCAATAGCTCTGTTTATTGATGATGAAAAAATGTTCAGCTAACTTATACGATATAATACTTCGAGATGTTTGCAATCTTTTTGATTTACTTGTTAATGTGTTCATTTATTATTGGTTCCTTTATACGCGTCAACAAAATCTCTTTTCATTTCATCGAATTGCGAACTGCACAATTCTTTGCATCAATTCGCCACGTGTTTTTTGTGAATAATTTGAAATTCTTCTTATTTAATTGGCGCTACATCCCGATCCCGGGGTGGAATTGGGCCTAAGCCAACATACATTTCCAGCTAGCGCGATCTCTGGCTATTTATCTCCAGTTTCGCATGTCAAGTTGGTTGAGGTCCTTCTCCACCTGAGTGCCTTAGACATGGGTGTCCTCTGTTGCGTTGTCCTACAGGTTCGGAGCCGAAGACTATGACATTAACCAGTCATCTGAGGCGTTGGATTCGTAGATGCCTGGCTCGGCTCATGTCGCTGTAAAGTCCGTACATATACATCGGCACTGACTCTAAACTGTCAACCTTTTGTGACATAGGCTATGGTGTTCCTCAGGGCTCCATTCTCAGCCCGTTATTATTTTCAATGTTTATCGATGGCCTTCCACTAGTTTTATCCTATTGCAAATTCCATATCTATGCAGACGATGTCCAAATCTACTTAAGTTTTCCTCTTGGTATGATTGAAGACTCAGTTGCTAAAATAAACGAGGACAAAATGGCCTAATGCTCAATCGTGACAAAACAAGAGCCATCCCGTTCTCAAAATCCTTTTCCAATTTCCCGCTAATAGAACTTAACTCGACCGATATTGAATATGTTGCATGTGTAAAAAAACCTTGGAATAATGTGCAATAGTGAACTGACGTGGACTGACCACATTGATAGCGTAGTATAATAGGTATATACATCCCTAAGAGGCTTATTAAGCAGCAAATATATTCTCCCTGTAAATGTAAAATTAAAACTTGCCAGAGCACGGTTGAAGTGCTATTATCCGTGCTATTTTTGACATATGGATCTGAGTTGTTCGTTGACTGCGATTATTCTTCCTCCCAAAAATTGACAAAAGCAATCAACGCTGCTACACGGCATGTTTTTAAATTGATTTGATCGTGTCACGCCGTTGCGTAGTGGGTTAGTGCGTCGACTCCTACGCAGAGGGTGCCAGGTTCGAATCCCCAATCTACCAACTTTCATAATTCACGGCTTCCACCTCTTTCGAGTCACCGACAATGCTCAAAGAGTATTCCTGTCTAGAAAAAGCTTCTCAACTTTGCCGTTCGGAGTCGGCATAAAACTGTAGGTCCCTTCCACTCGTGAGAGAACAATAGCACGCACAAAAACGAGTGGTTGCTGAGAAGCTAGGCCCAGGTCCGCCTCGGACTGTCGCGCCACCAATATTATTATATTATGATCGTGTCACGGAACAACGTCGCATTCTCCTAGGATGCAAATTGGAAGCATTTTTATGCTACCGGTTGTGAATATTACTCTTTAAAATTATTCACACGAAACATCCAAAATATTTATACGAAAAGATCACCTTCTGTCGAATACAACATTACCTTGAAACCCTCCATTCATACTTGTTTAATGACACGGAGGCACTTTTTCATTCATGCTATTTATCTTTGGAATTACCTGCCTTCACAGGTACGTTCTAAGACCGAGTACAGACAATTTGCAACGTTTGCTTCTCCTATTTCTCTAGCTCGAACTGAAATAATTCCTACTAACTGTTTTTACTCTTTCTCTACGCATATGTATTCTAATAACATTGAATTTTAAAATTACAAATCTACACTCTTAAATTATAATTGAACTAATTTGAAATCACTAATTTCAATCATGTCACACAAAATAGTATTGTTTTGTGGTCCATTGTAGTTCTGTTGTATGTCCGTTCTTGGGGAAGCATATACCTCGTTTTGCTCTCATTTTCCGACCGATCTACTTTAGCCGCCTCCGTCTCAAACGCCAACAAACGCCTCATCGACGGCTCTCAGTGTTCTGCAAATCCAGTCAATGTCAACCGCGTTGCCCGGACTTCTGGAACATAGTGTTGGCATGTGCATCTTACACGATCTTCGCCAGGATGATGTTGAATATGTCGCATGACATCGCGTCGCGTCGTTTGTAATGGAATAGGTACATATGTAACTCAAGCGTCAAATGAAAGCGGAACTCAGCGTATTCATTTAAAATGTTCCTACTAACAAAAATGGTTGGTTGCGTCTGACAGCCGCAGTAAAGTCGCTTTTATTGGAATGCACTGAAAGACTTTAATCGCAATGGTTTTTCAAGGTCAAGGGATAAAACAGAGTGGTTTGTTGGTTTAAGTGGCTACCCGATGGGGTTCAATTAGCGTATTGTGCGCCGTTTAAATACCACATCTCGTAGATCTTGGTTGGTTAAATTACATCCAGCAGGGAATTTAGGAATTTGAAAATTATCGAGCTCGAAGAGGTCATTGAGGAAGGGTTTGCCGAATGCGATATATCATTGTTTGGCTATTGCCGGACGGACACAGACAAAGTGAGGCATTCTTCCCTCTGAGTGAGTTTCGTGGCAAATGCGACAGTGTGGGTTGAACGGTATTCCGAGCAGCGTGGATAGTGCCATGAGCTTACGGCCACGACTCTGGCTATTTCGGAGCGGGTTCTTTTGAGGAGGTCATTAGTCCTTCTTTTCATGTAGGAGGGCAAGGTTTTCCTAGGGATATACTAGATCACCCTCTACTAGCTGAGGATAGGAAGTGTTGGTAGGTGATGTATTTAAGGTGCTTAAATGGGAGCCCACCATTTCCGAAGGCTCTTTGCTTGGCCAATTCGTCGGGAATCTCATTTCTCTGTTCCCTGGAACCCACAGGAGAGTGAATTGCCTGCTACTGGCCTGTTTGAGTTCTTCCTTGCTCTGTTGCACTAGTGCACCACACAAAAACGGAGTGGACTCTTCAGGTTATGAATTTAGTGAGGTTCAATCAGATCAAATCTCTTCCCGCCATCCCCAATTGCCCCTCGAGACACTTTGTACGGAAGATGATTCATTTTTAAACAGATGTGGACACTTCTGATGGAGCTGCATCTCTGTACAAACAGCAAAGTGAAAGTAATGATGGCACTCCCTGGGTCCACGTGTGTTGTACCCTGCATTTCTGACTACAGGGTTCTATCTATATAATATTCAACACTGCCCTTTTCTGATAGCTCTCCTCTAAGAAGGCGTACCCAATGTCTATTTTCTACAGCAATGTTCCTCCTTTCCACATGGCGGTCATGGACAATGGCGCAAATGCGCATCTGTATCTCAATTTATGTTAACCGCAAAAAGTCAGATATAATAACAAGTAAATTATAGGCCTCATAGCTAAATCCCGATTGAGACGTAACCTTTTGTCAGAATTCGACACATTTTCCATGAGTCAAACCTCCTCCCCGAGTCGGCAGATGCTCTGGCCATTCGTCCGTTCCTCTGTAATGGAGCCGTGCCAAAATACCAGATTTATTTTTCACTTATTGAAAAAAAGGCGCAACAATATAATCAGGCGCAGGTAACAAGAAAACAGAAGACAGAGATGAAAAAAGAAAACGAATGGAAAACAATACCATCGGTCCAGATCCCGATGTGTATAGAGACGTCGCTGGCTGGATAGATCAAATGTTATAGTACGACCGCCGAAAGCGATCGGCATTAATAAAAAGCCAAAACATTTCAGCAATCCGACACGCCCTTCACTGCCTCAGAGACCCGGCGAAGATTTATGTACGAACGCACTGTTGGTGTGGGATCTTCGGGTCGCTGCTGACTGCTGGCTGGCTGTTGGTGTGGTTTCTTTATTATCCTTTTACGAGAATACAATGTCTTCCGAACCATTGTTTTCGTATAGTTTTTGACGATTTCATTACGCCAGAGAGGTGAGTAGTTAAAAAATAGAGCCATCCGTAGGCGAGCAGGAAACAGGCACATCTTCTTATCTCCTACCTCATAATGTATGTAATCATTGCATAATAATCGTTATCAGATCGACTACAACTAGGTAGGAGGTAGGGATACCTAGGAGGTCTTCAGGGCGCATATGTTGTTGCTGTGCTTATGCATGGAAGATGGAGCGTCGCACGGAGGGTGAGCGTGAGCTGAGTCTGGATAGGATACGAAATAGAGTTTTGACGCCACTCTACCGCGTAGTCAAGTGGCACTATGATAACCAGAGTGAGTCTGTTTTGATTGCAGGTTGTGGCATAAGTGGTTGTTGTAGGTACTATTAGTAGACTGGGCCACTTGTGTGGTCGGCAGAGCCGCAACGGTCGGGATAATTAATGATTTCTTGAGGGGCGGAAAGCATCAAAATGTATGGATACTTACGTTTTGCCTTGTGATCCTTGTTTTGTTTCGAGTTTCGGTTCCTCTGCGGCGAGTGTTTGGGTTGATTTAAACGGGAACGGATAATGAGAAAATAAAATCTCAAGCCGGGGTAGTTAAGTCACAGATTTTATGATTAGAAGGAATCACACAGACCTTAGAGGGGTTGTTGGAAGGGGGTCTCAGTTACATGGGAGTGTATCCAAGAACAAATGTTTTAATGTTTTTGAATTGAGACTTTGGAGTGGCGGTCAACTGTAATATACTCGTGGTAATGAAGCTAAGGTTTTTGCTCGATGGTACTAAATCAGTACTAAGTACTAAGTCATTGTATGGACGAGAAAAATTGTACAGTGAAAGTTCTCATTACGGACACCGCTCAATAAGGGACACCTTACTTTACGGAGAATTCGTCATGGTCCCGGCATGACGGGGTATTCGTGCTTTTCAACCCCTTCAGAAGGGACACCTCTACATATCATCGACAATCATAATGGTCCCTCGGGAATCCTCCATGGAAAAGTTTCACTGTACATACAGTTACGGATAAAACAATGGGACCAGCGAATAACTCTTTAGATTTCATTCCAAAACTCTGAGGTCTGTTTGGATACCATACCCACCTTTCTCGTCAGCCACCCACTGACTGGGGCTGCCTGGGTTTGATTTCAGGCTGGCACGAAATAAGTTTCACGGTCCCACCTCTTTCGAATCACCGACAATGCTCAAAGAGTATGTCTAGAATAAACTTCTCAAAGGGTCGCCGTGGAGTAGTGAGTAAGTGCGTCACCTCCTACTCGTGAGTGGTTCCATAGAAGTTAGGCCCTGGCCACTCTATTATTTAGGGTATGGACAACTTGCCTCTGGTATGAATACTCCGAGCCGGCGGGACAACGCTAGAGGAAAGTTGAAAGGATGCAATAAGTCCGAAATTGGTTTGCTGGAGAGGCTTATTGATTGCGTTCCAGGACTGTGTAACGCCGCTTCACAAATTTTAAGAGGTTCGAAAAAATACGAAATTCTTCTTTTTAACCAGACTTTCCAAGGTGAAACATCTTTTCCAGAAGGCAACTCCGTGGCTCCGTATTCTTCTACGAGTAGTGACATTAGACTCCTAATAGTGACATTAGAGCCTTTTTTGCATCAACTGTACGCTAAGCACAGTGACTCGGTGGCGACATTAAATGTTGTTGTTTTCTGAGGAATCCAGAAACAGATTCTTAGCGTAGAAGTCGAAACACTTAACCATTTGATCACTTCAGGCACTTTAGCATTTTTGCAAATTTTGTCGAAGAAAACGACAAATATTCATTCCTCTTCCGCTTGTCGTTTTATTTATTCGACTCGAGGCGTTTTGAGAGTCATGCTATGTTGTAGTCGTTTAAGTATCGGTATTACGAAACTTAAACGACTCTACTTCCCCTGCAATTATGTGTAGAGAAGATCGTGCATAATTCATAGCCCAACACTAAGAAAGAAGAAGAACGAGTACGTACATATAACAACATACAATTTGCGGGTGACACTGTCAGACCGAGTAAGAGGCGCCTAAATTCCATTAGGAATGAGCTAGATGTATTGGTTTAGGATTCGCCCCAATGCTCAGTTAAACAAAAGTTATTTTCATTGACTATGCCCAATACTGATCGTATATTGACATCATTGGATGCTAGTCCTAGTAACCATTCGGTTCCGAAGACTTGACTAGAGCCCATAGTCTGGGTGCCACAGGTGATCCTGAAAACCCCATGAGACATGCATTGGTTTAAAACTGATCGGTCGAGGGGAGAAGAAGTGAAGATTATACTAGCATGTCGTGCAGTTTCACTGGGTTCACGGAGTTCGCGGACTTTTACTGGGTTTTTCACAGGTAAAAAACTGCGCAAACAAACTACTAATGTAAGAAACTACAAAACTGAAAAAATAAAAATGAACAAAAGCGAAAGCATTCCGTTTGATTAATTTATTAAGAAAAAAAAACAAATTGAATTCTCTCTTGCAATTAGATTCGACTGAGAAAGGGTAATGCTTCATTTTGCTTACCATTTAAGTTACAAATACAACAGGATGCTGTGACCCAAAGGAGCGCAGGTTTTGAGATCAGCCTCACACTTCACCAAGGTTGAGGGAAGTGTCCATAAGTAGCTCAAAATTAAAACTTGAGGTACCTACTTCAAGGCGTTGGATCAGGCAACAAAACGTAGGTGAAAAGTCCTCGTGATATAAGCCTGACCGCCAGGAGATCACGTAATCTAATTACAGTCTGTCTACTGTACTGTACTGGCTGTGTAGCGACATGAGTCTAACCAAATGTCTGAGGATCCAACGTCTAAGCGGGCTGGGTCCTGCAGAACGCATGAACAACTTTACTCTGACATGAAGAGTCTCCGGCTTCGAGGCTATGGAATAACGCAGCAGATAAGACCCGTGTTAACGAGGAGAGAAGCACCTCAACCAATTCGGTGTCCATAATTGAACACCAGAGATGGGTCCACCTCGAACTGCAGCTCTACAAGAGAACAAGATTTTCCATTCCACACAAACTGCGAAATATCACTAAATGACTGTTTGAGATCGGTATCCCGTTTGTCATTTTACGTCAATAAGCGACAATTATCATTTTAGTCCTGTGGAATGTAATTTTTCTCGTTATCAATGAAGTGTCACAAAACGACTACTTAACGACAAGATCAGGGCTCTCATCGCGTAAGAAGACGATCGTCTGAACACGTCGTTTCGGCGATTGTATTACTTCGTGTAAGGCTAAAATTATTGAATCGTCTAGGCGACGTCTTTTTTGACGATTCACTATTGCTTTGTATAACTCAGAAATGAAGTATTACAAAGATACCCGACTTCTACCTCTCTTTCCCCTTAAGATTTTTGACAACTGTTTTTTATAACGTGTTCATAAACCAAATTGACCAATCAGAGGACGGCATTAACGTTATTTCGTGAATAACCGTATAAATTCATGAATATCTGTCAAAAATACACTCAAATTCGTCGATGGACTAGGGGGCAATCAGCTGTGCAGTCGGCATCTCTGTAATACTTCATTTCTGGTATAACTCACTGAAGTGTCAAAAGCTTTTTTGCTATTTTACAATTGTTTCATACTTCGTGGTTGGTTTTTGTTTAGTTTCGTTTTTTGAATTTTTTCATAAAAACGCAAAAAATGCGTCGGTATTACACAGTGTTGATTTTTGATAACGAAGAAAGTGAAAATTCTGTTGGACTATTGCGAAAGCGAAGGACGCTTAGAGATGCATCGGATCGGAAATTGTTTTATTCAATGTTTTCGCTTATCAAAAGAGGGGTTTGAAATCTATTTGAAATCTATCCATACCTAAAACAGATTAAATAAACTTTTAACTTGAAGTTGTGATGTTCACATTATGCACCTACTTTCCTTCATGCAGGTACAGACTTATTGTGTATTTTAATGGCATTCAGTTTTTAAGCCAAATCTGCCCACAGCTTGTTAATGGACTGTCTGCTTTGTGTGGTTCTTGGCCGGTAATTTTTTCTCATTTCAGGATGCTCGTCCATGTAATGAATGAGAAATTGCATTTGCTTTTTTGTTGCTGACCTAGTGTGTTAATTAATAAATCAATTAATTGACAAAAAATCATTAACGAATTTTAAAAGTGACTTGACGACGTCGCTTAAAAGTTACGCGATGAGAGCCCAGGCGTTTAGGATTTTGTAAACGACTCTAAGTGAGAGTTAACTGAAAATGTAATTTTCGTTTGCTTTTTTTACGTTTTGTTGTAATTACACTATTTAACTATTATATTATTTTTAAAAGAGTGTGAGGGAATAGGATGAGGAGTGAAAATTCCCTAGTGAAATCGACTAAACGGTATTTCATTACATGAAGGAATAGACCCCAAAGAAATTGCAATGTTAGGCTGCAATCAAGATGTAGCAGATGTCAGAACTTCATTCGGTTGCAACATCAAGTGCATATAATGCACCTATGAAGAGAAGAGATGACTGAAGTCATTTCGAAAGCGCGGTCTGTTCTGGGGACAATGTTATATAAATAAAAACATTGCGGACCCAACAAAAAAACGTATATTTATTTAAATGTAAATGTGAACATTTTCAATTTTATTTTAATTAAATCGTTAAGAAAAATAAAGTCGCTCATCAGAATTTTGTTTCAACAAAAAGTATTTTGTTGTCATAACAAATATTAAATTTTCAATTTGCCTTTGTTGTGGAATGTCGTTTAAGTTTCGTAATACCGATACTTAAACGACTACAAAATCGAATAAATAAAACGACAAGCGGAAGAGGGGTGAATATTTGTCGTTTTCTTCGGCAAAATTTTGAAAAATGGTAGTGCCTGAAGTGATCAAATGGTTAAGTCCTCCGACTTCTACGCTAAGAATCTATTTCTGGATTCCTCACGAAACAACAACATTTAATGTTGCCACATCTCTCGAGTCACTGTGCTTAGTGTACAGTTGCTGCAAAAAGGCTCTAATGTTACTATTAGGAGTCGGCATAAAACTGTATGGCCCATTGCTCGTAGAAGAATACGGAGCCACGGAGTTGCCTTCTGGAGAAGATTGTTCACCTTGGTAAGTCTGGCTAAAAAGAAGAAGTGCGTCTTTTTTTTAGAACCTCTTCGAACTTGTCAAGCGGCGTTACACAGTCCTGGAACGCAATCAATAAGGCTCTCTAGCAATCCAATTTCTGACTTGTTGCATTCCTTTGCAGACAAGTTTAGGAGCCCCATCAATCCTAATCAAGTTTCCTCTCTCCACTGGCTCGGAGTATTCATACCAGAGATAAGTTGTGCATATGCTTTTTATGACCCAGCCACTTTAGGGGCCAGGGCCTAACTTCTATTGAAACCACTCGCGTGTGAAAGAGAACTACAGTTTTATGCCGACTCCGAACGCCAAGTTTGAGAACCTTTTTTTAAACAGATATTACTCTTTATGCATTGTCAGTGACGCGAAAGCGGTGGGGCTGTGAAAATTATTTTTGTCGTTCAGCAGTAGCGAGGTTCAGTAGCCTAGCGTCAGCGCACTTACTCATTCCATTCCATAATAAAATTGGGCACGTTGAGTCCTTCCATGATGATTTCTACAGCAGTTCTGAACAAGAACTGATTTGTCTGATCTGTTAAAAAAAAGAAGAAGTCTAGATGAATCACCTATTCGGACAAACCCAGTTTAGCCGCTTCCAATTCAGTGATAGCAAGCCCATCTCTGAAGGTTCACTACATTCGACCAATCACACAAATGTCTTCCTTAAATTGTTAATAACTAGAATATTTTCTTCTCGGAGGCCTTAGGGCCCATTGTGAATACTCTTCCTTGTCACCGCAACTCTGGCAGAGATCGCCGGTTTTGGCATTAATTTTTTGGGGTATTGCTCCGATGGGGCAGTGCCCTGTGATTACTAAGACGAGCACACGGATCTAGTTTCGGTCGAATGCAAAAAGCTTCTTTGTTTTGCCGTTGTTAAGCACTGGCCACGTTGATCTTGTCGTGCGACAGTCATCTCTTGCGAGCCAGGATCACATACCAATCGACTGTCCATGTCTTGCCAGAGAAAGATTCAAAATGATAAACAATACAGAGAAATACTTCCAGTTTGTCAGATTTCTTAAGGCAGGTCTTAGATCCTTGACCAAGAGAAGGGGATACAACAGATCTTTATGGTTGTATGACACACCCCAAGTTCTTCAACCGTTCTTCCGATCATCATCGATATGCTAACGATCAGACTAACCAGTTGGTCAGGAATATCAAAAGCTTTTTATCCTGTCGGTGTTTAGCTTGCGCTTTGTCATATGCGACTTGAACCTACGAACCTACCAGGATTTTCTCTAGAAACCCACATTTCGCGGCTTCTGATAAAACTCGTTGCAGCCCCTCCTTGAATTCATCCGTCCGTGAGAGGTTACCAAAGCGAACAATCCTACAGAGTGAATTTCAGTTTATTTTGGTGATCATTTTCTCATTCTATCTCTTTCTATCTGCTGGTGTTCTCTCACTATTGTATCCTGTCAACAGACAGCTGTTCTGGCGGCCATTTAAAAATTGAAAGCGAATGACATTAATGTTGGCATACATTGAGAGCGAATGACTTGAGAATTGAGAGCGAAACCTCTTCAAACTCGGTGAAAACGGCCTATTGAGCTTTCAGTAAAAGTTCATTCTAACCTCGCGGTTTCGTTTCGGTGGAAACATGGTATGACGAACGGCATTTTTTGGAACTGTTGCTGTGTGAAACTCTTGCCTGTCTGTCTTGGATTTCTTTGATTGAAGGTCAACTGATATGCATAAGTTTGTGCTCCTGATGGAAAACCCTCCAAGAGTATGCTAACGAACTTTTCCACCAATTAAAAGCAAAATGTAGGTATTCGCGAAGACTTCTTAGCACAGATTTCCAATATGAAATTATCTTCAGGCATAATTCACCGTGACTGTAATTGCAACGTCAAACTTTTACACAAATAACAGGCAAAGTTAATGGATACCTCCATTCTTTGGTGTACCACAACACATGACCTAAGACCACAACTTGCTAATGTCCAAACAGATGTCACTCAATCTTTCTTTTTCCTTTTTCCCTTCCAGGCCACCTCCACAGGCACACAGAAATCGCGTGCATGATCTTCTGATACCAAACACAACCTTTTGATGCGTCCTTTCGAAGGCACCCCATCCAGCCCATCGACATCCCCACATTGAGGACATGCTTCAACTCCTGCCGTAATAACAGTGCACTGCCCGATCGAGGATGACCACTTTCTTAATTATTCATGGCACAAACCTTCTCGAATTAGTTCGATTCACATGAAAGTCTACGCGTTCGCATGTAACCCTCAGCTTTGGAGGATATATAATTTTTCTCCACACACACACAAACACACCCACCCCCTCAACCAACCGGAGGAGGGTGGAAGCAGAAGAGCCACCGAGCAAACACGAACACGGAACGGAACATCTTCGCGCTAACGACAGCACAGCACTTAAAGGTATTCCGGCCAGAGAGGGGGTTGAGATTTAAAAATGCACGAGCACCTGTCGAGATTCGCATAAGTGTCTATTGCAGCCATGTATTATTGGTCTTACATAATTTGTTTTATACACAAGTTGGGAGTTTTCAGACCTCACAATGCATGAAATTAAGTCCATCCACCGTCGACGTCGTCGTCGTCGGTATCGAGGGCTCATTAAAAATTACTCACCCCGCGCTCGCCGCCACCATTAGCATTTCGGGGAATAGTAAATAAATTCGAAATCTCACAGGCGACTCTCTATCGAAGAAGATTCATAAGCGTGCTGTCAAAATATTTTACGGAAATAGTCACAATCAATAATTTGTTGCTTGTTTTAATTCCGAATAAATTTGGCCAAGTCCAGCTTTCGAGTCCCGATTCGGATCAAAGGTCTACGAGCCGCGCCGACCGATGAGTTCGTATGTGTCAGCATACCTTCCCTACCGTACGAACCGATGTTCGCTACTCGTAAACCCATCACC
This sequence comes from Eristalis intricaria, assembly GCA_964034865.1. Taxonomy (NCBI): domain Eukaryota; kingdom Metazoa; phylum Arthropoda; class Insecta; order Diptera; family Syrphidae; genus Eristalis; species Eristalis intricaria. The sequence continues at coordinate 93,907,300 of OZ035874.1, forward strand.
GTCTTCGCTCCCACTTCGTCTTCTTCGCAATGCTCGATGCCCGATGCCCCGATGCCCAATGCCCCGATGCCCAATGCCCTGATGCCACGATGCTCATAAATTTCATATTATTGTTATTAATATTTTTATTTTCTGTGTAGCTGCTAATATTGGTCGTCGGTTTTCACATAAATACACCGTCGATGCTCCATTCCGGGGCATTAACAGCTCCAGCTTAGGAATAATAACTCATTTGAATTGTGGACGGAGCGAGGCAAATGTATACGACACAGGAAACTTGTTTGGTTTGATTATAATTAACACATTATCATCAAGTTCTCTTAATTTTGGAGGGACGAAGCCGAGCTGGCGAAGGTAGTCGGAGTCCGTAGCCATAGCCTTAGCTACTGCTGTCCAGGTTCATATGGTTCCCACATGGTGCCCGCGGCCGTGTGGACAAGTGTGTGCCTTGTGTGAGACCGAGGCAGGGTACCTGTGTCCATTACCATCGCCACCGCCGCGGCTGCTGCTGCCGCCGCCATTGCTGCAGGCAGGTCCCCGTGATTGTGGATTAATTTGGGCGATTTGTTGTCGTGCTATGGGCTTGGTGATTTGTCTTTAAATTGGTTGGAAACGCATGAAATTTGGTGGAGCAGCCGCTAACGCTGCCGTCATGTTTATTTGCCTAATTTCTTTGGTTTACGTTTCCTTTTTTTCCTGGTTTCGTTTTTGGGAAGAGTTTTCATAATATTAGGAAACCCCCAACAACAGACAACCGACAACTGATCGAATGAATTTCGAAGGTTAGGGTGAAACCAAACTCCAAATTACATCGTGTACCCCGTACAAACGATGACAATGCACAGAGTGCGGCACTTTTGAGATCGAACACAGATTTAGAAGGAAACTCTCAAGTAGACCAAAGAGATTGCCGGCATTTGACGGTGCGAAAGGATTGTTCACCATTATCCATCGGGTATCGGATGATGGCAGGGCGGCGCGGCGGCATTTGGAAAGTGAAATTTCTTAATGGGAATACGCCGATAAAGAGATGTAGATAATAATAGTTATGGTGTAAGAAATTGACAAGACGAGCGAACTAGTTGGCTGATCAAGTAGGCTCCAGCATACTCCCTCTTGATGGCAATCCTTTTGACAAGGAGCAAGGGTCCTTGTGTGTCGGCAAGCACGCACATCTGATGGTGAAATTTGATATCGCCTATTCATGTGTGATTCGCATGGCAGCAGCAACGGTGGCGGCAACAGCAGGGGCGTTTCCTTTTCGAGGTAACCCCATACCGAAATCCAATTGCTTCATTAAAGGATAATCATGGAAATTATTTTCCCTCTGTTCTCTTAACTAAGTAATGTTGAGATGTTGGCCTAACAATCGGTGATTTGTTTGGAAACTTTCAAGCCATACACACATGGACAGGTAGACACCAACAATGGTCGGTCGCGTTCGTTCGGTCGGTCGCTGTGAGAACGAAAAGATGGTTCAAATGTGATAGAGGTGGGTGTTCTTGCGGCGCTAGTGTATGTGTGTGCGCGATGTTTTGTTCTGATTAAGGGAAACTTAAATGATGGCCTTTGTTTGCGCTATTGACTGAGGACTATATTTCTCTTTGTGGTTAATTATTAGTTTCTAATGGGAGCTCAGTTTTTTATCATTTCTGTTTGGTCTCGAATAAAAGGTGCTACCGCATTCAGGAGCGTGTGGAGTATGTAAAATACCTGTGGGGCAAATAATTCAAAGATACGGATGAGAAACTTGACATTTCATTCAGATTCAGTGGCGGAATGCTGGTATCTTACGAAGAAATAGGCTCAGATAGGTTCTGAAGTGATGCCGACGGTATATCTTTGTCAATAGGCCTTTAAACCATTCGTGTTATATGCACGTGTGGGCGACAGGAAAAAGCCCAAGTATAATCCCCGGATTTGAGAACAACTTATTAATCGCATCGTGAAAGACACGTAACATAAACAAAAATACTTATAATTTAGATACGAAGGCGTTGTGCTGCTCAATCCCGAACTGGGCACCGAGGATGACAGACCCGAAGTCTTAAGTCGGTCGGATAGTAGTCCAACGGTGGAAGAAGTCATTTTGACGATAGATTCGCTAAAAGTTGGCAAGTCCGCCGGTGTGGATGAAATCCGGCCAGAAAGGCTTAAAGTAATGAGTAAAGCTCCCAATTTATGGCTCTCTCGTGTTATTAAGGCGATTGACAAACGGGGGTGATTGTCCCTCTTTTTAAGAAGGGGTACAAAAGAGACTGCTCCGACTACAGGGGCATATCCCCTTAAGCCTCCCAGGAAATGTCTAGGCTAAGGTTTTGGAAGCGCGTTCTAGGGGAATGGTCGAGCCAAGAATGGGGGATGAACAGTGCGGCTTTAGTCCCGGCAGAAGTACAACCGACCAGCTTTCCACTCTAAGAATTGTACTTGAGAATGCTTGGGAGTATGCCAAACCCATCTACAGCTGTTCTGTAGATTTGGAAAAGACGTTTGACCGAGTTTCTCGATTAAAACTCTGGAGTGTTCTGCAGGAGTATGAGAAAATTGGGGCCTCTTTTGAGGCCCATTCAATCTCTATACACAAACTGTAGCAGCTGTGTTCGGGTTAACGGTGCTAAACCTTTTCGCCGTGGGCAAGAATTCGTCTCGTCACCTCTCCTTTTCATTGTTTATATGGACTAGATGTTGCAGAGTAACCGAACATTGGGAGAGTTGAGGGTAAATCATCTTCTTTTTGCGGATGACTTAGTTATCCTCACATCTTCCCAGACGGAACTCCAGCCCGCAATCGATAGGTTTGTAGCCGTATGTGCTGAGGTTTGTGGAAAAATTAGAGGTTATGGTAATTTCCAGAACATCTATTCAATGCATTCAACATGTCAGGGAAGTCCCATTGAAGCAGGTGGAGAAGTTTAAGTATCTCCGCGTCTACTTCCCGAGACGAGAGATGGGAGGAGTAATAATGAACTTTTCTGTAGGATTGGTCAAGCTGGGTCAGTTGTGACACGGCTTGGGAAATCTGTAATCAGGAAGGCCGAACTTAGTGTGAAAGCCAAGTTAGCAGTTTTCAATTCAGTATTTGTTTCAAGTCTCACCTATGGTCACGAAATTTGGGTAATGGCCGAAAGAATGAGATCGCGAATATAAGCTGCTGAGATGAGATTTCTTCGTGCTGTTGTGGGAATTACTTGCCGGGATAGGGTGAGAAACATGACAGTGCGCGAGGAACTCAACGTTGAGCAGTTGCTTCTTCAAACGGAAAGAGCTATGCTTCGTTGCTATGAACGTAGCACGTATGTCCCCACCATCACAACTTTTGAAGCGGGCAGTGAATGTGATTCCATCAGGTTGGCGACCACTTGGCAGACCCAGGATGAGGTGGTTGGACCAAGTCTATAAGCTACGCTTGGCAATAACCCCTAATGAGTTAGAGTCGGTGGCGAGGATCGACTTGCCTGGATATTTATCGTTCGTAGTTTTAGATGATGGCGTTGTGCATTGAATGCTGAATGGGGTAGCTATAAGTCCTATCTATCTCTCAAGTCTTAAGGAACGGCGCATTCTGGTATGTCCTTGACAAGCGTTGCTACGCATTTTATAGATCGAAAATACTGTGTCCGAACTCGCCACCTTCAGTTTTCCAAATCGAAATAGAACCCCCCCTGAGGTGGATTTTCTACTCCATAAACCTGATAGCCAAAGTTTCATATTGATGAGCTGCTCTTGTAGCTCCATCTTTCCTATCCCTCCTCCTTTTGACGAAATCACTCCAAGCGGTCTTCGAATCAATAAAGAAGAAAAAGTCTGTTGGAATCGACGGGATCTCCAACATTGTGTTAAGACACCCCCCCCCTGGAAGTGGTTAATATGTACACAATCCTGTTTAACAATGCTTTGAATAATGCACATTATCCAGAGCATTGGAAAACTGCGATTGTACAACCCATATCCAAGAGAGGAAAAGATTCTTCGAATCCTTGCAACCTTCCGTCAATTAGTCTCCTTCCGAACATCAGTGAGGTATTCGAGAAGGTGATCAATAGAGCATTGATCAACTGGACTGAGGACAAACATATTATTCCGGATAACCAATTCGTTTTCAAAGCGGGGCATGACACTATTCATGCCGCGTCGAAACTGGAGTCGGATATCCAATGGAACAAAAACCAGAAACAATGTACGGGTGCCTGTTTGATTGATCTGGAGAAGGCCTTTGACATCGTATGGTTAGAAGGACTTTTCTACAAGCTGATCGACTAGGCATTAGCAAACCACTGCTGTACCTACTGTGTAACATGCTTACCGGTAGACGGTTCGTAGTCAAGAATGGCAACGTGACCTCCACAGGTATATTTGAGGTAAAAAATGGTCTCCAACACGGTGCCGTTAATTCGCCGATCCTGTTCAACATTTACTGGAGCGATCTGTTAAGTTCTCTTCCTCATGCAATTGCGTACGCTGATGACTTGATCGTGTACAGATCAGGCAAAAAGATCGAGGAAATCACTACTCTCACTCAGGGTGATTTCGATTCATTAATGAGAAGTTGCGATGACTGGAAGTTGAGTATCAACTTCCAGAAGTCGGAAACCATTCTGTTCAGGACGCCGTTGTATAAGGCCTCGGCGGATACGAAGAAGAATTGGCGAAAGTTCTCAATCGTTGGAAGACACGGGGAACCACTGGCGCAAAAGACTGTAGTCAGATACCTGGGGATCTGGCTAGATCAGTATTTATATTTTAACAAACATGTAGATGCTGCTCTGGCCAGAGCCCGAGGCGCTTTTGCCCTTACAAAGAGACTGTTTTACAACAGCCAACTCGATGCGAGGGTGGAGGTAATCTGCTACATGGCCCTCATTCGGCCGATGCTCATGCATAGCTGTCCCGTGGTTCAACGTGAGTGCAAGCTTGATGGAAAAGATTCGGTTGTTTAAGACTTTATCGAACTCCAGAGTCCCAGTACATAAAATTCTATTCCAATGAGGTCTTATACAACAAGGCAAACCTGATAAGAGTGGACAATTTCCTGTTGAAGTTGATTCGAGGTCATACTGCTAGAGCGATGAACTCGTCCAATAACTTGATCTCAGGGGCTTACTACCCCAATCCAGAATACCACGAAAAGGTACGCCACAATGGCTTCGTTCCCCCAGAAGCTTTTCTCCATTTAGATAAGCACGGCCTGTTACAAGATATGAATGGGGTACCGCTCATTTTTCACATAGCCAGATCAATTGTGGATGGGCGACTCAACCACGACCGTTCTGTCGCACAACGAGCTGAGGAGGGTCTCCTCGGGTTCAGTACGGCGGTATCCAGCCGGGACATTCGGGATGTTGCTAGGCAGCACCAAGATTTCTGGTGGCTGGGGAGCGAGGGAACTCCAGCGTCGAACCCTTTAGACCCGGGGTAGAAAGGGTAGTGCGTTCCCCCTTATGGGGCGCAGTCGGTCTCGGTCTTACAGCGGATTAGATGAAAATCTATCTGCCGCAACCTATGTACACCTGAGTGTACCTATGTGTATATACAATGTATATAGAGAAGGTACATATATGTATATATATGAGTATCACAATATACATGCATGTATATATATGTGTATGCAAGTTTAGTTAAGGTAGTTTTAGGTAATTTTTAGGTAGTATGTAAGATAGTATATAAGTTTTAAGCAAAACAGTTCTGACATAAAGTTTTTTCCATAATTTTCTTAATATTAAGCTGTACATGTAAACATTCATTGATGTCATATATATTCATCGTTAGGTTAGGTCGAAAGACATAGAATAAGGTTAAGTTTTGCTTAGAGTGCCCGCCTAGGGCAAGTAAGTTAGAAGTAGTAACAATGTACGTACAACTAGTTTTAAGCATTTTTTTCTAGTATATAAGTTGTTATGAATTTCACAATAGAAAATAATTAAAATGAAAATGACTGAAAACAAATAGTTGTTGGGGGGGCACGTATTGTAACAACCAATTATGTGCAGAAAACATCGATCACACCACAGCTTTCCATTATTTAAGGATCTGAAAATTGTACCGGTCCGATACCTATATTCTGTCAAGGTATTAATGATATTTTTCAAGATCAGGAAATATGAACTTTAGAATACTGGAGAACTATAATTTGCTTTGTAATGCTATGCGTTTTGTATCTGTCTGTTTAGAAATTCGTTTACAGTAGCAGCTTGTCCTCTCTTTAAAAAGCTTCATCACTCAATGCGAATGCTTACAGTGCCTGCCACATTTAAAGATCATGCATTGCAAGCATTCAAAAGAATTATCTAAATAATTTGAAGTCTCTACTTAGATGGTAGACTCATATATTTTGATATTTTGGCGTTTTTTTTTTTTGTTTTTTCTCAAACTGTGCTCTAGTTGTCTTCTCCTTTTCTATATGTATTAATTTGATTTGCATTGTTTTCAAATTAGTAAACTTTTGTATTAGGGTCACCCCACCAACATTATAATATTTGAAAGTTGAATTATTTGATGTGGCATTTAAAACTATTTCTTTGCTATAAAATTTAAAATATCACCATTATTTGTCACTTAGTCCATATATATGTAATTTTTATATAAATATAAATGTTAATGTAAGTCAATTAAAGGAAAAATAAAATATCTAAAAATAAAAAAAATAACATTGTGCTCGGACTTATGATGTTACGGTCTGCGAAATTTCATTCCGCGGCTCCATAATATCAAAGTCTGAACGTCTGAAAGTGCCGTTACGATATAAGTAGCATGCATGAAGACTGAAAAGCTTATCTTGTCCGGATTTTACTTTGGTCTGAATTTAAAGCAAGCAAGGCGACTATGATTTGGCAGTTTATAAAACAATTCTTTTTATTTTTGAATTTTTAACATTAATTTTAAACATCTTAGAATGTTGAACGTCTCTTTAAAAAGCTTCATCACTCAATGCGAATGCTTACAGTGCCTGCCACATTTAAAGATCATGCATTGCAAGCATTCAAAAGAATTATCTAAATAATTTGAAGTCTCTACTTAGATGGTAGACTCATATATTTTGATATTTTGGCGTTTTTTTTTTTTGTTTTTTCTCAAACTGTGCTCTAGTTGTCTTCTCCTTTTCTATATGTATTAATTTGATTTGCATTGTTTTCAAATTAGTAAACTTTTGTATTAGGGTCACCCCACCAACATTATAATATTTGAAAGTTGAATTATTTGATGTGGCATTTAAAACTATTTCTTTGCTATAAAATTTAAAATATCACCATTATTTGTCACTTAGTCCATATATATGTAATTTTTATATAAATATAAATGTTAATGTAAGTCAATTAAAGGAAAAATAAAATATCTAAAAATAAAAAAAATAACATTGTGCTCGGACTTATGATGTTACGGTCTGCGAAATTTCATTCCGCGGCTCCATAATATCAAAGTCTGAACGTCTGAAAGTGCCGTTACGATATAAGTAGCATGCATGAAGACTGAAAAGCTTATCTTGTCCGGATTTTACTTTGGTCTGAATTTAAAGCAAGCAAGGCGACTATGATTTGGCAGTTTATAAAACAATTCTTTTTATTTTTGAATTTTTAACATTAATTTTAAACATCTTAGAATGTTGAACGTCGTTACTGTAATTTTAAACATTTTAAAATATTGAACGTTGTTACTGTAAATTCACAAAAACATTATTATTGCTGTAACCTTATTTTTAATAAGGAACATTGTTCTTGATAACAGGAAAATCAATCCAATCTGTTCTATTTAGACTTCGTAATCGTCTTAAACTCGTAAAGAGAACGTGTACGATTGGTTGCTAAGGCCACTTTTACACGATAAAAATTCGTTAGATTCCGTCGCTGCGAGATATGTCCTTTTGATAAATGGCGATATGCGAAATCTGACCGTGTACAAGCGGCAATATAAATCTACAGATCCAAGTCTATATCAAATTATAGTGAGCGCCAATAAAGCAATAACCGCAAACTCTATGTATTGTTTATCATAAAACAATAGCGTAAATATGAATATAGTGTAAGTAGCTAGGTAAGGTAGGTAGGTATGTTGGGAGCTCTGCGGCTCACTTAGACGGGCTCACTTATATTACTTAGAGTAAGTAGATCCTACAAAGCTGGGACTATGCAGTACTGACAGCAAAAAACCAGGCCGATTATTAGAAAAATACGGATAAACGAAACTACTATTATATCACCAACATTCGATATTCCATATAAAGTTGGATGGATATACGGAGTAAATGCAAATTGTGTAGGTAAACTCTTAAATTGTGTGAGTCTTTAAGAAACGAGGTGAGCTGAGAATTTGGTTTATCCGAAAAATGTCTGCAAGAGGGATAACAACTTTATATGCAAAACTAGTAATATTAGAGAAATAAAATGTGGAAAAAGTACAAAAAAATGAATGAATCAATATATATAAAAAAAAATTAAGACAATAAATAATATAAGCTCTTGGATAAAAAGAGAAACATAGCTTGAATATAAAGAATGCTTGACAAATAATCCCAGCAAATAATGCCATGTGCCGCCTCATTGATTGCAAACAATTCACCATGAAATATTGTTGTGTCCATGCAGCGATGAATGCGTAGGCTCCATCTTGGTCTTATCTCACCAGCTCCTACCTTTTTTTCCGATGTCGATCCATCTGTGTGCCATTTTAGGCATCATCCTTCATGAAGATAGGGTTGTCCTTATGATATGGACATCAGGTCACTTACTCGATACAACTCCCATTTTGTTGAAGATAGCGCTGCAAATTTTTCTTATCCGATAGGTAGAGAAAAAAAAGTTGGGGTATTTTGGAGTTTCTTATAAGCTTAATGTACTGTAGGATTTTTGACACAATTCTAATGACGACCGGCAACATTCACAATTACGTCTTCAATAACAGGAAGAAACGGACAAAAATAATTTCTTCTCTGTCAATGCCATGAGTGTAGTCGATAATTTTTTATTTGCAAATATATTTATTATATTTATATATATTTTATTCATTTTATTATATAAGCTCTCTCCTTATGTGGCTGCCTATCGACAGCCGGCAAACCATTTTTTTACATTATTTGTTCTCTCTCTTGAATCAGTGTTGCCACATGAATATGATTTTAATTATTCGGCAATAAGCATTATTAACCTCGATGTACATATTACTTTAACTTGAATCGGATATTATCTCTATACATACCATACGATCTTGCCAATATGTAGTTACAAACTTCAACCGATAAGCCACAGTTGATTTAAGGAAAATTGGTCTAATCTGCTTGTCAAAGTGCTTGCTCCCAAAAAGCCGCTAGCTCCAACAGAAACCAAAAGGAAGAATGTTTCCAAAGCCACATCTGATAAACAGATAAGAGGCAACTTACTGAACTGACGGTAGTTATGTAAAAATATCTTATAGCGTACTGAAAGAAACCAGAAGCGGCCATAATGAAAAGTCTCCTCTAATGTATTTGTTTCATTTCTTAATTTGATTTTTCCTTTGAACTCTTCCTTCTTCATGGCATAACAAGATTCAAAGTCCTCCGTCTAGTAGACAAGCTGCTGATGTGTTCCACAAAAGCCAAACGTAATAATATTTCACGATATCTTCATAATAGCCAACACCTTTTTGAACTGGCCCAGTAACCAGTGAACGAGGCAATCAGACAAACCAGACAACCAGACAACCACCGAAACAACAATGCCAACCGGACTAAGGACACATAAAGCCAGGTTCAATCGAGCCGACCATTCTCTCATTCCACACTTAAGCCGAAAATGTTGACAACTTAAGAAAAACTCTCGTGATTACACACCTGAGAATCAACGTAAGTTATGTTGTATAATTTTGTAATATCGGCGGTGATAACATAATAATGCCGAAAGAAAGAAGTCGGCTGCATTAAGCGAGACAACGCGCCGCTTCACGTGAAACCAGTAGGCAAGGCAGTGGATACTAACTGACGCCCCGCACCGCGCCGGTCATCGTGCGTCGCGTCGTCGGCGAATAGAGTAGAGTCTTAATTCTTCGCTTCTGAGAGATTGTCCAAAACAACAAATGAACACAACAACGAAAATATTGGATCTGAATGGCTATGTTGAGAGACTTTGATTTCGTGAGTAGCCGATGCTGATTCGAGTTGAGCCGCCCTATCTGTCGGTTGTCTACCTGCCGCCGCCGCGGACAGCCGGCGAACGAACCGACAAATGATGTCGTATATTTAAAACCCAAAACAAAAATATACTAAATGCCCCAATAAATATGCTAATGATGTAATCAAACCAGTGGTCCCTTCCGCGCCGTGATGTGGAGATGAGCAGCTCAGGCAGTCCTCTCTGCTATGCCGCATCTCATCGTAGTCGCAGCTAGCCGTCGACAAGTGTCAGGCAGTCAGTCAGTCAATGGATTAGTTGGCCAGGGGATCACTGCAGCATTAAAGGGTGGGATGGGTGTGGATTCCGAAGCTCTCGCCGAGAGTTGAATTAGTTCTGGCATCCATGGAGATGGAGATGGAGAAGACGATCTGTTGGAGTGATGATTTACCTTGATGTCTATATCAATGCTGTTGCCGTCGAAGACGGGCTTTTCCATCTGAACAACGAGAACTGCATCAATCACAGAATAATGATGACAAAAGGTGTTTTAAGGCCATTTCTATTAATAAAGCAATTTTTCATGGCATTAAGTTAGTAGCCGAACGATTTATCAGTTTATTGCTCAATAAATGGTTGTAAATTCTGGAATAAATATTGACCATTGAACATTATGGAACTGATGCAGCTGATTAACTGGACACAACTGAATGGCATGTGATTTAAGTTTATTGCTTGTCGTGCATTTTCGATTCTAACAAATATAATTTATTTTAATTAACTTCGTTTTATGAGTTGAAATTAATTCTTGAGGAGCGCGAAGGCTGTGTTCTTATTGTCTTCATCTCTGTAGGTTTTCAAAAGACGGTGCGGTAAATGCGAACTAATGGATGGGTTTACAAGAGAATTTGAAATAGAGGAAGATCATATGGACACGGTGTCTAATAAGAAATTTCTTCACTCAATGTTAAGGCATCTGTTGTAAATGTTTTACAATAAATAGTGATTAGAATTTTCGGGTTCTTAGGGCATGTATGCAACTAAAATACTTGAATATTAAAAAGATAACTGCTGTCACAGCAACAGGGCTGTTGCTTAGCTGCCTTAGATATCACTCGAGTTGTGAGTGTTATTGTTGCAAGAGCGTTATATAACGAGGAGTGAAATTGGTATAATTTTTGAACAGTGTTGAGTCTCGTTTTCGAAACAACGGTAAATTGCAAGGGATAATAAGTAGTGCTTGATAGCTTATCAAAACCACCATCTTTTTTGTTTTGTGACGTCACTCAGGGTCAGTATTTGACATTTGGACAGATATGTTTGTTTAAGCTGACATCACAATTTGGCGTAGTGGGTAACTGCTACGACTCCTACGCAGAGGGTGCAGGTTCGATACCCGAATTTACCACCTATCATAATTCACGGCTCCACCTCTTTCGAGTCACTGACAATGCTCAAAGAGTATTCCTGTCTAGAAAAAGCTTCTCAAATTCGCCGTTCGGAGTCGGCATTAAACTGTAGGTCCCTTCCACTCGTGAAAGAACAATAGCACGCACAACACGACAACACGAGTGGTTGCTGAGAAGCTAGGCCCAGGTCCACCTCGGACTGTTGCGCCGCCCATATTATTATTATTATATTATTATTAAATAACAAAATGATGTATGAAAAACAAAAATTAAATTGCAAATTGATGTAAAATGAAAGAATTTAATTCATTTTTATGTTATTTTATGTAAATGTATAGGAAAATGTCAGTATGTGCGGTGAATTTTTTAAAGCAATCCATTTTTGTTTTTAAGCGTGTGAAAATCGTTCATTTGTTTCCACCTTTAAGTTTCTGTTGACACACAAATTCCCGCAATGACTTTGTGCAAGGGTTCAATGGAACTGTCCAACACACCTTATGATCCTTACACCATCAATAAAGCCTATTTGTGACTTTCAGAATATGAGGTGAAGTTTGAAGATTTTTTCACGAAATTAATTGCAAAATCTCTCTTGGGACCAACTGTTCTCCGGCGAAATTGTGGAACAGGAGCAGGTGGTAATCACTTGCTGCTAGGTCTGCCTATAGACGACTGGATGGCACAGTTGGTAGAGTGCCTGCCCCTGGTTAGGGTCCACGTTTCAAATCCAAGTGAAGGCAAAGTTAATACGCTTTTTAATCTGGTTTTCAAATCTGGTCCAGTCACCATTTGCCGTTGAGATGAAATTAACGGTACTTTCACTGGAGTGGTGAATCAGTGGTAGTAGTCTGACTGTGGGTGCTGGTGAGTGCACTAGTAACCCCCCTACCTACCTAACCTAGGTCTGACTATAAGGTGGATGCATAAGGACCTCCCAATTGAGCCGCCGAAGCTTCTGGTCAGTCACCATTTGCCGTTGTGATGAAATTAACGGTACTTTCACTGGAGTGGTGAATTAAGGTAATTACAAACAAGCAATGAATGCTTAACCTTGATTCTGGGGAGTAGAAAGAGATATACCAATATAGAAGCCCGCGTCTGATTGGTTGACAAATGAGAAGAGCCCTTCACTCTATTGTCAGCCAGCAAACGAAAAGGATCGCTGAGACTGGATACAAATTTTAAGCCCACAACGTATAAGATATATCAAAGAGTTAAATAATAATAATGTTCTTCAGTTTTGAATAAATAGTGCTTTTCAAAAGTTTTTTTATAAGTCCAAATCCTTTTTTTGTCCTTACAAAATTGTTCCATGGTGTTAGCCAACCTTAACATTCTTGAAACAGGTGAGTTGAGGCCGTTATAAGTGCAAAGCGGTGTAATACGACAAAGGGCTGAAAACCTAACGCTATGAGTATTGGTGCAAGAATACTCCAATTATAGAAGCCCCGGACAGTCGATATTACCACAAATAAGTTGGTGGAGTAATAGCAAATCGGCGGTCTTGCGACGGTCTTATAGTGACTCAAGGTAAATGAAAATAAGGCGGTCAGGGTATGGAGGCAAGTTCTTTCTATCAGACCAGGCAAGATTGCGAAGAGCGAACCGTAAGACCTACGTTGGACAGCTACGACTTGGGTGGATTATTCGAGAAAGAGTCTGACGAAAGTGATGTAGAGAGATGTTTTGACATAGGGATTCAAAAATTCCTTTGACAAGGGTTGGATAAAGCCATGTTCGAAATTTGCTCTACTTATAATATTATCAACATGGGAACGAAAATTGAGCTCGCGATGATGCGACTGGCGGCACTGGTTCGTTGCAAAGAAAACCGATTCTAAGCGATTCCTCCACACGATCCAATTATTGACAATATAGATTTGAATAAAAAATTTTGTCATAGCATATCAGATTATTGTAAACGACCCTGCCAATCCCACCAAGAACAAAATTCAACGTTCGACTGGAATCCATAATTTTGAAATGTTAGAAAATATATGCCGGAAAACTGAACATTTGGGCAAAAATGTTGAAACTAGCCGAACTGTAATCGAGTAACTTGGATAAATTCTTAGTGAAACCTCAATAGGCCGTTTTCACCGAGTTGGAGTGATTTCAAATGACATTAGCTCTCAATACACACGTATCTACCAAAACCAATGTACCTCGCTCTCAATTTTTAAATGGTCCCAAAGTACACAAATAATAGTGTGAGGGAACCAGGAAATAGAGAGAGATAGAATAACAAAAATAACACCAACATGACCCAAAATTAACTGAAATTCACCCTGTTGGCTTGTTCGGTTTGATAACCCGGAGCCCGTTACCTTGATGTAGCAAGCAGAGATGGCAGAGTAGACTACAACCGTCCAGTCATTAAGTTTTCAAATTTCTTCTTAATAGTAAGTTGTTCTTTTTAAATTTTCATTTATATTTTACTCCCTTAGATTAGGTCGAAAGACATAGATTAGGAATAAACTTAGCTGAGAGTGTCCGCCTAGGGCCAGTAAGTTAGAAGTAAAACATTGTTCGTTTCACTAGTTTTAAGCATTTTTGTCTAGTATGTAAGTTATTATGAGTTGAATAATAAAAATGAAGTAAAAAAAAAAAAACAAGCAGAGTAGTCTACATAAGATAATCTTCTCGGTTAACTACGCGTAGTAAATATAAAATACACGCCCAATTTGTTTCATTGATTATCTACATTTGTTACGTGTGGAGTTTGCAGTGTCTCGAGAATGTTTTCACATTCTTCAAGCACAATTGAACTGACGTTAACTTGACATCTCAACTACATTTTGACATTATTTCGCACACATACTACATTTTCTTACGTATACTACATTAACTACCACAGTGAGTAGCAGACGTGAGAAATGTAGTTATTCTAAAAAAGTGGCATTTCTGCCGTCTCTGGTGGCAAGCAATAAAAATGTGATGATATGCGCACATCAAGTGAGTCAAGGTTTCTGGTCTCGGTACGAAAAAGAAGCTTGAGATGGCACAATTAGTCAACCGGGACACCATTTTATTATATTTTACCATATTTTAAAGGAATGCGATCTGATATGTTCCTTGACTAAGCCACATGAAATGGGTACCTCAAAAACAGACCAGCTATGGAGCGGGGTCCGTGTTTAGCATGTTCATCGTCAATACAAGAAATCAAACCCCGATTCCCAGATTTTTGGTAACACTGCGTTCTTCGCTTCATTTCTGGATTAATTTTGGTGTTATCTTGAATGATCCAACAGCCAATTTTCAACGAGGATTGTTATAATTTGCATTATCCTTCCCCAGTCCCTAATGACAATAGTTTCCGCTAAGAAGATATTAGCGAAATTCTCGAGTCTAAAGTCTGTATCACTTGACTGTTGTGTGTTGTCCTTATCGCGTCTGTGATCCTTTGCAACCCATTTTTCGTACATTGTGAAGTTTCTCGAGAATGGATTTTTTTTTCTTTAGGGACGGTCAACAGACTAATGACCCATAGGAGAGGATGGGCCTCATCCTGCCTGTATACGCCCAACTTGTTACGATTTGTGGCTGTACTGTGGTGTATATTATATAAAGTATAAACGTATTTTTGTTCTTGAAGCTATCTTTAAACCAATCTACGATGAAATGAAACAAACAAGTTACATTCATTAAGAAACATAATCAATAATCTAGTACAAATCGAGTACATGCATGGACAGCTAATTGCCTAAAATGTCTGATATACGAAACCTTACAAATTACATAATCAAATGTTAAGTGAACTGAAACTCATGAGAGGCGTTAGGGCTTAACTGAGACGAAAGTAAATCCAGGTCAAGGTCGTAGCATCTCTGGAAAAAATTGAGAAAACCTGTGATTAAGATTTGGTCTGAAATCTGGAAGTTTATCTGACATTCAATATTCGATTGTGAAAAAGTGTTTGTATTTGTTTAAAGCAACATCCAAAACTAAATTTAACTGAAATTAAACCTTGTGGTTTTTAAGTACAGGGTGACCAGATTGATTGGAAACAAAATTTAAATGATCAGCATAAAAAACAAGGTGTGAGGTATAAAATTGATTCTGAGCTTATTTTTTAGCTATATTTATTCCAATATCTATGGAACAGTATGATTTAAATCATCACGACTTTGTTTGCAGTGAGTCAAGCAATTTTTGATGACTTCTTCCCTTATCCGGTAATAACGTGTCGAGTGTTGGCTTTGAGCTCGCCCAAAGTAATGGGCTTGATAGGGTAGTTAAATAACTCTATTAGCCCCAGAGAAAATAATGGATTGGTGGTAAGTCGCAATTAATGAACGCTATCCGTGGGATAACCCATTTCAACTCAACTTTAAGCATTCCTTCGCAAATATGGCATGAAACCCCACCTTTTTGGAACCACAGCTCAAAACGTAAGGTCGAGCTCTGGCCACAGAAGGTAGGTTAATGTTGCTCTATTCCAAAGACCATTGAAAATAACGGTGTAACCTTTTTCATTCCGGGAGGAATAAGGTTGAATGACGCCCCATGGGTGCATTGAAGCTTGGCCGAGGACTTGTGGATTGTGTTCGCTCCAATAACTTTGATTGACAGAACGGCGGAGCCAAAAATAGTCCAAGGAGACGATTTTTCGGCCAATATTTGGAACTCTGTCGAATAACTTTCTTACCAAATGCCAAATTAAGCTAAACAGGGCCGAATCGCCCTTCCTTCGTCTTCTTCGAAACTGATCTCCACGGCAGCTTAGTTTTCTTCATTTCGCACCAATCTCTACCGGGTTGGTGGATTAAGGGCCATGAGAGTGTACTCAAGCTCAATCGTTTCCGCGGCGACGACAAATTGCCGGCGCACTAAAACCATGGTGATGACCTACCTCACGAAGAAAGTTTTAACATTTGATATTTTGACAGCTGGATATCATTCATGATGGCAGCAGAAACAAAACTATGACAGGTAACTAAAGCATTGGAAAAACCAGAAATGAAGTATCACAGAGACGACAGGCTTCTACCTCTCTTGCCTCTTAAATTGTATAACGAATGTTTCTTATATCGTTTTCTCAAACAAAATTGACCAATCAAAGGACGACAGTCATTTCGTGAATAACTGTCAAAACTTCATGAATATCTGTGGAAAAAGCATTCAAATTCGTCGATGGTTAGGGGGCTATCAGCTGTGAAGTCGGCTATCTCTGTAATACTTCATTTCTGAAAAAAAAAACTTTCTACTACTACAGCGAAGCTCCTATTACGGATACTCAATTAGAGGGACAATCCCCTTAACTGGACAATTTCGCGCTACCGTGGATCTTGAATCGAAGTCACATACTTCCACATGGACGGACAACCTATCGAAGCTTTCACTCAATCTGGCCAGCCTTTATTTTTACGACAATCAATGTTCATGAACTGCAGGAAAATTGTCTTCTTCCCTACAAACCGTATTTTAAACTGCGAGCCCAATAATACCTTCTAGTGTGTCAAATTCATGAAATTACAGTCAAACCTCACTGGCTTATGAACAATAAAGTTGGTTTGTCTTAGGATGTATCAAAAATACAATGTATCACAAAACCAAACGCGTTACCCATTCACTTACGCATGACTAACGGTCCCCGAATGAACTAGAATCAAGTGAATCATCTCAAATATTTCTCCATCCATCAGATCGTTCAACACAAAACAAAGTCTCCACCTGTCACTGAATGCGCAAGGGTGTATCATGAAGAATAAGAAAAAAGAATCTGTTTGTGAAACCGCCAGCCTCGGGCAGATGCTCAGCTCATTCGGTGAACACAAACGAATAAGGGACGTCCGTCCATGAAAAGTTTACATTCCTTCACTCATTGTTCACACTTCAAATTGATTTGTCTTTAGCCCCCATTTAGATGAATGCAAATGTAACACAACACTCCCTGGCCATTACTTTCACAACCATTAAACACTTTGACCACTAAACACCTAATGCCCGGTTGCATGCCCGCCAGTAACTGCTACAAAAGATACAAAACACAAAATTCCGACCGCAAAACTTTCGGTGGTGTACCAAGTGGAGTGCTGGAGAGGGAGACCTGGAGGGAGGGTAAGAAAAAGCGAAAGACCATACCCACACCGATGGACGTGTGTACTTCGGGTACATGAAGCACGTTTCTTTTATTTTTTCATGAAAACAAAATCGACAAAAAAAAAAAGAAAAAGAAAAAGAAAAACCAAACCAAAAGATGATGAGATGAAGATTAGACAGTGATCTTGGTCTGATCTGGTCTGAGGAGCTCTTTCTTTCTGCCGTCGCGTCGCGATCGCGGTCGTGGTCGATACTGTGCGCTCGGGCTGTTTAATTTTTGGAGAGCATATTGATTAATGGATCAAAGTCTTTTGACACGAGCTATTTGGGGAAATCCTTTGTTGATTTTGCCGTGTTGTACTTAAACTCTTTATTCAATAAATTTTCAATTTTGACTGTGCACCGTACCGTGATCGCTTGAGCGATCGGCTTCGCTCTTTGGATCTTTGAGTCTTTGAATCTTTGCGGTTGTTTGGCTGGAGTTTATTCATATACACAGTATACACAGTGAAATTGTTTTGTTGTGGCATTCATTGTATCGGCACCGAGGTGATACAGAGAGAATTCCTGAAAAGCCTGGCAGCATTTGATTTGGTTTCTTATTCAATTAAAACACAATCATGATGATTTCGCTGCTTTTGTTTGGCGCACACAACAAGCAGCAGCCAGCTTTTTTATTTTTTCAGAAGACAGTCTTAAATAGGTCCAAAGCGGGTCATTCGGTCTGGGTCTGGAGTGGAGTGAGGAAAGACTAATGCGGGCACCCAGAGGGCTAATTTGAGTTATGATGACCTTTTGAAACATCGCTCAGGAATGCACCACATGTTTTGGAACGAATGCTGTAACACTGCTTCCAAGCACATAACAAAACACACACAAAACGTCAGCTCTGCCGCAGACGGACCGAGACCGAAATGATTGATGGTCATGTCCACAGCTATCTGTCAACAAGCGCATACATCCGATGTCATTCGAAAGCCATCAAGCAGCATTATGCCATCACAAAGGAAACACTGCTCATTTATTCCCATATATTCATGTTTTCCACACGGATCACAACTCTTTTAAACACACAATCAATGCGCCCTGAAAGGAGATCTGTTCACCTGAGAGCCTGGCTTGGCACACAAATTTTCATCAAATCCCTCTCCGTCTACACACATCTACACAAATGGAAACGTCTTTATTGTCTGCGTTCTGCGTTGCGCTTTGTGTGCGAGTTTCAGTCGAGTGGCACAAAGACACGATCCGTATCCCTTTGAGACCGAGTGATCTGAGATCAGAGAGGAGGCATCATCATTATCCATTGGTCGTCAGCGGTAACAGCAATGGCAACAGCAAGAGCGACACAGGAACACAGAGGCAGCATCAACAGCAGCAGCAGCAACAGCAGCAGCAACCAGAACCAGTTGGATCCTGAGTGCCACGCCGTTGTCTGTTACACGGCAAAAGGTATAACTGTCATCTTTGATTATGCTGGGCTTATTTAAGCATAAACACACACAACAAAAAATGGCAAGAGTGATACATCATCATCAGCAGGGTCCCTCTGATAGGTCAACTGTCACAGCTCGAATGATTCGAATGATTGCGCGCCGCCGCAGTGATTTGTACAAATTCGGTTTTAAATGCTCTTGGGGGCACTGTATCCGTGTGTAGGGAGATACGATATACTGATAGATTAGTACTCTGGCTTTTGATGGAAGGTAGAAACCAGCGGGTGTTGGGTGTTCACGGAATCGATACGACTGAACGATTTTTGTGTGCTGGAAATTTTCTGGTGAAGTCTCTTGTGTTGTGTTTATGGATTTCTCATCATCTCTGGTTTTGCTTAGGGAAATTGAATATCTCTTACTTATTAAATTCGATATTTGGATTCGATATTGTTTATGCCATGGATGGGAAGAAGGATGCGTCTGACAGATCATCGGTTGGGGGTGTTTGTTGAGGAATTCCAGTGACCGATTCGTCTCTTCGGCAGTGATGTTCGTTTTGTTTTATTTGCCTCTTCATGTTTATGTTATTGCTTTTGAATGATTGAATGGAATTCATTTTTGACACGTCGAGTATATTTAATGCTGACCTTAGTTCGATGAGGTTTAAGGTTGCTGCATGCGAACGTACACTGGATGGCGAATAGAGAACAGTTGTTATTGCTCCACATTAGACCTGCCAAAAGGATATCACCAAGTGCCAATTAATAATGTTGATAGACAGAAAACAAACGAGTTTTAGTACGGATGCGGGACACTACGAATTTAATCGAAAGGAGCTGCAGTTACATTTCACGCCTCATGAACCACATTTTAAGTCATTTACAGGGCATCACATGCTTCGTCTATCTAGACGGTATTGTAGTGTATGGAAAAAACTGAACATCAAGCTCCTCTTCATTTTTAGAACGACTGAAAAAATTCAACCGTTTTGAACCTCGAAAGTGTAATTCCTTCAACGAGTAGTAGTTTACCTGGGGCATAAAATTACACCCATGGGGGTACTACCAGACGATCAAAAAAATAAGAGCATCCTCCAGATACCGTCTCCAAAAAAACACTAAGGAAAGCCAATCATTTTTAGGCAAGATTATTTTAGGTTAGGTTTGGGCGATTGCCAACACTGTAGCAGTTGTGGCCAACGTAGATCCTGGTTGGATCCTTTGTGCTATCGTTAACCGGTGCTCTCCACCGGCTCCTTTTAAAAAGGGACTACACTAACGAAAATGAAATAAACCTAGAGACTGCCTAATGGTATTCTAGTGGCCTACTTTGACAGGTCCACTCCTGTGCGGATTTATAGCCAAATAGTTTTCCTGATAAACTTGGCTATGTCTTCTATCTTTAAGTGTGACATTTCCTCTAGGTTTCTGAAGAAGTAGTTGCCTAGTATATCTTTTCTAGATTTTTCATAGCTGGACAAGTGCCGATGAGATGAAGCGTATTTTCTTCCTCCCCCTCGTCTCTACAGCTTCTGCAGTAGTCATTGTGGGAGGCTTCCATTCTGATACGTGATAATGCCCATTACGTTCCTTATTACATGCCTATTTAGTCAATTAGGCATGATTAACTTCCACAGAAGAAGCATTCCAAACTTTTCTTAATATGAACAGTAGGTACAGGTTATCATTCACAAGAATAAAAAGCTTCAGCTGGAATGCAGACCGTGAAAAAGCTTTCAAGAACTTAAAAAAAGAATTACCAGTCCTCCTATTCTAATATATCCGGATGTCACCAAGCATTTCGATCTTTCCACCGACGCAAGTGGAACCACTTTAAGGGCGGTGCTATCTCATAAGAAAGACGGATGGGATTTGCCTATTGCATTCGCTAGTAGAATCTTAAGTCTGGTAGAATCTCGCTACTCTATTATTGAAAGAGAAGCCTTGGCTATTGCTTGGAGAATGGACAGTATGCAGTTAATATAGCTTGGAATTGTTTTTTGATTTCTGTAAGATTTTCGAACTATATTAAAGTTAAGAAGACGCCTTTCATTTACGGAAAATTATGTGTAGTGGATTACTCTTAATCGGAACATCGCTTTATCGGTACAGCCGCTTAACTGGGACAAATGAAAAATGACGTTTCACAATCAGTAGTAAGTTGCACATCGTCTTTCTTTTTTGTTCTTGTCTCACTTCGTATAAGGGGACCCCCCCCCCCCCTTCCATTCACGATGTAAAATTTTGACGCTCACTGGAACATCTGTAACCAAAAATTGCAACGGGATTAGGAAGAGTACATGTTTGGCAATGGTGTGAACTAGGATTATCAATTTCGAACAAAAATTAAATAAAGCGGAAACCGTACTTACTTAGATGTAGCTACAGTTCGGGATGAACCTCAGCCTTAACTAACAAGCCTCTCCAGTTAGCACGGTCATTAGCTCCGACCTTAACCGACCGAGGACATTCTCATCTTTTGACAAAGTCCCTGCTTTAGCGCTATAAAGTAGAACTGGGATGATTTAGGTCTTGTATAGAATCTGCTTAATTGTTCGGGATAGGCCCTTACTACTCAATTGCCTTCTCAGCCCAAAGAAACAAAGATAAGCAAGAGTAAGCCTTAGTTGTAACTCTGTTGAGGTTTTGTTGTAAGATTTTATAGAAGAGACAAGGTAGACAATGTCCCTTACAACCTCAAAGTTATTTGTTATTTGTTGACATCCTTTAGTTTAAAGTCGTCTAGTGTTTTGTAGAAGGTTCTAACGGCAGAAAATTGAATAATTATTTAGAAATTGTCAATGGATATTTTTTAAAAGTGACAGATGTCTGCAACATTCACACTCATAGTGGTTGATAGTTTGCGCACCGGCGTTGATGAAAAACGTCATCGAAGCCACAATGTTGAGTCCCATTGATTCCGAACGACATGCGATTACAATTTTATCTGCGAGTCGCATTTGCAATGTCGATAAATAAATCACAATGGTTAAGTTGCAACTCATTCTAAAATCTGGGGTTTTCCTTGGTGTTGGTGTCTCCTTGGTGAAGCTCATAACTTTAATGGCAACATCTTCGATTGGCTTGTTGACAACGTCACTCAATCTTCATCCTTTAAGAGCCGCTTGCTTATACATACCACACTTAAATCTTCTTTATAGCTAAGTTACGCTTAAAACTTAAGTTGAACTCTGCATTGCTCGTAAGTATTTAAGTCGGGCTTAGCTAAGATGCGGCTTTCCTTAAATGCAACCAACTGTACTTCTATTTTAAATGTGAAATTCCTTATTTTTAAAGTGCAAATGAAAATTTTACTGCGGGTTGTACAGATGCCGGCAATCAACGATGAAAACGAGGCTATTCGAAGGAAATATTCAATGTCATTTGTCGTAGCTGTCTGCGGTAATTTGTATGTTTAGACTTACATTCATTTGAAACCTGGATTCCTGTTCTGCGTGCTATTGCTCTTTCACTAGTGGAAGGGACATAAAGTTTTATGACGATTCCGAATGGGAGAGTTGAGAAGTTTTTTAAAAAATAGCATTAGGAAATACACAAGGAAAATGTTACTCGAAAACGTTTGTAAAACGAAAGTTCCTCAAAACTTAAAAGTATTAATTTTGTAAAAATAACTATAACTTTCACTTTATTTGCAAATAATTCATACTCCATTTGTAATTTTCAAAACCTTAAGTGTTTGTGACATCAATCTTGTGAATCGCCTGCTCCCGTGCGGGAAAACCTGAACATTATTTATTCACACGCCACGCCTAGTAAAACAAATAATGTTGTGTATCAAAATGCGTTTCAACTCACAATGTTTTTGAAATAATTTTGTGTGATTTGTTCCAGTACGAATTGAATATTTTTGTGGCACCAAATGAGTACGTTCGTCATGATAAGATGTAATGTCATAATGCCTTACCAAAAAGTCCCTCGAATTATAATGTGAACTTACGACTAGATGGCGCAGTTGGTTGAGAGCCTGCTCATGGTTAGCGGGGTTCTCTGTTCGAATCCCAACGTAAGCTAAGTTAATAGGCTTTTATCTGATTTTCAAATCTGGCCAGTCACTTTCGCCGTTGGGATCAAACTAACGGCATGCTGGATGATGGAATGGATGAATTCACTAGCAGCCCCTCTACCTAATCCTAACCTAGCATGTGAACAATAGAACAATCAGCTGTAAAATGGTATACATCCAACTCATAGCCTTTTTCTTTTTCCTGTTGCTGTAGTCAACATCCCAGGACTCGTATCGGGAAAACTGGCAACTTGTTGCCGTTTCACCACTATATACACTTTTGTGGGTAAAGTAGAAGGCTAAGGTCACGTTACACTTAATTTTAAATCTTTATAAACGCTCTATCCTTGTTAGCCTACGATCAGTCGGGCAGTTGGAGATTCCGTTTTGCTTAGTTTTTTTTTTGCTTAACTCAAAACCTTCAAATTAACAGATCAGGACAATTCAACAAAGACAACTATACAGAGAACAACAGAGAGATGTAATGGAACTTCGTGTCTGAGGTAAGTATGGTACTGTCGTTTCTGCTGGAAAACCATATAATGCCTTGCGTTGACATGGCCCAACATGATCGCCAGACATCACTCGAAGTCATGGCGTAAGCAAGGCGTGCTGGGCAGCTTGTCAAAACGATCTTCCTTTTATCTTCTGACCTCATTTGGGGTCTGTTTTTTGACACTGAATAAATATGCTTCTTAGGCTTACATCACAATTTAATCCCGCATATAAAAAACCGAAAAATGTAAAAGGGAGCTTTAATTATAAATGAAAGAATTTACTTCCTTTATTTCATATTTATTCAAAAGCTATAATGAGCAGACAAATGACATAAAAAAGAAATAATCCGTTTCGGTTTTTATATGTGGGAAAAATAAGTTAATTTATTTTCTCCTTTAAATTTCTGTTCGTATGCCAATTCCCTTGAATTCGCATCTGTAACTGTGTAAGAACAGTTTGTTTTTATCTTGATTGTTTTTTAACTAAAAAGACTGATTTCAACATCAAATTTTCGTTCCCTGGACTTCAAGTGAAGCTGTACAACAAGTGCACAAGCACCTTAGAACTAGAATCCGACCGAACATTCGGCATCGGTCGTACAAATAAACATTCGCATAAATATCGTATTCGGTATAAAATTCGGCTTCGGCCAAATGCCACCGAAAATTTTGCCGAACCCGATTGTTGTATTTTCTGTTAAAATAGAATTACGGTATTTTCCGTATTTGTCTTTGCAAAGTATATTAGCAGTGTTTTCGTTTGCTTGGTTTTTGCAAAAATGTTTAGTGGATCTGTAGCAGAGATAATGGAGGATATGGATATTGTACTTCGGCCATTTTTTCCCTTTAGTCCATGGCGCCATTGAGCCATGTGTTAGAAATAAAAGTGTAGTGGAGTTCTTTTTTGTCCCGAGGCAGACAGACTCTTCGCTACCTCAAAATTGTAGCTATCGCTTGTGACGTTTTGGCCTAGGTGGTGTGCGGCGGATCGTATCTTGCTCGGCAGCATATATTTCGTCTTATCGTCATTTACATTAAGACCAGCTCGTTTCGCCTGTCTTTCAAACGCCATGAAAGCTTCGACTACGGCACTTTGCGACGATGTCGATGTCATCTGCGTACCCCAAAAGTTGGACTAACTTCTGGAAGATAGTGCCTTCCGTGTTTACAGCTGCCCGCAGCACTATCTTCTCTAGGACTAGATCGAAAAAATCACACGGCAGCGCCTCTCCTTGCCGAAATCCGGTGCAGGTTTCAAACGGCTCACAGGTCTTTGATCCGAACTGCATGGTGCATCGCGCAACTGTTAGCGTGGTACAACACAACCGGATCGGTTTTCCCGAAATCGGCCATCGCATCAAATAACCGATGACAGCTCTCGTATGCGGCTTTAAAATCGTCGAAGAGGTGATGTGTATCGGTCTGAAACTAGCTAGTCTTCTCAAGGATCTGCCTTAGTGTGAAAATTTGGTCGATTTGCCGAGCCGGAAGCCGCGCTAGTACGTGCCGATTAGTGTGGTGCAAAACGGCTTTAGACGTTCACACAGACAGCTCTATCTCTATAGGATCTTGTAGGCGACGCTGAGCAGGGATACACCTCTATAGTTGTTGCAAACGGTAGGATCGCCTTTTTTGTAGATGGGGCATATGGAGCTCATATTCCAGTCGTCGGGCATGCTTTCATTTTCCAAATTCTGCAGATGATCTGGTACATGCTTCCTAAAAGAAAATCGCCTACGGCTTTGTTGTGACAGCCTTTTAATGACTGTGCCGACGTCTTCAAAGCTAGGTGGGAGGACTACTTCATCGACTGGAGTTGAGATTTCTTGACTCCCTATCACTCTCTCTGTGAAGTGCTGCTTAAACACATCCACTATTCCCTGCAGGTCAGTAACAAGGTTAATGTCACAGTTTCGAAGAGCCTGGGTGCCGTTCCTTAAGCCAGGGGCAAGGCTTTTGGCTTTTTTGTAGAAGGTCTGTATTTTCTGCTTGTCCCTAGACTCTTCGATATCCTTGAGCTGGTAGGTTGTGGGAAACTTTTTCTACAGTAGAAGCTTTTTCTCCTCCTTTCATCTAGCCGTTACATCGCCTTTTGGTATGCCTTGTCGGTTGTGCGTTTCTTTTGCTCACACTCCCCTTCATACCACGGGTTTCTTGACGAAGGCGGTAGGTAGCCTTAAGTGATTTAAGCTACCTCTTTGATGGCTGAGTGGCAATGCAACCACATCTGGTTGACATTAGTGTTTGACGTAGACATACCGGAGAATCTCTCACTAAATTGTTCATCGTAAGCTCTGGCAATGTTTGGTGTGCCCAGGAGTTCAATGTCGAAACTCCTCTTTGTTGGCTGGTTCAGCTTTCTGACATTCGACAGTCGTGCTCTGAATCTTGTCTGAACCCATAGTTGACACTACTAAAAAATGTCAATGAAATATTTTACCAAAGTTGTAAAACCCGTTTTATTCGCCTTATCTTGAATATATTGGACTTCGAGTTGATGGAAGGCTGTTTGCTCAGGTTTAGGATGTCCATACGTAAGTACGTATTTTGAGCTCAAAAGTGGGAATATCACGCATTTTTGGAAGATGTGAGTGAATTAAAGCGTTCTGATTACATACGAGTTTCTTAATTTCCAAGACAGATTTTTTCTTGAAAGAATACAAGATTATAGGCCTTACAACCTGCTTATTTGTCTTCCTTTAGATTATCGCTTAAGACAAAGCATTAGCCTACCAATCTAATCATAAGGCAACAGACTTAAGATGAGAAGAATTAAAAAGGAAAAACGACAAATAGTATTGAATTGAATTTGATTACGATAAGGTCTAAAAGGTAAGCGCGCAGCAAATGCCAGGGAAACCACCGATAAGAAGCTTAAAGACTTCCATCTATCTCAAGGGAAATCTCCTGATAAAGGAATTGATTAACCTTCATTCGGCATTCTAATGATATCTGCGGCACGCCTTCGGATTTCACTCCACTTAGTGACTTCCTCACTTAACGCTCCACTCAATCAGAACAGATTGCACCTGACAACATCTTACATCGTTAAGTCCAATACGCTGCGACATGAATATCACGTTGTAAAACTAAAGTGAGGTACCTTCTCCAAACTTCACACTTCAAATAAAACTCAGCGCATAAAGTTACCTTTATTCACACCGAATGGATTTCGGGCGGAGAGAGGTCTGAAGGAATTCACTTAGTCCACCCGTATTATTTCCCAAACAATGCAAACGATTTTTCAATATTAATCTTAATAGCATTTGCCTTTTAATACTTCAAGAAGAGCAACAGCAAGCCACAAGCCACAAGTCAAATGCGGAACAGTCTCCCGTGCACTCCAGACCAGGCCAGGCCGACTGATCACCGGTCGGTCGTTGCCATACGAATAGATTAAGAGCAGAATCGGAAATAAAAGTTTGAGAACTTAATCTCATCATCACATCATATAATTTTGGATGTCACCACAGAAGCTACCTCCGTACGATCATTTGATGTCAGCGAGCCGGTGCGGCGCGGCCGTCGCAGCAGCACACCCGACGCATACCGCTATGCTGAAACCAAAGAGAGCGACGAATAACACATCACGAAAATCTTGAAAGCCAAACCGCGCTAAACATTTAGTTTAAGATTCCCCCATTTGCATCTCATCAAATCCGATGACCAGAACCAAGAGCCGAGAGACGAGATCAGACCAGACTCGGCGACAACAACAACGCAAGCGACACCGACGACGACAGACAACGAGATCAAGGAACACATCCACTAATAACGAGTGTAAGCGAGTAAGCACGCAACAGTGAATCCAGCCACCACCAACCACCGTCCAACCGATGCCCAATAACGAATAAGAAAATTTGATCTCTTAACAACTTTCAAGCATAAAAAGATAAAACTCTCAGCTTGATATAATAATTCGAGAACTTGATTTTAAGCCGCTGGTGCGGACGAACATCGTCGACACGGTGTAGAAATTTACATCTTAATTCCCTAACCACCCGTAGCAGATTCAGATGCGAGTGCTTCTCTTTCGCTCCCGCTTCCAAGTGGCCACTGATGGCTGGTGGGGGAGAGGTGGGGACCAGAGATCTCAAGGAGAGAGCACTGGAGTTTCTGAAATCATTTAACATTCCGTAATTCCGATACCATTTGTACGGATGCGCCGGTGCATTCGGGTCCAACATCATCAGCAGCTCGGCGCGACGCGACTCCTCGGTGTCCGCGCCGCGCCGCCTCACCACTCTGATATGGCCGGAGCATTATTATTATTATTATGCTCCTCGGTGAAATGTCCGCGGTCGTTACTGTCCTCCTGATCTGGTTCGTTCTGTTTTTAGTGCGTTAATCCGTGTGTTGTCAACTTCATTAGACGATAAGCACAGCGCAGTTCGAAGACTCGACTGAGCAGCCGGCTGCCTTGCGCTTCTGTCTGATCATCGGGCCAGCAGCAGCAGGCGGTTTGTTTTTATGTTTCAGAGAAAAATTGCTTCCACATCAGATGCGGTGCAATGCGAGAACAAATATGGACGAGCAACACTCAGATCTCAATCGGCGCGGCGCGGCGCGGTCTACGATCGTTAGGTATCTGGCGCGCAAAGTCGCTGTGATAACAAATCGCAAGTGTCACAGATAGATGGCGGCTAATTGACCCTTGTGTACTTTACACACCGCAACTAAGCTAATTGGTGGCACTTACATGGATTCCGTTTTAGTTCGGTCTTGCGTTCCGCCCAAAGACGACTGACAAAAGGGAGGCTGGAGCACAACAACCACTTCGCCTTGCTTTGTGGTCCTTTTGTGTTGTGCGTGTTCCAATGAAAGTGTTAAATCAACACAATAAGCTTATTACTGCGCCGCTGAACCCCTTTCTGGCCTGTAACTTGAGACTTGTTCAATGCTGTTTGTTGTTTTGTGTCTCACCAGCACTGGCTGACGGACTGCGACGACATCTCGAATCGGCAGGGTTTTCGCTTCTCCTCCATGGCTCTGTTCTGTTCTGTTCTGTAAGACGGCCGACGACGCCAAAAACCGAGAGATTATGAATCCCCGTTTAATTAGAAAAAGGAAATCAAACGCGGATAAGAATAAGCAAAAAGCAGCTTTGGGTCTAAGTGTCATGTTTATGCAGACGTACCTGGCTTTTGTGAGTTATGGAAATAATCGGTGGTTTCTTGGTATGGCCGAATGAGTTCGCAGGATGTGTGTGTCTGTACGAAAGCAGGAGGAAGCAACAGCGTGCAGATATTAGGTGGTAATTACTCCACGGACGTCTTGTCGAGGGCCTATTTGCAGACGTGAGGTTTTCGGGTATCAGGTATCGGGTTTCCTCTTTCGCAGTCTGCTCTGTGGGAGGAAGTTAATAAGGTGAGTTTACTTGGCCGTTTGCAGATTTATAAATTAAGGCAAAAACAGCGGTTTTGTTTACATGTCCTTAGCACCTCTTCGGTTGCAGACCAAGACGAGTTGAACGAACACTAGTGTCTGTAAAAATAGTCGCACATGGACAATTGATTTACTGACTGGTGTTTATTTTTTTGTTTTTCGTGCGACTGTGATGTTAAATGCGGTGTGAAAACTATGTATGGATTAAGGTGACTTTTTTTCAATTTCAATTCAATTTCTATTTAATTCGTTTTAATTTAACATTTTAATATTGGATTGTCTACAAAGTCGGAGGGGGCTGGCTGCCTGCAGAACACTGTTTACATGGTTTTGTTCGTTGTTGAGTTTATATCATTCCAAAATGTTATACAGTCAGTTAAGGTACATGAACATAGTTTGGCATGATTTACATGTTAACAATATTTACAAGAATAACATTTACATTGACAAAATTATGTCTTTTGAGAGCGCATAAAATTCTTTGGCTTTCTTAAAAAAGGTTTTTTGAAAGATTTCGAAACTCTCTCGCGAGTTTATTAAATGCAGTTGGAACTGCCACGTTGTACGAGTGATGGTACTCGAGTGATATATTATTATTCTCTTTCGATTGGAAGGGACCAACAGTTTTATGCCGACTCCAGACGGCCAGGTTTGAGAACCTTTTTCTTGATAGTTATTACCCTTTGAACATTGTCAGAGACTTGAAAGATGTATCATATCGCGAGCTAAACCCAGGCAGCAAAGTTCAATTGCGTAGAAGTCGACGCACAGACCCACAACTCCACAGCCACCATCAAGAATTGTATGTAAACACCAAAAAATATTGTTGACTCGATTGATAAAGTAATACTCTAAATATTTTTAAAGTAATCCCTAACAACAATTAAACAATTTGAGAAAAATCCAAACAAAAAATACGTGGAGAGGATTTTCTCTCGATATTTACATAAATTTGGCCAAGAACTGGTTTCATAAATGCCTAGAGCATCTGAAAAAAAATAAAGAATTTCCAAGACAATCATAATCAGAAATACCTTTTTTTCTCATACCACTCAGGGTGCAGGGTGTTTTCCGACTTGTACTGTAAGCCACTGTAATGAGATGAAAATTAAAATACTAAAACTTCTATATGTTGTAACGTGCCATTCCCATCCACAACATGCATACATAAATCGGATTCTATATTTTGATATCTTCGCTTAATTAAACAAACCCCTTATTTCAGCTGTGGCTCACCGGTGAATGACAACCTGTTTTTTTTTTTTTTTCAACCAGTTTTGTCTCCGCCTCCGGGAGTTCATAGTTAAGTGCACCATATATTCCATATTTGTGGGAGTTGCCATTTAAATGTCGCAACAGCAAAGCACAGAAGTGGGTATTTAATTGCGGCATTATTTTACGTTTTATTAGGTGGACTATTTAATTCCGTGGATGACAGTCTACAATTGAAACTGCAGATATGTTAAAAAAGAGTTATATTCTTGGGAACTATAGACGATAGTCTTAAAATATTAATAATATGGGTGGTGCTACTGCAGCAAGAAAATAAAGAGCGTAAAAATCGCGAGATCGAGGAAATGGCGGTAAGGCTGTGGTAAGGCGGAAAAGCTGAACGAATGTTCCACCAAAAGATAAAATAACAGTCCAATGGGTATACACTTTGGACAGAAGCCTGTCGAGACGAAGAGGGACAGTTTGTAGTAGAGTCTCAGTCAATACTGAGAACCTAGAAAGATCGCTTCTGTAGACTGTTAACCGGCGATGAAGACACCAATACCGCTGTTAGGCATAATGTTTTACTCAACACAACAGACAATCAAAGGAGAGAACTCCGTCTCCTGGACCTAGACGAGGTCAAGACAGCTATATTGAGTTTAGAGTCGAACGAAGCTGCTGGTTAAGGTAGCTGCGAATCAGCCCATATATCAACTGATCTGTAGGATATAACTTGAGGAAAGCATGTGTTTTACGAAAAGCAGACCCCTTGACTTTCCCAATTAACGAGGAAATGGTCTCCTAAACAACGCCTGTAAGATTTTCTCTACTGATTCTCTGCACCTGAAATCGTTCGTGAATAATCTGGTCCTTATCAGTGGGGTTTCACAACGACGAAGTTCAAATTATCACACTATGACAGATTTTGGAAGAACCCTAAGAAACAACCACTTGCCACAACAAAATTCGAGTTATCAAGTAAAATACAAAATTGCTGTAAATATTTATTTATTTGCGATATAAAATATATAACGTAGATGTGTATAATTATTATTTAAAATTGTCTGTTTCACATGACAGAAGAACAAACAAGCTGAATTATATGTCGATTAGATTGATTGATATGATTTTGTTTATACTAGTTCAAATAGAAATTGAACATACCAGCCCAGTGCCCCGAAAGCGATTCCTTATAAAACGAACTTGTAGAATACGTCGAATTTGGGAATTTCTCTTCAAAATTCGACTTATCGAAGGTGACGCCAAATAATCTGTCCGAGTTATTAAGACATTCAAGTAATTGAAGCTCATGTTATCGAAGTCAAGTTACATGTAAATTTCCGTCTTGGACGCTATTGCCCACCAATTTCATTCGATTTCTCGAGGTTCGAATGTATTTCAAAAGAGAGGGGAATCTGATTTCCATGTATAAGTCAAGATATGTACATATATCGATCATTCTGTAAGGTATGATGCATACCTATTTATTCTTCGAACATTCGCTGAATTTTAATTAGTTAAAGTCTGAGAAGAAGTTTTTTCTCTACTTTGGGTAAGCTGCGGCAAATCCAAGGCAAGGAAAATTACATTCTTTCTTTGTTTATTGTTTTTATTGCGACTTTCTCAAACATTTTCAGCGGTAACCCTTGTCATGCTTCATAAGGCTCCTCTTCTAGGCAGACTCTGTCTCTCCCGTTCTCTCTTTTTATAATAAATGTTCATTCTTTTGCTTCAAAATGCAAAATATCACATCCTCCTTCAGAAAGTCTGTCACGACTTTGTTTTCCCCACGCATGGAACAACAAAACACCGCACAAACACACCAGACGTTCATAATTATTCGCATTTCAACAATGTTTTCCTAAACATTTGCTATTAAATCGCCACCAGTTGTCCTCTTTATGTGACCGTCAGTGTAAATGCATAGCCCACAGTAAAGCGAGTTAAAATTGAAATTCCAAACTCCGGCTAAAGCTTGACAATGCAAGATGCTGACACTTTCAATTCTTTAATATCTTAATCCGATAAACTTGTGTGTGCCTGAGATTCCAGCCGATCTGTTGATTGGGGGAGCGTCAACGACTCTGACCCTATTCCCCGCGCCCACCCGCCCGCGCAGTGTCCACTGGACCGAGCAGCATTTTGCACACCCATATTCGTTCTGTTGATACGCGTTCACGCGTCCCAGATTGACACTTGGAAGAGCGATATTCTTGTTCTCAATCAGTGTTTCTATTTAGATTAATTAAATACCCCCGTACATAATACCTGACACCCTTTCTTCCCACACCGTGACGTCGTCGTCGGATCTTGAATCTCGGACCTCACATTCCTCGAAATGAGTTGAGTTGAGTTGGATGGGCATGGGACTACAGCGAGAGAGAGAAAGATAGAGAGTCAATCGTGAAGGATTTAAGTCATGCAGTTGGTTAATTATGAGGAAAATCTTCTATCATCGACACCCGAGCGGTCACAAAGAAGACGGCGATGGTGACGGTGACGCGAACGGAGACCGAGAAGGCACCTGGGACGACCATCGACAATAGCCGCTTACCCCTGTGCGTGTGTGTGCACGAGGAGAGGTACGTAAACATGTTATTAGCTTTTTATTATCCTCGAATGAAGAGTGAAGAGCTGGTTGCGGGGCAACAGCTCGTTACCTATGTCAGTTGTAGCCCAATTCACAGAACAACAAATGTATCCAGTTACAATCGAGATAAGCTGCGCAAATAATGGTTGGAAACAGTAGTGTTACAAGCGAACTGACGACAAAATCAGGCAAAACTCACAATGTAACATTTCTCCTTGGCATGTCCTTTCGTAATTTGTGAATACAGAGCACAGCGACAACAAACATCCTCCCGGATTATTACATTGTGCATACATGCCCAATATAAAGGTACCATATTGGCCCTCCTCATGTGCACGAGAGACGAATTCAAACGTCCTAATGTTACAAATGGAGATTACGCTTGACTACGCCATTGACAAGCGGCTACGGCGGCGGGGTTATGCCAACAGTGTGTGCGCGTTCCCATTAGTCCGCTTAACTTGACATTGGCATTGGAATTGCCATTGCACAAACGTAATGTGATCCTTATTCACGTGAAAGGATGTCAGGGGTTTCGCCTGGCTCGGTGCAAATAATTTTATATTCATGTCAATTGGTTGGAATATTTGTATAGGCAACAAATGAATTGCGATAATCTCGAAACAAAAATCAAGAGCAATCCGAAAATGGTCAGGGATATATCCGATTACTCGATGCAGATAAAGTGAGTGAGTTCCCTGTTTGCTGTGTGTTATTCTCCGGTGGTGCGCACTGGGTAAGGAGAGGCGGTTGTTGTGCTCTGTTTCGGTAAACTTAACTCTGTGTTCCGGCGCGGCGACCGGCGACAGCGGCGATGACGCAGACGATATTTGATGTCACCTGGAGGACTGTCATCCATCAGACGATGGATGGACGGTGCAATTTCCATTTCCACCATTACAAGGTGTCACGTTCGATTTAAGCCTATTACGTGGCCTATTAAGTAAGAGTCGTAACTAGACGCCGAGCAACCGCAATGTTGTGGAATCCTCGTCCGTTCAGCTGAATGCTGACCACTTAGACACCGAGTACTTCCGGATTAAGTAGCCGCCGCTGGACGCGCAGGTCAATTGGTTTCCGGTTCTCCGTCTCCTCCTTCGCTAATTTTCTCGTATTCTTCGCCTTCATTGACTCATCATCAATGAGAAAGATCAGCTCCAGTCAGAGAGTAAAATTGAATCACTGATGTTAATTGGGTGAGACGTGTATGAATTAATTTTTAACGCGCAGAGCATGCCCCTCGACAGTGACTGTGTTGCTTAAATCTTGCCGATAGAGCGGCGACAATGCAATCATCATCTTTCTCATCATCATCATCACCGCGCAAACTCGCCCCATGGCTGAGAATAGAGGCGATGTGAAGAAAAGTCTCAAGTCAGTATGCGGACTTGTGACTTGACTACGAGCAAATTCCAGTGGTGAAGTGGAGGCAAATGTACGTGTACAGATCAATTGTGTGATCTACGATGGTACGACACAGCGAAATGCCACTGTGGCAATCATTCTGAGGTCAAAATATTTACCACTTGACCCTTAACTCAATCAACTCGAGTACGTGGGTTTCAATTAATTCAATATGAGACAAGTTTTTCTCCAGAATGTCTGGTGGCTTGTTTGCTAGATGTCTCCGTGGAAGACAAGAGCTCTGATATGATGGCGGCTGCACAATTTTGTGCGTTGTGATTTGTGTATTCATTTTCTTGGCTTCCCAAGATGACCAAGTATTGCTGTTTGCCAAATGTACCGGAAACTAACGTATGCACCAATGAATGGATGTGGGGGTCTTTCGAAAGGGATAAACAGTTGCAAATGCAAAGTTAAACATCCTCCAGTTTCATCTGGAGTAAAAATATTGGAGGGAATGGTATATGCGATAAGGAAGTACTCCAATATTTTTAAACATTTTTTAAAACTGCTAAAGAGCATGAAAATAATTAATCGATACGTCGAAGAGTGGACAGTTCAACCTATAATAACCCAAACAAAGTGAATAAAGCGGAACGTCGGAAGTAGATGTGAGACAGCAGGTACTTCATTATCGCATATGTGGCTTATTTATACGTGTTCTTCTGAATTTTGGTATCCACTCATTACTGCTCTTCTTCTTCCATATATGTGTGATTCTTAGCACAGCAGAAAACAAAAGCCCTAAATAAACCTTACACCAATATAAATTATTCCTGACTATATAAGTCTCGGCTGCTGCATTCAGTATTCCTCATTTTTTCACTTACCTTACACGGGACATGTCATAGGGAATCAGATAAACATAGTGATAGCTAAGTTTGACCTATTTTTTATTTCGTAAAAACATGAATATTAGCTAATTGGAAGGCTTGTAACAGAACGTTTGATTCCTTTTATAAGTATTATTTAAGAACGATGGGTGGCGTGGCGGCGCCGTGGCGTAGTGGGTTATTGCGTCGACTCCTACGCAGAGGGTGCCAGGTTCGATACCCGAATTTACCACCTTTCATATTTCACGGCTCCACCACTGACAATGCTCAAAGAGTATTCCCGTCTAGAAAAAGCTTCTCAACTTCGCCGTTCGGAGTCGGCATTAAACTGTAGGCCCTCCACTCGTGAAAGAACAATAGCACGCACAACAAGAGTGGTTGCTGAGAAGCTAAGCCCAGGTCCGACTCGGACTGTAGCGCCACCCATATTATTATTATATATTATTTAAGAACGATTTATTCCTTTTGTTTGTATTAGCCCAAGCAATACATTATACAAGTCATATTCCCTTGTTATTTACACCTCATTTCTTACTTTTATAAACATAAGCTTAACTTTTAGGTAAATGTATTTATTAATATATAGTTCAAAGATAAAATAACATTAAATTAGAAAAAGCACCTCAAACATCTTATATCCAAAAAAATTAACATGCAGTGTAAATAAATTGAATTAAGTATGAAGAACAAAAATAAAACGTTATTATTGCTTATTCCTTTTCTTAGCCAAAGCGTTTTTTTTCCTTTTTCGTTGCATCCTTGACATCCTTTTCATACTCTTCATCAGATGTATAGTGACGTCTTTTATAATCCAAGCCCAAAAAAAGTTAAGCTAACAAAAGAGCTAATTAATTGTGTTCTCTACATATTTCTATAAGCTTATGCTGTCCTGCGTTGATGAAAACATTTCAAATTCATTAATCGGTTTCCTTTTTTTTGCTGCAGTTAAAATTAATTTACGTTAGGTAAAGTAGACGAAATTCTTCCACCAAGTTTTGTTTCTATTAACAATTTCTGCAGACGACTGGATGGCGCAGTTAATAGAGAGCTTGCCCCTGGTTAGCGAGGTCCCCGGTTCGAGTCCCAGTGAAAGTAATGTTAATACGCTTTTAACTGGTTTTCAAATCTGGTTCAGTCATCATTTGCCGTTGGGATCAAATTAACCGCACTCTCAGTGGTAGTAGTCTGAATATGGGCATCACAATGGACCAATATTGTCTAAGTGTGCTGGCACTAGCAGCCCCCATACCTAACCTAACCTAACACTTTCTGCAACAAGTAAATCTGTTTAAATAAGGACAATATTTCAAGGTTTGTTTGATACTTACCAAGCTCATTTCAAAGTGTAGATTTGCCTCTTAGAAAATCCAAGTGTATTCAGCTTACCGATTCTTTGTTGCTTTTTGGCATTTCGCTTATATTTTTTTTTAAATTAACCACACGTTGCTTACTCTACCAAAGATGACGAAAAACTGACGAAATCGTGACAATATTTTGAAATACTGACAAATAATGTAATTTTTATGTATGCCTTACTATAAATCTTCCTTCACAATTTTTAAGAAATGCTATGCTGATGAGAACGAATATTCGTTATTTATGCCTTACTGTGGGGAATTTTTTACAATTCTTTAGAACTACTGTACCTTTGGTCTGCTTGCATGTTATTTCATGTCAGGTTTGAGGTGGATACCTTATTTATATCTTACAATATGGCTCAATTGAAAATTATCGTGGATATTCAATAAGACTTACCGTTTTGTGTATGCCTTATTAAAACTTTTGCTTGACATATCTTAAACATACCCACCCCCTTCACAGCAGAATATTTGTATAAAGTATGTCAAGCAAAGGTTTTAATAAGGCACAACCGCAAGGCTCTCTAACTAAAACTTTGTTGCTCTTTCTTCATTTACTGATCTACTTGGAACATAGAGGAGCTCATTTGTGCGATTCCCGCCGATTTGAAGTAGATAGTTCGTCAGGATGGAGTTAAGTTCTCCACACGCTCTGCACGACAAATTTAGAAAAGGTATATGCATTGCTTAACTCATTTCAACAGGCTATGTAGTACAACTAGTGGATTAATCTTAGTCCTCAGGGGGCATTAACGCAAACAGGCTAAAATATTGCCGACAGTACAGATCTAGGAGAATAACAAGATCGTCTTTAACTGCTTCCCTTATGCCCTCTGCGCCGTGGAGCACGACTTGGCTGTTCAAGGTCTTGTATAAGGCAGCTTTGTTGTTTAAGAAAGGGGGCCAATGTTCATGTTGCGCTGTAAGTCCGAAAGAACCACAAGAGTTGCTCAGAACATACTCACCGCGAAGCCGAGGTAGACACAGTTATCGACTTTCACAAAGAGACCGCAACCTTTTGTCACGTCTTACCCAAATCGAATGTTTTGTGCGTCCGTCTTGTACTTTATTTGACCTCTCTTACCGGTTGACTTACTTTAAGATACTTAAGTTTAAGCCCACAGTGTATTTTTGAATATTTGTTGTGCTAAAGTTTGACAACGTTCTTTAAACATCTGTTTCGTAAACTGTCGCTGCGGTTTGAACATCATTTTTGATCACATTTTTTTAATTAACTTAAGACAGGCTGACTAAGGCCCCTTGGTGCTTTTTCCACAAGAGCCACTCTACAATTTTAATTGTATTGTAGCGATCCAATAAATAAATAAATAAATAAACTTAAGACATTTCTTGGAGTTTTAATGAATCAAGGCACAAATTAATCGAAAAATTATAAGTTGAGGCAAATTTTCATTCTCTTCAAACTGTTCTTCCTTTAAATTTGTTAGAATGAGCGTATTACCCTTTCAATTGGATGGCGTGGAGGAAATTTGAATTCTGTCCATGTTCCAAGAAAACTGGCTTCCGTACTTTACTGTGCTCATTTCGACAGCCAACGATGGTGCTTTGAATTACCTTTCAGACGACTGGATCGTAGCATTTGTTAGCCGCCCATAGACACGATACCACAATTGTTAAACCGTTTTTGAGTTTCAGTAAATTGCTTTGCTATACTCCTATATATACAATGGAGGCAGCTATACTCCTGCCAGGAATCACAAGTAGCGCCATGACCTCTACGTTTTCAACCGGAAGGGAGCTTTGCCTTGGTACCGGTTGTCCTCTTTCAGCCATGGGTCGCAACTACTATACAGTGGACTCTCCTTAAGTCGAAACTCTCCCTTACTCGAACTTTTTCGCCATATTTTACATACATTTCCCTCAACTTTCCATACAAAAACGTCTCTCTAAGTCAAACTCTCTCTAACTCGAATAAATTTTGGTATCCCGTGACAATTCGACTTAGGGGGAGTCCACTGTATATCTAAATGAACTATTTGGAGTGACATTCCATGGCAAGCAACATTTGTTTGTTTTGAATTTGAAGGGACATATCGCCAAGATACGATTGCCGGTAACTCCAGTATTTCTGTAATTCGATTAGCGACGCATATTTTGTACTTTTCGGAATGGGACTCTATCCAGCTTAAAGGGTTAGGCCAATATTTAATTTTCCCCATAAGACTTAAAAAACGATGTCCTATGAATTTGTCTTAAAAGATTATGGTTATGGAAATATATATATATATATATATATATATATATATATATATATATATATTTATATTCAATAGATGCAGTTGGGATCAAATAATTTAAATGGACATCTAAAGAATTTAATTATCATTTGTTAAAGACAAAGAACAAAGTATAAATATTTTGTATTAAACAAAAAGTATGTTAAAATAATTTATGCTAGTAAGACCAGTAAGACCAGCACAAAACGCCCTAAGATATGCAACAGGCGTGCTCCATTTTTTTTAAACTCATTTTTATTTGAATAATTCGTAACGAACTTGAATTCTAGACAAAAATGCTTAAAACTAGTTGGAATTACATTGAAAGCTTAACTACAATTACAACTACAATTACGCTCAAAGCTTAACTTAACCTTATACTATGTCTTTCTG
Source organism: Eristalis intricaria (assembly GCA_964034865.1). Lineage (NCBI taxonomy): Eukaryota > Metazoa > Arthropoda > Insecta > Diptera > Syrphidae > Eristalis > Eristalis intricaria. Next base: position 93,946,201 of record OZ035874.1, read on the forward strand.
TGTGTACACACTTACTTATATTTTATTTTAATTTTTGTTTAGTCTTAATTTTAAGAGGAGTGCTCCATAGAGTTGTAAGCATGGTACCGTGATTTTCGTTCAAGGTGCGACTTTGATCCTAGCGAGTAGAATTGATACCTCAACTTCTTTCCATTCTCTTTTACACTCACACAGCAGCAAAAGGGCATGTGGATGAATGTGAGAGCACATGTACCTGATAGCAGAAGATATCTCTCCGGGGAGCAGAAAACTTATCTAGGATTCTTTAATTTTTCTATAAACAGTAAGTCCGTGCGAAATTTCACTCTATCCCGATGAATTGATTTAGGAAAGAGATCATCCCAGCCTCAACTAACCAGAAGCGTTTGCGCTACTATTTTACCTGTGATTATATCTGTGGCTTATAGTCGTATTACTTGTCTAAATGTGGCAATTGCTGACCTTAAATTGGTTAAAAATGTAGGTCTGCCTAAGATAGTCTTGAAAATTCAAGGATTATTTCCACATTGTCCAATGATAAACATGAATAATAAAAGGAGGGTCAAAATAAATCATCCTATCGGAAGATGTTATAAGTTTTTCAAGTGTACGTCAACCATATTTGACATTTGTGAACAAGACAACTTTAGTATACAAACCATTAATGAAGTATTACAGAGACGACATACCTCTCTTGACACTTAAAATGTTTGACAACTGTTTTTTATAACGTTTGTTTAAACCAAATTGACCAATCAGAGGACTGCATTTACTTTATTTAGTGAATAACCGTCAAAAATGCATGAATATCTGTCAAAAAGATACTCTAATTCGCCGATGGACTAAGGGCAATCGGCTGTGAAGTTGGCTATATCTGCAATACTTCATTTCTGATACAAACAGACAAGTAATAGAGCGCTATACTCCGCAAGAGCGTGGAATAATGTTGTCGATTCTTTTACAATCAGTCAGGTTTTCGCAGCGTGCATGCGACGTCGATTTCGTGAAAGTGTCGCACCAACTGGGCAAATATTACGGCGCTTAGCTACTCGACTCGAACAGACTGGAACCACAGGAGACTCGCAAGGCGTGGCAGCCACAGGACTGCGAACAGTTATCATCGGAAATCTTGCGCAAGGTCATGGAAAATGCTATAAAACAGGCATAAATGTGTATCAACACTGGCGGCAACCACTTGACGGATGTCATATTTTCTATTAAAAAGATAAAAATTGTGAAGGTCCAAATATAGATTTCCACCGATCAAAAAAAGTAATTCAAAAGCGAAATTGTATGATTAACCTTTCCACCTTGTTATAAAACAAAGCAAAACTCTTATGCGGCCCATACACGGTCAATATTATTTTACAATATTTGGAATTCCACAATATTATTGAGAGTGAGTGTCTTATTACGAGATTGCTCGGTATACTGCGAAAATAAAAACAATGAATTGTGCAATATTCAAAATATTGATCGTCTATGGGGGTATAGCACAATATTCATGGATTTGTGTCCTGAGAGTAGTGGGCGAATCAGCAGCCAACAAAAGTGCCGTTTTCGCAGCTTAAAATGTTAATTTTCGAAGTAAGTATCCATCCATTAAACCATTAAAATACATAAATAAGAACTCAATGTCTCAGTCTATTTGGCTTCCTATAAATCAGAATAAATTCCAGAGTCTTGAAGAAAAATAAATCTCATAATTGAGAACTGCTTAGGCCCCCTGCTCTTCAAACACATGTAACGATTTAAGAACCACGCACGCATCCGTAATGCCAAAGTGTAAATGTGTTTCCTTTTAATCACAAATTCTCATTTAAGTGACATTTAAATCCAAGGGCACAGGAATCCCTTTTCGTCCGCGGAAACCCGGTCTGTCGGCATCAGACAAACGGATAAATGTACATACACGTTCATGTGTATGTATACAGGCGGTATTAATGCGATGCATTGTGTCCTAACCAATGGGAAAAGGAGACAATTATTACGATCAACCGATCATTAATAATTTGTTCGAGCTCCGATTGAGACCGCAACAACGCTGGATCCTTGTCACCAAAAACCATTCCCTTATTGTAGCTCATAAAAACGTACAAGCAAAGCATAATCATCGAATTCTCTCCCTCTCGGCGAGGCTGATTTGCTCGGATGAGATGCTCATTTGTTGTGTATCCTCATAAATCATTGGCTTCCTCTTTCTCTGTGGCCCTGTGGCTCTGTGTGATCAGAGGACACGATGATATCCAGGATTGGGAGTATACTTGTGAAATGTTTCCTTTTTATCTCTCTCTCTTCTCTCTTTTCTGTTTGCGTTGTGCCCCGGCTAATGTGAAAATATGCTTGTGCCTTTGTAATAATTCGCATTTTGGTAGTTATACTCTCCGGGTAATGTAGATTTTCACACCTTGTTCTCGAGTCTTGGATGCTGATGTTCTGGTCTGTGGAACTCAGCACGGAACTTGGCAATCAACTGCGTCAACAATGGGATGCGTCACAATGCCGTGTGGAATGCAAATAATACCAGATGTTTGATGGATCAATTCACTAGAGGCTTGACGATGATCCGTCCATCTGAGCATAGGAGTTGTTTGTTCTTCTTCCAAATTGACTGGCATTGTTTGGGATTTTGACATTGTAGAGGTGTAGACGGAAATAGTTGTTGAAATTTATGTGAAACCTCTCATTGGGATTAGAAGATTTTGATTGGTATTGACAGCAAACTGGCGTGTTGAATGATACTGCATGCGGATGGGATGAGGATAAGTAGGAAGAATAACGACATTGTCAAGGTTAAGCGGCGACATAATAAATTCCACTGATAAGTATGAGTACTTTAATGACAGTCTCCTTGTTACAAGGGTGTATGGTTTAGACAGTGAGTAGCTTACTATTTGTATTGGCATTCGATTATTCGGTCGTGTCGAAGCTTTCTTTACCTCCTCAGACATTAAAGAAGTTCTAGGAAATGAAAATTTCCGTCTATAGACGTGGCGCAAAGTACGCAAAAAGGACTAGCAAACTTGAATTTCAGTGTGACTTAATTTTTCACATGTAGAAATAATTACCAAAGATTAACAGTTTGGGGGGACACCACTGCAACCTTGAACATCACAAAAGGATTAAAGTTTGAAAGTCGGGTAATCTGACATTGAAAACGTTGATGAGTTAAAACGGTGAAATATGTTTGAGAATGCAGGTAAAGTAGCTTTGTAGACAGACAGTAGAGGACACATAAATATAACGCAATAGCACATATTTAGGAGCAAGAAAATCGTACATATGTGAGCTGACACCTTCATGAACCGATGACTGTTTTTTGGAGTGACGAATACAAGTGAACGGTAGAAATAAGTAGATAGCTGGAATGTGATGGTATGGACAGCTTTTGCTTAGGACGGCGTGGGAGCAATTTAAGATAGAGATCAATATGGATCAACATGTGGACAAACGTATCAAGAACACACAGAAAACATCAAATCGAAGCTGTAAAATTATGAAATGCAGCTGAACTGTAGAACTAAATTCATATCATCTGGGGTCGAATCACCGCATCCATGAACGGATCGTCCATTATACGGTCAGAAATTACGCAATATATTGTATATAGAGTGAAGTGTAGTAAATATAATAGTTAAACGTCAAATATGTGTCATTTATGAAATAATTTATGTAAATATAACGATTGTAACAAGCGATGGATTCTATCTTGCAACTTTACTTGAGTTCCTCTGCTTCAGATGATATTATTATTAGAGAAAGATTGTTCCAAAGCGGTTAAGAAATGAAAGTAACCCTATGGAATAATCAAGCAAATCGTGAGAATGATTTGAAACACAATAATATGAATATATTAGACTTCGATTTTCAAATTCATCAAACTTTTTCGCTAGAATAAGGAGCATTAAAACATGTTCTCTCTAAATTTGAACTTGAATCACATTTTCTACTGCACTAACTCCTGTGCTGAAATTAGTATCGACAATTTCTCTGTCGACATCGATTCATTTTGTAAGGGATTTATTTTGTTTAAGTTTATCCCAAAAAAAAGGCATTTTATGTATGTACTTATTATATTTAAATTGTTATTCCTACGATTTATTAATTTAATAATACATAATTTAATATTCAAATCAATACGTTCACTGTCTACTGACCGAATGAACTTTCGATTAGTTCAATACGTTCACGTGCTCGATAACGTGTTGTATGATACCAAATTATGTTCACGTGTCCTGTAATCCCAAATGCACGATTTTCGACAGCGATTCACTCGTTCACGGATGTGGTGATTCGACCCCTGGAATTAGATCTAAAGGACGATGCCAAAATTGTTCAGGTTCAGGGTTGTGTGAAAGGTATTTCATAGATATTATGCAATATAAGGCCAGTAGTTCAACAAAATTATTTGGATTTAGTTTTATTTCCGTGCAAATACTTGCATCTTTCTGCAATTTAACAGTGCTTAGGATGGTGTTGATTAAATAAAATAATAATTTAAAAATGCAAAGTTGTGTTGTCATAAATAATAAATACAATATAATATATAATATAAATACAGTTTACTCTCCCTAAGTCATAACTGTCTCTAACTCGAACTTTTTTGCCATATTTTATACACATTTCCCTTAATTTTCCATACAAAAACCTCTCTCTAAGTCAAACTCTCTCTAACTCGAACAAATTATGGTATCCCTTGACAATTCGCCTTAGGCAAAGTCCACTGTATAATGTAATAATAATGTGTTGACTGAAAAACTGCCTTGGTATCGACAAATCAAATTCCTAAACTACTTACTGGTCTTCGGCGGACACTTTAAGATTATTATTATTATTCTTTTTTTTATGAATTTAGCTAAATTTAGTTTCATAAAGTAGTACGAAGAAAAATCTTAATAATTATCGACACACTTTCTGCATAAATTTTACATATCAACTTAAGTCTTTCCTTAAAAAATAATTAAACCCATGCTCATTTTGTGTCCGCGTTTATCCATATGGGGCATTTTCTGGGGAGGTGTTGTGAAATTAAGCCACAGAAATCAAAATCAGATTATCGATCGAGTTCAGTATGCCCCGATGCTTCGGACATCATTGGAACAGAATTTATTTGTAGTATGACCTTAATGTTCACTAAATGTGTACACACCTTTAGTGCCATTACTGTGCAAAAGTCAGTAAATAAAAGAAACATTTTATCATCATAAAAGACAAACAAGACGAACCAGTTGCTTCTAGTATTCTCGTTCATTGTAATAGACACAATAAGAATTGTGAACCAACACAATTGCTTAATAATTATTAGAATAACTACAGTACCAATACGAAAACAATTTCTTTTCTTTTCTGTCTAGTGATCTAGTGTAGGACTTATCCATCTACAGCAAATTTGGCCCTGAATGGTGTCAGAAAATAAAAAGATGTCGGCTTTGATAAGCTGCCAGACACTTTGGCGCTGATACTCATATTTTGACGTATGATCTTCACACGCCATGCGTCATCACAAATACCGTCGGCTTATGTAGTGACAGTCTTCGACTTAAAAATATACACAATATACAACTATTGGACTTTTAAGCGACAACAAATTTTGCGCCAAGAATTGATAACGATATTTTGTAGAGGAATTAAAACAAGCACCTTGTACTACGAAGAGGGCGGATCCATCGGACCTCGTTCAGGAGTTTAGGGCAATTCTGAGGTTGTTTTGGCGGTGAAATACCCTCTAAACGTTTATTGTGAATGGTGGGAGGGTAGAGGACAGTTTGATATAGGCGTCTGCCAAACATTTAATCTATTACTTATTCACTTACTTCAAAGGAAGACTACAAGAATGCCAAAAAACATAATCTCCAGTTTCACTTTTATCAAACAGTAGAAGACTTAAAGCCATGCGTTCGATTCAGAATTGATGCAAGCGTTGATTTAAAAAGGCCAATTTAGCATATCATCCCATATTTTTGAGAAATATTAGTCTTCAATTTTCTTTTAATTTTTTATCAAAAATTTGAGATTGCATGAATTATTCAAAAGCTATTCACATGAATAATTTGATGTAAATTTTATATTAAGGCACATATTTCCGTTGTTTAATAATAATTGTTTTTTCATTTTAGGTAATTTTTCCTAAACGAGTCAATATGGACCCACCCTTCCTTTGTAAAAAAGTGCTAGTTTTAAACATCTCTACAAAATAGAGTTATCAATTCTTGTCGCGAAAGTTATCTTGGAAGCCAACAGTCTATATTTTATTGCCAAGAAACAGTCAGATGACTGCGAAGAATATGCACAATTTTGATATTGATAACCGAAATCGACATAATGTTGATCATTTTTAATGAAAAAGGAATACATGTGTATCTCTATATTTTCAGGTTCTTAAAATCAAGTTAACACAAATGCACAACAAAATAATAATTCCCACTCTCATTCTGTCTGAATTCATGTCACTTCAACATTATCTTCCTCTTCTGACTCAAGTTGAATAGTCTGTTGAACTTCATTGTATTCTCCTTACTCACTTCTGAATAACATTCCACATGACATTCCATACACTACCATTCCCACTCGCCCATTATACGTCTTGAGTTGAGTCATTTAGGCGCATCCTTAAGATGAAATTACAAACCAAACGCCGCCACATAGCCCAGTCCAATCAAAACATCAAATATCGTTGCCCCATCGAACAGTCTATCGGACGCGGACCATTGAATGACTAGCATGAGTATTTATCTCCCGATGATCACCATCACTGAGCAGGTGTTAATTGAATGCTATGACTTCAATAGAGTCCTCACCCTCCGCGCTTTGTTGCATCTTGCCGCAGAAGCCAAAATTAATACTCTCAGTCAACAGGTATAGTGGAATGTTTTGAATATGCAAGCTGCCGCTGTCGCCGCCGCCGCTTCGTTTTCCTCTGCCGTCCACAAACTTGTCCTTAAACATTGTGGTTCTTATTTGGAAATGCCGATATTAATTCTGATGAGACGGTCATTTCTTTGAGGCTGGCAATGAACGCGCAAACCTCTCAGATGTATCCGCACTGTTATTAAATTTGCTCGCGTGGAATTACAGACGACGCACAAACAATTGGGAAAACAATGTGGGAGGAGACCTAACCTCATTGAATTCCCTTCATGCCAACCTTATTGTGCCTTGCAATTGCAATATTTTGTGTTCACAGTGAAAGTGGAGAAATAACATTTTTCGGCTACGAATTCATGACGCTGAATCACTACAATTAGTGCGAACAGTGAACGTGTTGTCGGAATGTGTTACTGAGAGCTGTGTGTTTGGCTGAGAGCATAAATTAGGTAAATTACCAGTTACGCTAGGTTATGGGTATAGTTCAGTGTCTGCGTAGATTGGCAATTGCCAACGAATTGAACCAGAGCAGCAGGATTTGAAATATTTGGTTTCTGAAGAGCTAGCGAAGATGAGCTTTTATTTCGAATTCGACTACGTACGTTGTGTTTTTCTAAAATCGCCAATCCAAGGACTAGCAGAAAATATTGATTGGCCAAACATGTAAACAATATGTAGGGGGAGGTTTTTCGCTTTGGTCCGGATTTCAGTGTTTTGCCAGTATTTTATGTTCTTTTTTTTACTGTGTTTTCTTTTTGTTTAAGTTATTGCCTGAGTTGTTATCAATTATATGGTGAAACTATCAAAAGGATATTGCTTACTATTTCCTTAGAAAACTTAATGCTAGTCTCAAACCTTGGTTGTACCTTGGTCCAAAATATAATAGATTTTTTTCCTGTAATTTAAAGTTGAATGCGTTAATTCCTATCAATAGAAAATAAAAAAATTGTACTATTATAATTTTATTTCAGAAAGCAGCAAACCAGAACATTATTTTAAAGTTTTTGTGCTTGATTAAGAAATTTTTATTTCAAAACATTGTTTTAAATAAAAAAAAAAATATATTTAACTAAACAAACTTAACAAAGGACTTCAATATTATTTAAAAATTTATTCTAAAGGAACTACATACAAATTAAAAACAAATTTATCACTTTTTTTCGGCCAAATTAAAGAGCGTTGTGAATGTTGACAGAAGAATTACTAACATGTTCAAAATCCCCTCCGGATTCACCTTTAGGTGCCCTTTTACACCTAATTTACTTCTTGGCATATTTTTCTGGAAAAGAAAACAAATTTTGCTTAAGAAAATCTATTTTGGCACTCGGACCTAGGTACCATTGGACTAAGGCACAATACTTTCCTCTAGCTAATACTAAAAATATATTAAATGGTATCTGCTATGACGGATGCCCTAACCGTCATCAGTTTATCTCAACATCGAAAAACTTTAACTTTTAAACTTCAGACCAAGATGGGAAATAAAACTCCGGATTTTCTTAATTTCCTTGAACAATCTTTTCTTTTTTTGGCTTCCACACGACCTCGCTCTCGCTTGTCACGATCTGCTGTGTAGTTTGCCACAATTTTTGATCAAATCTACTTTATCATACGTATATAGGTTGATTGAATAATTCACTACTAGAGGGCGCTACTATATTTTACTACATTATCATCTTTCAACATTTAACAATATTACAAACTAAGCTCGAAAATATCTTTAAGACTCATGAAAATGTTGAAAATGCTACTATTATATATTTGTCTATAATGGAACTAGCGGACCGGACAAACTTCCTCTCGCCTCAATTTAACGCCTTGAGATAAAATCCAGAGTTATAATAAACTGCTCGAATCTGAATGTTTGAAAGCAATTTCGACGCCATTACTTACTTACTTACTTCTAAGGGCAACGAACCCTGAAGGGCCAGAGCTTGAGCTTAGCTGCCTTCCATCGTTGACGGTCCTGGGCACGCTGCTTGCTGTTATCAAGACCAAGCTGCCTTGCGTCCACGATGACTTGGTCTTTATACCGGAGGTTTGAATTTGAAGACCCTCTTAGCTCTTAAAGCTCTTAGCTTACTCGGATTGTAGCCGGGTTGATCAACAACTTCGGCTCAAAATTACGTCATTTGAGAGCATCCGTTAAATGTTTGTGTATACGCTAGGAAATGTTTTGATTGCATTGTGTTTCCATAAGGAAATGAATACAATGGCTTTCATTTCTGTTGGATGAGTCAAAACGGGCAATTCCACCTTGCCACCAGTGCAGCATAAGCCGGGAGTTTCTGGTTGAATACACTTACTATTCACACATTAACGATACACACGACAAACAACGAAAAAAATGTTCACTTTGACAGCAATTTAAACATATAAGAACTTATTTTCATATTTCTTGACCAAAAATTAAGTATTACCGAGATGGTCGACTTCACAGCTGATTGTTTCCTAGTCCATCGAGGATTTTGAATGCCTTTTTGACAGATATTCATGAATTTTTGACGGTTATTTACGAAATAATGTAAATGCCGTTCTCTGATTGGTCAATTTGTTTTGAGAAAACGATAGTTGTTAAAAATTTTAAGGGGCAAGGGAGATGAAGGGTTTTCCAATGGGGACTTGAAAACTTTGAATTGAATTTGTGAACACACTCTTTCACTAATCATCAAACTGTCACTGTCAATTTATTCAGTAAACTCAAAATTTGCATCATGGTCTGCTGCTGTTTCTGTTTCTCTAAATACGGAGTGGGTGACCGCAACTTTGAGAGCATTAACTCAAATTTTAGACGAAGCTCATTTTTGGTTTAATGTTTTCGTCAATAATCAAAATATGCATTGTTGGTCTGGTGAAAATCTACATGTGCTTGATGAATCACCCCTTCATCCACAAAAAATAACTGTTTGGGGTGGTTTGGATGCCGACGGCGTTATTTTTCGTCGACGATAACGATCGTCACGTTACTGTGAATGGTCAATTTATCGCGCCATGATTACCAATTATTTTTGGCCCAAATTGGAAGATATGGACTTGGAGAACATATGGTTTCAACAGGATGCTGACACAAGCCACACAACACACGTTACAATCGATTTATTGAAGAGTAAGTATGGTGAGCGTGTTATCTCAAGAAATGGGCAAGTCGATTGGCCGCCTCGTTCGTGTGATTCAACGACGCTTGACTATTTTCTGTGGGGTTACGTTAAGTCATTGGTTTATGCCAACAAGCCGATGACGTTGGAAGAACTCAGAACTAATCTTGAACCCGAAATAACGGCCGTTACACCCAAAATGTGTGGCCGAGTCGCTGAAAAGTGGGGTCCAACGAATCGACCGCTGCAAGTAGAGTAAAGTCGGGTATTGTGGACCACTCCTCACACAAATGCTATCGACGTAAGGTTTTCCTGCACTACTGCCCAATAAGCTGAAACCTACCTCAATGAAGTTTCAGCAGTCCAGTAAAACGCGTTTCGGAGTTGTGTGAAGAAGAAGAAAATCGAAGGAACTGATAATTTCTTTTTCGTGAGTGCTCTTGTTTTTATTTCTTCTTCTTCTTCTGGTGGCGCTACAGTCCGGGGTGGACCTGGGCCTCATCCAGTAAGCGTCTCCAGCCGGCACGATCTTTAACCAGCTGTCTTAACTGCGCACACCAAGTTGATTGATGTCCTTCTCCATGTTGGTGCGCCATCGGTTCAGTTGGCATCCTCTATTGCGTTGTCCCACTGGTTTCGGAGTCGAAGACTCTTCGGGCTGGAGCAGTGTTGTCCATGCGCTCTACATGGCCCAGCCATCTTAGAAGTTGAATCCTTAGACACCTGACTAGGCTCATGCCGCTGTACAGCCCGTACACTTCGTGGTTGAATCTTCTTCTTCAATAACCATCAACGCAAACAGGACCAAAGATTGAACGCAGAACTTTTCTCTCGAAAAGATCAAGAGCTTCTTCATCCGCTTTTGAGATTTTCCATGCTTCCGCACCATAGAGCAGGACAGGGATGATCAAGGTGTTATATAATGTTAGCTTGGTCCTTCGAGAGATGGCTCTACTACCCAATTGCCTCTTGAGCCCATAGAAACAGCAGTTGGCAAGAGTTACTCTGCGTTTGATCGCGGTACCGATGTTGTTCGTACTGTTCACTTGCGAGCCGAGGTAGACGAAGTCCTTGACTACCTCGAAGTAATAGCTGCCTATGGTGACGTTATGGCCAAGTCGTCGATATTGTGCGTCCTTTGTCGATGACAGCATATACTTTGTTTTGCCCTCGATCACCGCTAAACCCATTTTGGCCGCTTCCGCTTCAATACCAGCAAACACTTCATTGATGGCTCGCTGTGTTCTGCCAATCACGTCAATGTCATCCGCGTATGCTAGCAGTTGTACGGACTTCTGGAAGATCGTGCCTCTAGTGTTGGCGTGTGAGTCTTGCACGATCTTCTCCAGGATGATGTTAAAGAAATCACATGACTAAAACCATGACTAATCACTAAAACCTTTTTTGACATTGAAGGTCTCTGTGAGTTCGTTACCGACCTTGATGGAGCAGCGATAATTCTCCATCGTCATCCTGCACAACCTGACGAGTTTGGCAGGAATGTCAAAACTAGACATGGCGTTGTATAGCTCGTCCCTAAGCACGCTGTCATACGCGGCCTTGAAATCGACGAATAGGTGGTGGGTGTCGATCTGCATTTCTTTGGTTTTTTCCAGAATTTGCCGTAATGTGAAGATTTGGTCGATGGTGGACTTCCCCGGTCTGAAACCACACTGATAAGGACCTACCAGGTTGTTGAGAAATGGTTTCAGGCGCTCACACAAAACTTTAGAGAGGACCTTATAGGCGATGTTAAGAAGACTTATCCCTCGGTAGTTGGCGCAGTTGAAGGAGTCTCCTTTCTTGTGGATCTTTTGTTTTTATTTATGTAGGTCAATATACATTTTTTATCATTTTTTTTTAAATACATAAAATGAATGTGTGTTTTAAAGTTTTTATTTAACCCTTTTCTCATCCTCAATTGTGAGCAGATTTCTACGCATGTGGTATTTTATTGTGTTTTTTCCATGATTTTAATTTTTTTAAGACCTTTTTTAGAATTCTAAGGAAGAGGGAATGCGTAAAATGAGGATTGTAATAAAGGCAGAAAATTTCGGGACTTTCCAATATGTGGTTTTTGAAAAAGAAAATAAGACAAAAAGTAGTTCTTGCGTAGTTTTCTACGCAAGGATGAGATGAGGGTTATCAAACTAATGTGAAGATGTTATGTTTTGTTGTAAAATAGGTCTCTTTAAAAACCAAAGCTTGCAGAAGAACAAGAAAAAACTGCAGAAGATGGTAACAGAAGGAAGATAGATCAAATAAACTATCACGATGAGTCGGACGTCGAAAAAAGAAGCTCAGTGTATATTCTGTTCTACTCTGTACTCGGAAGACCGACCCGGTGAGACAAGGATTCAATGCGATACTTGCCATATTTGGAGCCATGGACTTTGTGCTATGTGTGAAAAACCACTTTTTATTTGTGAGTTTTGGACATCTTAAGCAAATAATTATGTTCCTTTTAGTCTTGTGGCTAATATGGACCAGGTAGTACATATTACCCTCCACTTAGTTCACGTTCTTGAATAACTTTCCTTTTATATTATTGATTATTAAAAAAGTTATTTTTTCTAAATTGAGTTAATGAAAATCATTTTTGTTAGTTTTTTTTAATAAAAGTGAACTGATCTTTTTTGTGAAATAAAAATCTTTAATAAAACTTACATTGTTTGTTTTTCATTAACAAAAATATGATTTGTAGTGCATATTACCCGACTTTACAGTAGTCTATTTCGTCCAGGTGGTCTAAGAATGTTTGTTGTTGAACAAACAATGAATTTAAAAAATAAAGATCCGAACCGCCCAAACAATGTCTTAGCATTCTTTGGCATAATTGTATCCCTTTCGCCGGCTCAAAGTTGCCTCAAGTCGACAAGACATTATGCGTCCAGTTAAGCATGCACGATTTTATCCCAAAACCAATGCGGCCGGTAAATGTTTTCGGGTAAGCACTGTCAACATAAAACAACAACAAGCCATCGCGAGCCCACTTGAGCCGAAAGTGCCCAACGGTCCGCCTTTAAATATCCATCCGAATGCCGCTTTCGATATCTTCCACTGTTTGCCCAACTCAGCAGCGTTAAAGCTCAAAACATCCTTATTGTCCCGATCACCGTCATCACCTAAACAATGATCCAAAGCGGCAAAGCAACAGATTCATGTTAGTGCAAGATATTGGCGCGCACTGCTTGTAAAAAAGTGTCAAATTTACAAAGACCGAACCGCCACGTCATTTAGTAGCGCTCCAGATCAGGGAGCCTCCAAACAAATCCACTCAACCGTGCGTTATACATGCCCACTGAAGGAGAGGACAAACCGATGCTGATGATGCCGTAAGAAGGCACACCTAGATCATGTTATCTCCATTCATCCGGAGATTCGATAAGGGTTGCTTTGAGTTCTGTTGTGTGTTGCTTTTCCAATCAGGATCAAATTTCTTGAACAACTCTTCGCCTTGACACAATATGATCATTTTTTTTTCGCAGATATATTCAGAATCAAACACAAAAAATGCGAAAACAAAACAATTAACTACCCTTTCATGTTCGTACGTCTGTCTAATTTGTATTGGGTTACGACGCGAATAGGAGAGTTCTGCCAATGAATCGAGTTAAATGAAGATCCCTAATCCTTGATCACGGGTGTATTGACAGCGGCTGGTGAGGCAAACAGAGAGAGAGAGAGAGAGGGCGTCCAATTCCGAAACACCATCTGACATTTCGATTGAGTCCTGGTGCTGTTCAATGAGCGCTGTGCCACAGCAGTCTCCACACAGGCGTGATGATAAATTTTCAATAAATAAAAGGCTCGTTGCACACTTACTCGGTGCACTGGGTGCTGGACAAAATGTTAATTAACTTTTCAAGGCACACAGTATCGGCTGCATGAGCCGCATGCTGGTTAAGCTTTTATCACCGTCCTCGTAGCGACCACTTGCCAGTGGCCGGTTTCCCAGTTTGCCAGTTTGGCAGTTGTAGCCAGCTGGGCGAAAGAAGGCATTTGCCAAGAAGACACCTTCGTCTTGCTCGACGCGGCGGCGGTTCGGGGGTATTACCCTCGCACGCACACATATATAATTCACTTTTGGATTAAGAAAACTATTTAGATTTTCGGTAAGCACTACCGCACATATAATCCGGTGTGCTGAGCATTATTAGCGGCGGATTGCAGCGGACTCCTGGGGTCGCAGTCAACACTCGGAATTGCTCCCATGGGCAGAGGAAATTTGAAAATATCAGCGGGCGATTTTAATGTTTACACGCAAATTTACACTCTGCACTTTGTTGGCATGAAATTTAGACGCTTCGCGATCGCACTCAAATGGAGCGCACACAAAAGCAAACACTTTCAACATGTTAACCAGGAATCCTTAAGCGACCACTGCGCGTTCTGCACCGTTCTGTTTGCTGCACCCTTTCGACATTGCCAACGACGATGTCGACGTCGTCGTCGTCGTCGTCGTCGTCTTTGGGTCATAAATAAACAGCCGATCGAACAATGAAGGCAATTCCTTCACATATATTTGGATGAAAAGCGCAAAAATTAAATTATGATCCTGGCAGTATATAACTTGCAACCTGACACCCAATTTAATTGAGTTCTTAGATGATAACGAATGTGCACGAGTGTAAAGTGCCGGTTGGCGATGTGATTTGCTTATGCGTGATTTTTTTTTCTTGTGTTGTTTGTATTTTATCTTGTTTTGCTTTCTGGCAGTAAAGTGCACCTTGTGAGTGTAAGACAATTGATTAAAGGAGAATTTATTACTTACTATTTTTTGACAGGTTTCACACGAATTCCATGGATCTAGGAGTAGAGGCAAGTTCATCGGTTAGAATTTGGGTCAAGCATAAGCATCTACAAGAAGGTTTTATGATGAGTTGGATAATTCGAAATTGTGAGCCAGAATGTCAAAGAAATACACGCTCATCCATTTGGTGGTGCCGTAAATTTAAATATAACCCATTAAAAATGTAGATTTGTGTAACATTTGCACTTTAATTTATTTTCTATGACTATACGGCGGATATTTTATTACATGCACAATATTAATTTTCAAAATATCAAGCGCTTGAAGATTTTTTGTATAACCCCACAAAAAGAAAAAGCAGCTCACGAAATCACACGATGTTGGTGGCCTTTTTTTAAATGCATTTTTATTTTTAAATTCATTGAAAATTCTTATATGCTAGACAAAAGTGTTTAAACTGGTTGGACGAACAATTTTTCTATTTCTAACTTACTGGCCCTTAGCGGGCACTCTAAGCTAAACTTAATCTTAAACTATGTCTTTCGACTTATCCTAACCAGTATTAAATTTAATTGTGTAAAATAAGAAGAACTGGAAAAAGAACTTAATGTAAATAAGTTTTTGTAAAACTTATATACTAACTTAAATTCTACCTTAAAATAAAACTTAACTAAGCTTAGAAACTAGGTAAACTACCTACATATATATACATAGACACATGTATATAGTCCTATACAAATGCTTATGTACACAAATGCAACTATATACATTGTTATATATGTCCATATAATCCTGTATATAGACATATATATTTGTTTCTTTTTTTGTAATAATTAAAACTACCTAAAACTACCCTAAGCTATGTAAGTCGGCCGTAGTTTGCTGGATTAATCCGCTGCAATACATTGACCATCTCCCCATGAGGGGGTATAAGCTACCCTTTCTACCCCGGGTCTAAAGGGTTCGACGATAAAGTTTCTTCACTCACCAGCCACTAGAATTTTCGATGCTGCGTTGCAAAACTCCGTATATCCCGCCTGGAGACCGCTTTACTGAACCGGAGGACACCCTTTTTTTTTGTTTTTAATTCATTTTTATTTGCGAATTCATGATATACTTAAATACTAGACAAAATGCTTAAGACTAGTTAGACGAACAATAATGCTAAATGTAACTTACTGGCCCTCGGCGGGCACTCTAAGCTAAACTTATACTAATTCTATGTCTTTCGACAATTTTATATACAATATATACAATTTTGTCAAATGACAATTTTAAATTAAGAAAATGTATCAAAAAACTTAATAACAGAACTGTTTTATTTAAAACTTATATACTAACTTACACACTATCTTAAAAA
This sequence comes from Eristalis intricaria, assembly GCA_964034865.1. Taxonomy (NCBI): domain Eukaryota; kingdom Metazoa; phylum Arthropoda; class Insecta; order Diptera; family Syrphidae; genus Eristalis; species Eristalis intricaria. The sequence goes on from OZ035874.1 coordinate 93,962,252, forward strand.
TAACTTACACTACCTTAAACTAAGCTTACATATATACATGTGTATATATGCTTATATACATATATATACTGAAGATGTATTTACAAATGTATATACAAAAGTACAAACGAGTGTACATAAGTGTATACCTTTTTTTTTATTTTTTTTTTATTTATTTATTTATTTATTTATTTTTCAACTTACGACTACCTTAAAGCTACCCTAATATGTTTAAGTCGGCCATAGGATGCAGGAGATATAGCTACATCCAATCCACAATCCGCTGCAAGACAGAGACCGACTACTCCCCCATTCGGGGATACGCAATACCCTTTTCAGCCCGGATCTAAAGGGTTCGGCGCTGGAGTTCCCTCGCCCCCCCAACCACCAGAAATTTTGGTGCTGCCTAGCAACATCCCGAACATCCCGTCTTGAGACCGCCGTACTGAACCGGAGGAGACCCACCTCAGCTCGTAGTGCGACGGAACGGTCGTGGTTGAGTCGCCCATTCACAGTTGATCTGGCGATGTGGTAGACGAGCGGTACCGCATTTATATCTTGTATCAATCCGCTTTTGTCTAGGTGCAGGAAAGCTTCTGGGGGGACGAAGCCATTGTGGCGTACCCTTTCGTGGTATTGTGAATTGGTGTAGTAAGCCCCCGAGTTATTGACCGAGTTCATCGCTCTAACAGTGTGGCCACGAATCAACTTCAACAGGAAATTGTCCACTCTTATCAGGTTTGCTCTGTTGTATAAGAGCAATTTTATGTACTGGGACTTTGGAGTTCGATAAAGTCTTAAACAACCGAATCTTTTCCATCAAGCTTGCACTCACGTTGAACCACACGGGACAGCTATGCATTAGCATCGGCCGGATGAGGGCAATGTAGCAGATAACCTTCACCCTCGCATAGAGTTGGCTGTTGTAAAACAGTCTCTTTGTAAGGGCAAAAGCGCCTCGGGTTCTCGCCAGAGCAGCATCTACACGGGTTTTTGGTGTCCTGGTGACATTACCAAAACGCAAAATAACCCATCCAGTAAATCAGTCTTGAAATAGATCCACATTTCGTATTGTGTGGGATCTGGCTCAGTTTTTTTTTTGAAACCATCCAAATGTCTTTACACATCCATATTTTCGATTTTGAGGCCAAACAATTTGGTCAATTTAGTTTTGACTATAACGAGAGGATAGTTAAGACTGTCCGTAGAAACTGGAGGTCTGCATAAAAACATTTATTTGCCCTTTCATACAGTCTACTGTACTTCAGTACTTCAGTGTAGAATTAATACAGCGTTTCAAGAAACAAATAAGGTAGGTGGTCCAAATAAGATCCACAACCTAATAAGGCCCACTGTCAAAAAGTGGCATAACCGACAAGCAACCTGGATTATATTTGAAATGTAGTCGTGGCCACCTGAGTTTATACTAAAATCGATGAGAATTTTCAACTGAAGGAAACGCGTTTTTTTTTTTGCAGTCGATACATGTTAGTTTTTTTTATAAGCAAATTGTTTTTAAATTCATTTTATCGCAAATAATAATTCAGGTGTAAACTTTGTACACTATACATATTACATAAAAAACTAAGGTTTAGTATGGTTTTAGTCTTATTTTAATCCATTGAGTAGATTTTCGTTAAAGTTGCTCTAAAGAAAGGTTGCTCATGTTCCTGAAAAGGCACAAACAGGAATGGAATATGAAACATTAAATTTGTTTCTTTTTATTGTTTTTTTTTATAAAATGTCAAAGAAGAGAAAATTAGGGAACAGAATGTGGGCAAAACAACCTGAGATATGATATGTTACAGTGTCAGAATTGTGGTGTTGATACCATAACCTTTGCCTCGGACTAACTAAGATGACGAAGTATTCGATTGCCCTGGTAGATGTACCCAAACACAAATTTAACTTTAATCTAACCTAAAATTTTATTCTTAGTCGCCGTGGCGTAGTGGGTAAGTGCGTCGACTCCTACGCAGAGGGTGCCAGGTTCGATACCCGAATTTACCACCTTTCATATTTCACGGATCCACCTCTTTCGAGTCACTGACAATGCTCAAAGAGTATTCCCTGTCTAGAAAAAGCTTCTCAACTTCGCCGTTCGGAGTCGGCATTAAACTGTAGGCCCTTCCACTCGTGAAAGAACAATAGCACGCACAACACGAGTGATTGCCGAGAAGTTAGGCCCAGGTCCACCTCGGACTGTCGCGCCACCCATATTATTATTATTATTAATTATTTCCTTATTCTAAGTAAATTTATTAAAGTAAATTTTTTTCCCAATTTTAATTTCTCTGTCGAGTCGAGACGTTTGTGTATTTTTTGTTTTATATTAATTAATAATTACCTAAAATATATACAGTAGCACAAATAAATGTTAATGATACCCCCTCAGAATATTTTTTATTTAACTATTTCTGACCATGTTTATGTTATAAAATTGCGGGGTGTGTGTACAAATATGGGGTATCTATATTTAGTTGGGCCACTGCATAAACGGAAAACTACGTTGTTTTATTTGTTTCTTCGTCCTCTGTTACGTTGTCCCACGGGTTCGGAGTCGAAGACTCTTCGGGCCGGAGCTGAGTTGTCCATACGCTCTACAGCCATCTTAGGCGTTAGATCCGAAGACGCTTGACTCATGTCGCTGTACAGCCCGTATAGTTCGTAGTTGAATCTTCTCCTCCAGAGACCGTCAGCGCAAATAGGACCCGCAGAGCTTATCTCTCGAAGAGACCAAGGACTTCCTCATCCGCTTTTGATATTGTCCATGCCTCCGCGCCGTGCAGCAGGACTGGGATGATCAAGGTCTTGTATAAAGCCAGCTTGGTCCTTCGAGAGATGGCTCTACTACTCGATTGCATCTTGAGCCCATAGAAACAGCGGTTGGCAAGAGTTACTCTGTGTTTGATCTCGGTACTGATGTTGTTTGTACTATTTACTGCGGAGCCGAGGTAGACGAAGACGAAGTCCTTGAATACCTCGAAGTTATAGCTGCCCATAGTGACGCTCTGTCCAAGACGTCGATGTTGTGTGTCCTTTCTTGATGACAGCATGTACTTCGTTTTGCCAATCTCGTCAATGTAATCCGCGTATGCTAACAGTTGTACTGACTTCCGGAAGATCGTGCCTCTAGTGTTCGTATGTGAGTCTTGCACGATCTTCTCCAGGATGATGTTGAAGAATCTTCCAGGCCCAAGACAAGGTCTTAAAAATTGTTAAAAATATATATATGTATTTCAAAACATAACAGTTATGTTTTTATATAGATAACTGAACTAAGGCTTGTAAGAATATCATTTAAATAATTTTGTTTTAAGGGTTTTCAAGTTCTTAAGGAAAAACTATAGGGTGGGCCTTATTTGGGTCACCTTCCTTATATTTTTATATTATTGTTGGGCCGTTTAGATTTTATTAATGTTTAAGGGCAGTTATACCTTGTTTCCATCGGGGTACAAGTATCCATGTTTCCTTAGCAACGCGATAACTTGAGACTTTCTCTATTTCATTAGTTTTTGTAGGCTTTAAATCTATATTTATGCATCTGTCGGGTCCGCTTATTTGCAACACAAAAAATGCGGAAAATGTGTTGCAACTAAGCGGAGTTTTCATATAAACGATGTTCGGATATAGACAATTTTGTTACACGTGATAAATTTCTTGTTGCATATAAGCGAAAGTTTCGTCTAAGCAGAGTGCATATAAGCGGAGTCAACTGTATAAATACGGAAAATTTCAGAAAATGTTTGTTTCAACCGGAAATGAAGTATAACAGAGCTAGCGGATTTCGCAGCTGATTGCTCCCTTGCCTTTTTGACAGATATTCATGAATTTTTGACGGTTATTCACGAAATAACGTAAAATTTGGTTTATGAACACGTTATAAAAAACAGTTGTCAAAAATCTAAAGGGGAAAGAGAAGTAGAAGTCGGGCATCTCTGTGATACTTCATTATTGATTTTAACTTTGTTCATTTGATGAATGTGAGTTCAGCGGAAAGCTGTGTTTTTTTTTAAATGTCAACGGTCTGCTACGTCGACAACAATAGCGCTTGCATGTTTGCGCTCCGAAATCAATGCAATTTGAAATACAAGAAGAAAACGAAAACGTTTTGATGCAATCATACCTGATTCCTGTGCGGCTTGCATTTGCAATGGCAAACTCAAGGTTCAAATGATCCGTTTCAAGAAATATATTATGCTATCGATGCTGACAGAAATTCACGTAATGTCTGCAGAATGCAACACAATGTGCATTGGAAGTCCGCGACGTATGCATGAATAATACGATGTCGTATGTTCGTCATTACGTCACACCAGTGCTTGGCCAATAACACATTGATCGCCACGTTACGCACATCATTGCGTACAATAACTACAGAGTCAAAGCAACGCGTGGCCGGGTCAGTTAGTTATTTTTTGTAATAAAAAATCGAAATTTTGACCGAAAAAATAACCAACTGAATAAAATACTTTAGTCAAGCCTTGGGTCGTGTACCTGATGGATTCTTCTTCAAGACACACCTCGGAAGTCGCAAAAGTTAGGACGCATAGCCTCTCAATGTTTGCTTAAAATATGCTACAGGTAAATAATTTGAACGGATAAACACGAAAAAATTGATATACGCTCACTGACTGCGTTCCGGGTCGAAAGTGTTAGATCATTTTGAATTTGTATTGAAGGGATTTGTATATTTGTAACATCTATCGATTAACATCTATCAGTTAACATGATTAAGAATTGAAGGAATGTCATTTAAGAATACAGTGAAATGCGCCTACCATGCGGATATAACGACGTAAATTCTGAGTCCCATGATTTTGCAACACAATTTCCAAACAAGTTTATTCTCTTATAGCAATATCCGATATAACGACAATTCCGGATAAAGCGTCAGTCTTTTTCAAGAATTTAAAATTTTGTTTCGGATACAGAGACGAAATAAAAATTCTGTCGTAGTTGCCTGTGTGAGATTGTTGCAATAAAGCATATTACCGTTTGTTTCTTATGCTCCTTTGATTTCGCTTGTACTAATTGCAAAAAACCTATTCGCACGCTTTGTAGTAGTAGATTCACAAGTAACTAAATTATTTTGGATGAATTATGAAGATATTGAAAAATCACTTTTGCCATAGTTTAAATGCGAAGCAAAAATATCCCCCGCAACAGTCGCATTTTGCAAGAGAAAGCAAATCAATTGGGCATCATTAAGTGTTTCTCAAAGTGACTGAAGTGGAATGGTTGAAATGGCTAAAATTACGACAAGACTATAATATTTCTAAGATTTATAATGCGCATGAAACAGGATTTTTCTACATCTGGATTATAAAGTGTCTCAAACTAAATTAGGTACCGAAAATGTTCGTGTTAAAAGTGATAAATCATCTAGAGAACACTAACTGGTGACTTTAAGGAAATGTTTCGCACATGTGTAAGCTTCCGTAAACCAGCGCCCTTGCCTGCAATTTGAAGAGAATACCGATGATGGTCTGGATAACTTGCCCTTAGCACAACTCGCCAAAATTTGGATCAATGAGGGTAATTAATGTTACCGGTAACTGTTAGATAACCATGTTCTGACAGCCAATAACCCCAGCCAATAACCACCCATCAAGGGATTTTTGAAAATGTAGCATCACCTTCAATTTGAGCAATAAATATGCACGACGATCCGGAACTACCCGAACGAATTCCAACGCTTACAGATGCCCTAAGTGCTATATCGGTCTTAAAACAATTTGCTCTTTTTGGTGAAGGTGAAAACTACATGGAATTCTCGTGGCTTATAAGAACTGAGAACCGAAAAACGGAATTTAAAGCAGCGAGTACATAGTATATATATTATTACTTTTCTAACTAATTTATACAAATGTAAGTACATATGTGTTCGTACAGTACAGGTAAATAATTTCATTTTTTCTCACCTCCGGTTATAGTGACATTCGGTCATAACGACCATTGAAGTCCGGTTCCTTCACCGTCGTTATATCCGGATTCCACTGTATATTAAAAAGTAGTGGTCCTAAATGACTGCCTTGCGCAACATATAAGAACACTTTACTACGTCGCGTTTAGCAACTAATAATATTCACAGATTGAATCCTATTTCATAGGCAACTCGAAATCTATTTTAGATGTATAGAGTGAATTCCTAATCTCATTAGGAATTTGTTGTATGTACCAAATCGACACTTTTGAAGTCTGTTAAAATCACAACAGGATATCAGGACTCTAAATAAAAGAAAAGATATTTTAAAGAATTCTTTTTTATAAAGAGGATCTATCGGACATTATTAACATAAATCCTTAAATACAGATTTTTGGACACTTAATTTATTTATTTATTTATTTATTTATTTATCTAAAATCTACAAATTACATATGTATTAACAGATTTTGTGAAGTGTTTTATAATTGTACAATATTTAATGATAAGTTAATACTTTAATTCAGAACTTAATACATTTTAAAAAGTAAAAAGGCTTAAAAGGTTACTTTTAAAGTGCTGTCTGGTATGGGACAGATCCAAATGTTGTGAATGTTCGTTAAAAACACGAATTATTCTTGTTAATGGTTCGTTTTTACCATAGTCTGTGCTATGAATCCTTTCAAATAAAAAATCCCAAGTACGGAGTGACCTTGAAGGCATATGAAATTGAATCTCAGATAAGAGACAAGAACATTTTATATGATTCCAGAGTATATCCCTGACAAATATAACATCGTGGATAGTGCGTCTAGTTGATAGAGACTTTATACCAAGCAGTTGGCATCTAGCTTTGTAGCTAGGATGAAAATTCCAGTGCATTTTAAAGAAGATGTACTTGGTGAATCGCTTTTGAACTTTTTCAATACGTTCGGAAAAAGTGCTGAAAGCCGGGTTCCAGACTACGACCGCATATTCAAGGAAAGGTCGGACTAGGGAAATATACAGTGCTAATAAGGCAAACGGATCAGTAAATCCTTTAGTATTACGTTTGATGAAGCCGACTGCTGAGTTGGCTTTTGCTAAAATATGAGAGATATTATTTTGCAATGAAAATGGGGAGTTAAACATAACACCCAAATCTTTGACACTGCTTACAGTCGAAAGATATGAATTACCAATTGAATAATTAAATTGGATTTGAAAAGCTGATTTCGTAAAAGGGATATAATTGCATTTACTTAAGTTAAGACCAAGTTCATTATTTACACACCAATCAAAGATGCTGTTTATATCTGATTGAAGCATGATACAGTCATTAACATTTCGAATTGTTTTGAATATTTTCATGTCGTCAGCATATAGCAAACATCTACTGTGTTTAACTGAGAGAGTAATATCGTTAATGAATATTATAAATAATAAAGGGCCAAAGTGACTACCTTGTGGTACACCCGACCAACATTGAATTAGCTTTGATAAGGAATTACCAATTTTAACTCTTAGGGTTCTATTTTGGACGAAGGAAGATATCCAATTTAGAAAATTGGAATGGAACCCAAACGCTTTGAGTTTGTTTATTAATATCGAGTGGTTGACGGAATCAAAAGCTTTACTGAAATCAGTGTAAATTGCATCAACCTGTTTCTTGTTTTCAATCTCATTGATCACGAAAGAAGAATAAATTGATAGGTTAGTAGAAGTCGATCGTCCAGATATGAAACCGTGCTGGGCTTCCGATATGTGCTCTTTGATTAAGAATTCAGTCTTATTCTTGACTATACATTCAAATAATTTTGGAATTGCCGAGAGTTTGCAAATTCCTCTATGGTTTTCCACATTATTTTTAGAGCCCGATTTGTGAATGGGAACTAAGAATGATTCTTTCCAATTATCTAGAAAAACACCTTTAGATAATGACAGATTGAAAATGTGTAGAAGAGGACAGCAGAGTGAGTCAGCACAGTATTTAAGAATAATGGATGGTATACCATCCACTCCACAACTGGGGTCCGACTTTAAATTCTGAAGTGCTAGAAAGACTTCAGTATAATTTAATGCTAACGACCCAATGTCTACAGAACTAGAGAAGGTATATGGAGAGAAATTATTGGAGTTTGAAGTGGAAAAAGTAGATTGGAAGAAGTTTGCAAAGAGTTCAAGAGTAGAGTTAATATTTTCTGACTCTTTGTCCTTGTACTGCATTAAATTAGGAATTCCTAGAGAACTCCTTTTGGTGTTTATATATTTCCAAAATGATTTGCTATCGCATTTAACATTTTGTTCGATGGAATGAATATAATTTTTGTAAAGGAACTTATTAAGGGAAAACAAATCTTTCCGTAATTTGCTAAAAATATCATAATCCGAGGGGTTTTTGTCTCTTTAAATTTTTTGAAAGCTTTGTTCTTACGATTTTTAAGATTTGTTAATTCTTTTGTATACCAAGGAGGTCTACTTGAGGTGCACTTCCGCGACATAGGAACGAACTTTAAGAATCCTTTTCTAAGAATTTCAACGAAACGATTATATATGGATTTTAAGTTTAAATTAGAAAATTCTTTAAGCCAATCTACGTTTTTAAACATATTATTCAATTCAGCAAAGTTTGTTTTAGAAAAATTAAAATGTTTCTTTGCTTTTGAGGATTGGGGCTTCATATACTTGTAGAAAGATATATTAATAGCGATCTGTTTGTGGTTAATTGAATCATTTAGCATATTAAAATAAAATTAAAATAACTTAGGAACTGATAAGTATGAAAGGATACCTCTATAATTTCCTACTTTTGTACTTTTGATCTTAAGTCAAGCAGTATATTCGCTTATCTTTTTCACAGCATTAATTTCCGTAGAATCATATGGAAGATTAAGTCAGCTCGTAATCTCCCAAACGTGCTAACTAGTGCTCTTGATGGTACTAGGTACCCGGGTAATGCGCGTAATACCCAAGTTGACGGGTGCCCGGCATTTTTCGGCTACCGCGTACCCAGCAGCAAATACTCTAATTCGATAAAAAAAAATCAATTAAGTACACCTTTATTTGTGAATATTACACCAAAGCGAAGAAAGGGAAAGTATCAATGAAAGCACAAGTTATTGGTGGAGTACCCGCCAAAAGTAATAGAAGTATGTCTTTTTAGCATGGATTGAGTACGAATTGCGTGTGAATTAATTGTAATTAGCACATTAATTTCGTCTGAATTTCCGGGTACCTGAAATATTGCGGATTCCCACAACCATACCAGGGAATGCGAGTACGCGGGTACCTGGGTGGGTTATCGGGTATGCGTCTATCCAGAGCTCGAGTACAAACTACACTACAAGTTGACGTGGCGCAACGTAGCTTGCTTTGACGTATATGGGATTGAAACAGGGATTTCAAATCCGGACCACAAATCGAATGATACACTTTATGCATGCTTCTACTTTAACTACGTTTTATGACCCTGGCTTCTCCTGAGCTCTAATTCGGTTTTCTGATTCTAAATGAGGATTTGAGTTCTTTGTCTTAGCCTTACTGTTCCAAACATCTCCTGATTCGGAAGACACTCGCGAGTCATTTTATTACCGCCTTAAGGAGATATGCCCTTAATCCCATATACGTTCCTCTGTGCCGTTTTGTCCTATAATAACTGTGGATAAGATTTCACACATCATGACGAGTAAATCCCGCAGATAAGGCACACCCACGATTCATATCCCTGCATGCTTGTTGAGCTGAACTAAAAACAGAATTCGGTAGCGAGGCGTACCAAAAAAATAATTATCCTCACGTGTGCAGTAATCCTGACTTAATCCTTTCCCATGTGAAATCAACCATTTCGCATGCCTAACAACGAAAATTTGCAACGCCCTTTCACTTCAAGTGAAATCAAAACATTTCGACGAAATCTGTCGAGTCAGTCAGAGCTAAACAATTCGCGAGATTTAACGAACACATGTTTGTAAACATGGATCAGGTCAGAAGGACATCGCGGAACGAAAACAAATTTATTTAAAAGGACACTGTTGTCCTTCCAGCATTATCGACCAAAAGAAAGAGAAACAAGAAAATAGTGACTCCCAGAGGTCGACTCATATGCAAACAGACACTAAATCTGCAAGGAAACAGTTCTATAAACGTCTTCACCTTCCACGCATTATCCCGGAACCTTGGAGAACCTTAGAGGCGGGCTAGATTGTTAACGGTCCCTTAAGAACCATGAACTTTTCACGAAAAACTATCTTAACCCTTTTGGCGTGCTTGTTGTACATTACCTAGAACAGGCAGCAAACTCGACTGTACAAAACGTCGCAGAAAACGAATTCCCGAGAAGGACCGATTGTTTGGGTATCCTTAATTGTCGCCTAACCGCAGGATTAGCATGCAGACACAAACAAATCTGAAAATATTGTTTATTACTGTTGTTGCTGCTGCTACTTTATACAAACATTCAACCATACGGTGAACAGGAGCTAAATTTTCCAAAATGATTCTCTCCTTCTTTCGTAGTCTTTACTGAAGTCGGTGAGAGTATCAGACTGACTTCTGGCTGCCAGACGAAGTACTTTAAAACTATATGTATGAGATATCGCCAAGATGATAAATCGATCCTTGATCGTCACAGTTGACCCTTAAAGTGAGTTAATTTGTTGCAGTCACATTTTGGGAACCCATTCAGATTTAGAATCACGGGTTTGCTGTGACATTTTGAGGGATGTGCTCTTAAGGAAAGACGTACGCAGTGCATACCTAAACGCACAAACCACGACTTTAGACAAATGTGTGCTTCCTTGCATGTAATTATATTTCAGATTTAATTATCAATTTTTTGTGTAGATAAATTTCCTTAAAACCGTCGACTCAATAATTTCTTAGGCGACTTGTCAAAATGATCAAGTTCTTTCATGAAGCGAGCATGTTCGAATCGCTTTTTACACTCTTTGCATATCAAATTTTTTCTTCGAAAGATAAGCAGTATACAAAGATCTGCGTGTATTTCCATTACGGGTGCACTTCGCTCCACACCTTCAGCCGCCATGGAAACAAAGCTACAGCTACTTCCCATGGACATATACGGAAAGTTGGCGCCTACCAAGGCTGCGATCAGGTTGAGGGATTGCAACCGTTGGAGTAAAATGCACTGTTTAGGGCACTTGGAAATAATCAAGAATGCGAACAAAGCATATAGACTATATCGCGCCCGTTGTAGACCTTGAATTTGGGTATAAAACGCTCATCCCTGAGATCGTAGTCTGAGAAGCTACCCATCTGGAAGTATACACATACGGATCCATAACGGAAGTAGGCACTGAGCTCTCCTAATTCTAAATAGAAAAGAAATCAGCAATGTAGTTGGCATTATTACTGGTCATTGCCTATTAGGCACACGGAACGAGAATGGGTACCCCCTACAATGACCTTTGTAGGAGCTGTAGGGACGAAGAGGAAGAATAAACAGTACTTCACTACCCCGGCACTTGCCAAGCGCTTGCGTGGACAAGGAAAAACACGCTAGGCAGCTATTCATGCAATAGCCTTGAGGAAATGCTTGGGATCAAAATTCTGGACATAGCATTATTTATAAAAATTAGTCTTAGTACCCAAAGAGGAACCGGCACGTTAGCTGCCGATTAGTGATATCACAATGGATCCAAACAGGATCTAAGTGCGCCAGAACAGCTTCAGTTGTGGCAATCACATAAACCTAACCTAACCTGTCAAAATTAACTCGCGATCCACACAGGGACAGTCCAATACGAAAAACTGTAGTGCCAGTACTTTGTTCGGTAGAAAATCGGGGCAACCTGTGACAAACGAAAATCTCACGTGAAACGTGAAAGTATGCTGAAGTCGCAACTTATTTGCGTATTACGTAAATTAAGCACGAATATTTTTTGTACATATACAGTGTAATTTCGATTATTGGAACAAATGAAAACATGACTTGTTGCAATAATCGAACAGATCTTGTAAGCACTGTAAAAAAAATTTTGAACACAGTACTTGCGACAATTTTTATTTTGCTCCTGTAGATGTCGTCTCTTTTAGTAGATCCAATTCGAGGAAATACCTTATACATATGTACATTTTTAGGAGTTCTCTCATTTTCTTGCACATTTTGTAAAAATAAAATTCGGGGTACGAGAGAGAGAGAGAGAGAAAATGAATTTAAAAACAATTTTCTTATAAAAAAGCGCGTAGGTGCACATGCACTAACATATATCGACTGTAAAAAAGAACACGATTGGGCCAAATGAAAATTCCTATCGGTTTTCGTGTAATCTTAGGTGGCCGCGACCAAATTTTAAATATAATCCCGGTTGCTTGTTGCATTTTTTGCACAGTGGGCCTTACTAGGTTCTGGGCCTTATTTTGACCAGCTGCCTTATAGTCGTGAGCGGAAGCTGCACTTTACGTGCCGATTAGTGTGGTGGAAAACGGCTTCATAAGTTCATTGAATACGTTGACCAGAATGTTATAGGTGACGTCAGGCGGGGAGCTGATATTACAGTTGTCGTGAATGGTTTCGTCTTCTGCAGATGGTCTGATGAATGCTCCCTATCTGAACCCATACTTGACCCTAATAAAAAATTAAGTGAAATGTCTTACCAAATGAGCGAAAACCTCTTTTCTTCGCCTCATCTTGAACAGCTTGCACTTCGAGTCGATGGAAGGCTGTTTGCTCAGGTTAAGCCTGTCCATACGGAAGCAAGTCTTTTGAGCTCAAAAGCGGGAAAATCACTCAACAGGATTAAGGCGTTCTGATTACATACGAGTTTCTTAATTCTCATTTTTTTTACAATATTCTAGGCCTTACAACCTGCTTATTTGTCTTACTTTAGATTATCGCTTAAGACGAAGCTTTAGCCTACCAATCTAATCATAAGCCAACAGACTTAAGATGAGAAGAATTAAAAAGGAAAAACGACAAATAGTATTGAATTGAATTTGATTACGATAAGGTCTAAAAGGCAAGCGCGCGGCAAATGCCAGGGAAACCACCGATAAGAAGCTTAAAGACTTCCATCTAGTACCGTATTTTATGCTGCTCACGAAGTTAATTTTGAGTTGTTGGAGGCTATATCAGCATTTAATATTTGTTTGGAATGCGAGGAGCAAGGCAATACGTCCTTAGACGATGTCATGACGCTTCAGAGGCTTAGAAGAAAGGTGGTAATGAACAATCGGGTCTTTACAAAACAAACTAAATTTATAAATTTAAATTCCACATAATATGTACATATACATACATTATAATTAAACGTAATTTTGACCGTATAATGGCTTTTTTAGACTTATGATAACTATATGAAAAGTAAGTATTAAACATTCTTCAAACTTGCACCGAGCCCGGTTTTCATTGCGAGCAAGAATAGCGGTACTACTGTAATATGTAAAACTCAGCAGTTGCTCTGCAGAAGATCGCTTGGCAGCAGATTAATGCCGCAGATTTTGTAGTTGCATTTTTTTCAATGGTAAAGCATTGTTTTACGACTTCTAATACCACTTTTGGATTTATATCAATAACTTTCATTTCTCTACGTATTGTTAGATTTTCGAAGATCTATTCAGAGATGTCATCCCTGCTGATATATTAATATCAGATCTTTCTGACGAAATTGAATCCCGAATTAAAAGTAAAGAAATAAAGTCTTCTTCCTCCCAATGATTGCAGTCGCTTTTAACTCTTTCCACGAGAAAAATGAAAGACGTGTATGACGATTACAACTGCCGAAACTTGGCGGCACTGAGGAGAGGACCCTTTTTCAATATGTCGCTGATGAAAGAATGAGGACGGATTCGTTGTTGAACGTTTGGTGGAGTAGTATTTGAAATACAGAGACAATAAAATTAAACCAAAATAAACGTTGTCTTTCTTGTGGTAATATATTGCATCATTAAACGTGTAGTATTTCGGTAATAACCGTCAAAAAGTCACTCAAATTCGTAGATAGACAAGAGGACAATCAGCTGTGAAGTTGGCGTACAATAAGCCAACTATGGACGTCACTCCTGCAGAAACTACAGTGGACTCTCCCTAAGTCGAACTCTCCTTAAGTCGAAACTCTCCCTTACTCGAACTTTTTCGCCATATTTTACATACATTTCCTTCAACTTTCCACACAAAAACCTCTCTCTAAGTCAAACTCTCTGTAACTCGAACAAATTTTGGTATCCCATGACAATTCGTCTTAGGGGGAATGATGAATTTATGATTTCTCCCCTGCTGTTACATTGCGTAGTAAAGTGTTTCTTTTTTAAATCATTTACTTTAAAAATTCATAACAGACTTAAATTCAAGACAAAAATGCTTAGCACTTGTTGGACGAACATTGTTACTACTTCTAACTTACTGGCCCTAGGCGGGCACTCTAAGCTAAACTTAATCTTATTCTACGTCTTTCGACCTAATTTAACAATGTATATATATATATGAAATAAATGAACTTAAATGTAGAGATTGATATTAAGAAAATTAGGGAAAAAAAACGTAGTAAAGTGTACAGAAATATATATGTATGTATATGAATGTTGGTTTATATTTTGAGAGGTACAATTTCAAAGTTGCTAAAATGGAAAACTTCTTTTTTCGAATCGTTGCAATAATCGAAATTAGGATATTTATAATAATCGAACCTGCACTGTAGTCAAATACAAAGTGACTTATAATGAAAACATGCAATACACAACGACACGTTAAAGTTGGCAATTTCTTCTTTTTTCATCAACGGCCAATTGTTATGACGCAAGGAATTATCATCGCCAATTTTTTTTTTTCAAGAACAGCTCACACAGGTGCTGTGACGGCCATTTTGAGGAATTGTGCTCAGCGACTGCACTGAAGAAAATGTGGATTCTGTACGCGAAAAGATCCAACTGTGTCAACCCGCGTATCTAGAGACATGTCTGAATAGAATAAAATGGCGGACTGTTTGATGTCAGATTTCATACAAAGTGGATACAAATGTCAGTACAATCTATTAAAGATATAAAAATTATAATTGAAACATATCCCTAAATGAGAGTTTTTTTCATAGTTTTCCTCCGAGATTGATTTAACCTTCCAGCAGTAAGGTGTCTATAAAACCGTATCTCTGTGCAAGCTAGAGCAAATAAAACAATTAATGATAAAATATTATTACACTGTGCAGGAAATAAATATAGTGGTCGTCCACTTTTACCCTTTTGGTCCTATAATATAAGAATCGTTAGAAGTTTTTCGAATGTGACGGCACCGATACATGCAGGAACATGTTCTACACATCTGCCGAAATATTTAATAATATTACGTAATACATATCAGACAGGGTACATTTGCGAGAGTGCAAGACAGTAGCCATTTCCTATTTTTTGAATTGTGGTGCGGCGTGTTTACAAAAATAGAAGTTTTTGCTATAATTTGTTTCAAAAATGACACTTAAATTAATGGGCATAGTTATTGTATCAAGTGGTTCCAGCAGTAAGGTTTCTATAAGTGCAAAGTTGAAAAAATGTCAATACAGTGGAGCCTCCCCAAGTCGAACTCCCCTTAAGTCGAAACTCTCTCCAACTCGAACTTTTTCGCCATATTTTACATACATTTCTCTCAATTGTCCATACAAAAAACCTCTCTCTAACACGAACAAATTAAGGGATACCGTGACAATTCGACTCAGGGGTGTCCACAGTATCAGTGGAAGTAATTGGAGGCCGACTACTACAACTCAATTTAATGCGAATTTCAGTCGTCGGCCTTTGATGGCCGAGCACTATTTTGATAACGAACTAACAAAAATTGGGTGTGATACATGTTCTCCGTGTTTCCAACTCAAACACACTTTCCTGAAAGAACTGTTATTCAGATGCATCGAACTCAAGTTTTGTCTGCCAATTTTGTGCAATTTAGATTATTTCATGTTGAAAATTTAGCTGTAAATACATTTTCCGAAGCTATTTGTTTGTTTAGGTAGGTATGAATTTGTTTTCGTTTTGTTTTTAAACATTATTAATCTTTTAAGCTGTTAGTAACGATTTGCTTTAAGGTCAATGACAATTCTTTACTATTATTACTTGTTACCCAGCAAGCAAAAATCTAATTAATAAGGTACCTTTTGCCTATGCAATGTATCAAATACTAGCTTGGTGTTTTAACGAACTGTTGCCAACTTAGTGTATTTTTCATAATTTTTTTCCTTTGTTATCAAAAATAAATAAGTAATGATTATTTAATGTTCATAAATATGCCCTTAAGTTTTATCATTGAATGTTTTTATTTATTGATTGATTCGACATCGCCGACCACTTAAGCTTTTGATGTCGACCACAAAAAATGGGAGGCCGACCACTAGCGCAATATGACCTTTTTTTCCATTATTTTGGTATTTTCTAAAAACAAGTTCGTGCTAAATTGACAATTCTTTAGTATATATTAATTTATTTATTTTATTTATCTATTAAGACTTTGTTCCTGCATTCAAACACATTTTTTAAACTGTTTTTCATAAAATTCCTTAGTAACTGGACAAGAGCAAAGTGAAAAAACAGTTGGCCGACCACTAGTGCCTTTACCCTACGTGTCGACAAGATATATACGGGATTGAATATTTGTAGTTATTTGAGTCTTTGAGGACGTGCTGTAGATATTTATCTAAAACCTGACCGGATATTACTGCCTTTACCCATAGCGTTTATTTTCAGAAATTGAACAATGAATAAAATGTTTTAGTATTATGTTATATAGATATTATTTTCTTGTTCCACATCATAATTTATTTTTTATAATATTATATTTACAACGTCGCGCGATCCCAACGTGCCGTAGTGGAAGCATTTACGGCAATTGAAGAAGAGGCGAAGCACGCTGATCTTAAGGTCAATGAGAATAAGACAATATATATGCTATCGACCAAAAAACGATCCGTCAGACACCACCTAGGACAAAATATTACAATCGACAGCTACAATTTCGAGGTAGTAAAGGAGTTTGTCTACCTCGGGCCAAACGTAAACTCCACAAACGACATCACCGTGGAGA
Organism: Eristalis intricaria; assembly: GCA_964034865.1. Classification (NCBI taxonomy): domain Eukaryota; kingdom Metazoa; phylum Arthropoda; class Insecta; order Diptera; family Syrphidae; genus Eristalis; species Eristalis intricaria. The sequence continues at coordinate 93,979,156 of OZ035874.1, forward strand.
TCCGACGTAGAACCGCCTTTGGCAACCGGTGTTACTTCAGTTTGTCAAAACAACTGGCGTCAAAACTCCTGAATCGAAGGACAAAGGTCATGCTCTACAAAACCCTTATTTTGCCAGTATATGGAGCCGAAAGCTGGAAAATTGCGGAGCTGACTCTGGGTGCCTTCGAAAGAAAAATTCTACGTCGTATATATGCTCCCGCCTGCGAGGAAGGCGAATGGAGGAGAAGACACAACCGCGAACACTTCGAGCTCTACAAGGATGTGGAAGACAAAGATTCGTCGACTGCACTGCCTCGGCCACATCGAGCTCATGGACAGCAATGCTCCACCTAAGAGGGTCTTCGTATCCGAGCCTCCTGGTTCGAGAAGGAGAGGAAGACTGAATCTCCGGTATAAATACCAAGTAATCGCGGATGCAAGACAGCTTGGTCTTGATGACTGGAAGCAGCGTGCCCAGGAACGTCAAGAAAGGAAATCAGCTATAGCTCTGGCTCGGACCCTGTATGGTTCGTTAGCCTGTATGATTCGTTAGTATATTACCAACTAACACTTTTTTTTAATTAACTAGTTCCAACTCGAACTTTTTCGACCATTTTTTTGTTCTCGAATCAATCTTCCATTTTTGTCATTGGGCCTGTATCTTTTATCTATAGTATAAAAACAGAAATAGTCATATTTTCGAAAGCTGATCCAGTGGTACCCAAATCGACACAGCGTTGGTAAATTATTACCGATCAAATAAAATTGTTAAATAAAAACCGATCAAAAACACTTGTAGTTTTTTTTAATGTTTTTTTAGTTTGTTTATTTCCATTCGCTCTCTAAGGATTCGAAATTCTATACGAATCTGATGACAGATGTTCCAAATCACAATGAGTGGAGGCGCAAAATATCTTCTTTTTTTTTTTGAAGTTTTTCCCTTAAGTTGATAGTCAAACTGTCACAAAAAGAAATTATTAATAACCAACATTTTATAGCTCGCTGTAATAGTAGATGATGATACCAAGTATGCATGTAGGAAGCCAACAATTTAATTGAGATGTCTACACATAGACGGTCCTCTTGTTCGTTCGTTCTCCCCTAAATCGCTTTCCCTCGCCCATACCTGAACCGTATAAACGACCAAAGCCATTACCCCATTCTTCGCAAACTGCCCTCGGTTAACATTAATACGAAAATGTTAATAAATATTTCCCATTCTTTTGTTACAACTACCACCACCACCAACACCACAATCTCCATCGCCATTGCTGACAAAACCCAGGAGAGTGAGATGCCAAGGCTGACGAGGACACTCCCATATTTAACGCACCAAATTTACTGTTGCCACTGGGATCGAGCGTCATCCTGTCTACACAGCGCTCAGGGGGAGAAGAGACCTACATCAACCTCGAAATGTGTTCTCTTCAATTCGGGTCCCCGGCATGGCGGGTTAAATAGATGCTTCTGCCCTGCATTACGTTTTGCACCCGAGCGCGCACACAACAGCTACAGCAGCAGCACCCATTTACCCATTTACCCCTCGATTCGCCCGAATCACGAGAAACGCTTGAATCGCGCATATGCTCAGGACTGCTTTATTTATTTGTGTTTATAATACAAAATCAGTTACGCTTTCATAGTTTGCAATCTGACAGGACAACTACTGCGGCTACATGGCAGTGAGATGGTGTTTACATTTCACTGTTATTGTTTCCTTCTGCCTCGTCCTTGTTTTATGTTTTATATGCCATCGTCCCCTTTCAATTACTTGTAGTATGGCGTAGATAAATGGGACACGACTCACCCTTCTCCTTCATTCTTTTTCGCGTTCCGTGTTCACCCCTGCGTCTGCATACGCACATGCACACGAATCGTGAGTGTGATTTGAAACCGGTCTGTTGGGCCTATCATTTGCAATTCTACCTTCGATGAGGTCTTAATCTAACCAAAAAATTAACGCAGCTATTCAGCGAAACAGCGGAGGGTTGCCGGCAGGGCTCGGGCATCGTTGCAGCCACAGGGGTAGGAAACGCAAAATAAGCGCAATAAATACATTACAGTCTGTATACCAACGATGGGTATCGGTGGTGCCGGGACCCCGGCTTGTACATAGGACACTCGTAAACACGTATCTGATTATGATGTCGCAACAAACTAATCGAGGAATGAAAATAAAAGCACTCGCCGAGGGTTGGTTGGTTTTGCTCGAATTGGCGTTGATACATGATTAGTTTGATTTAAGGTTACGTTTTTTTTTTCTTTCCAATTTTAATGGAATTACAAGCTTTATGGGCGGCTTGACAGCTGCGTTGTAATCTGGGCTAAGCCTGAACAACATGATAATGTTTCTTAGTGCATTTTCAATTTAAATAACTAAGTGGTGACTTTACGCTTCGGTGAAAGATGAATGAGCCGAAGGTAAAATTCTTGAAGGGGTGCGTTTTACAAGTGTTTTTGCGCTAAGAGTCATGCATGTGATATCATACTCATGTATCAAAGGAAGGGGCTTTGGTCACTGAGCTGACAAGGTTAAGCCAAGTTAATGATAGAAATTTAATTACCGATAAAATTGTGTTGTTATTACTCACTGTCACAGGAGAAATTCAGGGGAAATGTTGTCAAAAGAAAATGAAACCAATAATGTATCGAATTTCTCTTAGGACATACAGATATTTGTTCCGAAGTTCCATCGCATTGTGGTGGCCAATTATGTGGTTCAAATATGTTATGTTGCCATGTGTTGCTAATTCAAGCGGTGTCCGGAGCAATTTTGCTTCCTCTTCTTCTTCTACTGGCGATGCAGTCCAATCTTTTTAGGTGTTTTCCCACGGGTTCGGAGTCGAAGATCCATCGGGCTGGAGCAGTGTTATCCATGTGCTCTACATTTCATAGGCTAGGCAGATGTCGCTGCATCTGCAATTCATGTTTGAATCCTTGTCTCCAAGAACCTTCAACTCAAACAGGACCTAAAATTGTACACAGAACGCTAAGCCTATTTTGGACACCTCGTTTTCAAGCAAAGCTCTATTGACAGCTCGATGTGTTCGAAAAATCACGTCAATATCGTCCGGGTATGATAGTGTTGGCGAGGGAGTTTTGCACGACCTTCGCAAAGAATGATGCTAAAAAAGTCACATTGTCAAAAACCTCATTTCGCTTCAATTTGATAAAATTATTTTCTGTAGACAATGAAATAGAATTATATATTTAAAGAACATGCAGAAAAAATCAAACGCCAATAAAAGATCGAAATTATACATTTAAGCCGTTTTTTTCTGTTTTACTTGAATTTTTAGGAAATTAAAAAAGACACCGAACCAGTGGGACAACGCTGGACAGGACGCCCACGGAACCGATGGCACACACATGTCGAGCAGGACCTCAACCTACTTGGCATGTTGAATTGAAGGCAGCTGGCTAAAGATCATGCCAGTGGGAGACCTAGGTCCGCCACGGACAGTAGCTTCTAGAACGTTCTTGATGTCGTAGCGGGGGCATTGACAGTGTTTCCTTTCTAGGAGATCATATAAGTCATCTTTTTTGTCGTCATATTTAACCTCCTTGGGGGCATGGGTGCAGATAAGGCTGTTGTTGCCTAATATAGGTTTGATGCGGATTGTTAAGAGGCACTCGGTTATGTATTTAAAGCTTAAGACTTCTTGCCTAAGTCTGCCTCGGACAACAAACTCGCATGCAAACAAGCGCTGCCTTCGCTCTTTGTAGCAATCGCTGAAATAAATGTCGCAGTTTGTCGTCCTCTTTTTGCCTGGCCCACCCCACCGCACCTCATGGATGGCAGTGATATCTGCCTTATAGGCTTCTGGGGCCTTCGCAAGTTCATCGGCTGCACCTGGTATGTTAAGGGACCTCACATTCCACGTGCTGCATTGTCGTCAGCAGTAGGGTCATCCGTAACGGAGGCTTGTAGTTGCTTCGGGACTGTGCCTTTTTTAAACGGTTCGGGGGTTAAGCCAACGCGCAACCTCCGCGACTCGAGGACTGGATCCTGGTTTAAGCCCCTGGACAAGCGGCCGCTCCATACATTGCTTAATCTCCAAATGGTTGCTGTAAAGGCTATCCAGAGGGCGTCGGGAGGAGGCTGTATGTGAACTTGACAGGGATCGTTGCATGCATCTCGCCAAGTTAATAGCAATTAACAACGTTGCCCTGGATGCACAGGCCCATGCCCTGATGAATACCTACTATTAATAATTCAAAGGAATTATTTCGATCTGTTGGAGAATACAAACAGTTACTTGTTTTTGTGACTGATGGCACATTTGTTTGAGGAACCGAGTTCCCCGGTTCAAATCCCAGTCAAAGCAAAGTTAATACGCTTTTATCTGGTTTTCAAATCTGATCCAGTCACCATTTGCCGTTGGGATCAAATTAACGGGACTATCATTTGAGTGGTCAGTTTGTGGTAGCAGCCTGACTGTGGGTATCACAAGGGACGAACTAGCAGCCCCTCTACCTAACGTAACCTAAAGGGGTGCACCCAGTTAGGATTTTGAGAAAAAAAAAATTTTTTTATTTTTTTTATTTTCTGAAGATAGAATAAATATTCCCAATTCTGAAAATTTTAGCCACACCAAACTACTATTTATGGAAATAAACAAAATGTGAGTGCATTCATTTATATCATATATGCTCAAAACTTTAAACAAGTCTTTCTCGAAACCCTGTTTTCGAAGTCGGTGTTCACTGTAACTTGAGAAAGGCCTTACCGATTAGTTTGAAATTTTTAACTCTTATTCTATATTCTTAGACGCAAATTATGACTTAGATATTTTAAGGGGTTGGTTCAAGGAGCATAAGTTGATAATTAGCGGTAAGACAAAGTTCATGATAGCATCGAAGATGTAATCTATAAGGACTTGCCACAATTTGATCATTCACCTAGTTGTCTCCGTTTTTGTTTAGATGACCCAATAAATTGTCGTGCTATGTATTTTAATGAAAGTGTATTTTGTAGTGATGGTTGTTTTAAAATTGAACGCGTGGACAGTTTCAATTATCTAAGTGTTATTGTGGACCATAAACTTACTTGGAGGGATCACACAATGTACTTAAAGCATTATATTAATAGGATTGTCAGACAAATATACCATGTTACTCTCTACTGTAATCTTCACATCTTAATGTTGTTCTGTAATGGCTTCCTGCTGGGGTGGGACTTGCTTCAATAAAATATTTACTTTATTAAACAAGCAAAAGATTTTATTAGAATAATGTTAAAAGCTAATCGCAAAAAAACCTGGTTTTGAACTATTCAAAAGCCTGGAAATTCGAAAATCTGAAAACTCAGGTTAAACAGATAATAACCTGAACCTGAGGTTTCATGAGAGTCATAAATTACGGGCCAACACCACGAACTTCGTATCCATTAACTCCATTTATAAAACACACTTCTTTCCTTTTATTTGTATTACCGCGGCTCGGTTATTTAACTTCCAGCTAGAAAATCTTAGTTGTGAGAGAAAGAAATCAGTATTCTTAAAATATTTTTTAAAATGGCTTTTTTCTTTCAATAATTGAAATCTTTTTACTACTTTTGAACTTTTTTATTAAATTATTTTTCTTATTAAATGTTTTCCCCATCAATAACTTTGTAGTAATGGATCTTTTTGCTGCGTGTAGCACTCTTGCCTTACAGCAACAGATTGTACAAAACTATTTCTTGTCCACACGATTATGAATGTTTAATTTATTAAATTTGTTTGTTACTTGTCAAGCAGTAAAGAAAGAAAAAATGTAAGATATATTTAAGTTAAACAATAAATTTGAGTTTCAATGTCCGCCATTTTTAGAAAAATCAATATTTTATAAATTCCTTCGTTTAACCGGAGCATTATGTCATTACCTAATGGTCTTTGAATGTTTGTTTTATATTTCAGACTATCCAGGGGCGATCTGCAATGATCACCGCAAGCCCTTTTCTAAACTCCTTGCAAATCTATTGTGTTCTACTCTTTTTTGTATAGGAACATATTTTGAAATAAGAAAATTTTATATAATTTTTAAACACAAAATTCTTCAAATTTAACATTTTTTATATGTGACTACGAAAAAAGAACCCAAAAACAGCTATTTTTTGACGTTCCAACTGAGTGTACACCCATAAACAAAGAAAGAAATTGTGTTTCACTTTGAAAGTTACATATTTAATTTTTTCCAGATCATACAACTTCAGGAGCAAACATTTTTCAAAATTGGAGCCTGAAAGAGTGCTCGGATAATGATTGAAGTTGCAAATTACAAAAACTTCAATGAAAATTGTTGAATGGAATTCGAATGAATGCGTTTGTGAATGGTAATGCCTGTAACGTGATCTCAGCGAATGCAATGATATTTCAATGAATTGCATGCGATCCATTTGCATTCGATCCATTCAAAGACATCTAAAATTATAATGTGCTAAAGTCTAAGTACAAAAGGGAATTAGTGATTTGGAAAAACAGCGGCATGAATTAAATTCAAAACTCAAAGGACTTAATGCTTTTACTGATTCTCTGATGAATACCTACTGTTTTTGAGATATGAAAATCAAAATATCACAGCTCTTAGATATACATAGTTTGTTTTCTGTTTAAAGTAAAAGCGAGCGCTTAAACATAATCCTAACTTACAAGAAAATATCACTAAATCGGTAAAGCCCGTGACACTAAATTTAATAAAAATAAATGCGTTAAGATGCTAAAACTTACAATTGGAGCTGAATTTAACAGAGGACCACGATGCAGCACCCGAGCTATTGAAATGTCCTATGAGCAGCATTTTGTATTCCAATATATGCATATTATGAGTACACAAATTCAAATCTTAAAGAAGCGACCGGGAAATGGCGGTTTGAATAAAATATTACGTTCCAAACCGGTTACAAGGAAATGCGATCTTGCACGTTGGTGTAATTTTAGAAAATGTTTGTGTTTTGAAGGAAGAGCGGTTCGTATTTTGTTAGATCGAATGATTTCCTGTTTACTTTTGATACTATGAAATATATATCAAATGTACATGCTATCCAAAATGTCATTCTCAGGTTTGAAGGACGATGGTATTATTTTATAAAACCTAAGCCTACGAATAATTCTTCTCCTTCTTTTTTCGGCGTGGATCAGGAATTTAATAAGGAAAGTCATCTTGAAAGTCATTCGATGCGTTATCTCACATGCTTTTAACACATGTTACATTCCAAGGACTGTAGAGCTCGACTGAAACGATTGTGCTGAAAGCAACCTTGTGTACAAAAAACATCAAAGAATCATAGCTCTTAGCTTCATATCATAACTAAGAGAAAAGGTTAAGTTGATGAATTCTATGTATCCAAGGAGGGATCAGTGTAATAAGTGAGTTAACAAGCTATATTTCCTATTCGATGATCATTGCCAACAACTCCAGATGTGAAATCAAAAGTTTTAACATAACCCTCATTTTTCTCTTACTTGTACATCGAATGTATTAAAATCCTTTCTCAGTTCTTACTTTCAATATAAGAGCATACTCCTGCTTTTTTTAATATCTCTAGACCCAGCGATTTGGGCAGTGTATTATATATTAGTGAATAAATGGATTTATTATATTTGGCATTCATTTACCAATTTACAAATTTACAAATTTGTAAATAAAGTAGTTCTCAAATAAAATAGTTATGTATGACTGATCCAGCTGGTTCGACATATGTGGCATTTGATACACTTTATAATAACTCCAATCTTATGCATAAAATCACAAAGGGCAGAAAAGTTTTCTACAAAAGCGTAGAAAATTCTTGTGTCACATTGTTTGTAACAAAACTCCTGCGAAACGGCTTGACGTATTCTTATGACATTTTGTGTGTATATTCAGTAGGTCTGAGAATAAGACGTAAACTATTTTTCACACCCCTAACTGATAAGGGTGGTCCACTTCAGACATGTATTTTTTTTTTCATTTTTTGGACAAAATTTTTTGTTTGAATTTGTTTGTGATTTGTTAAGCGAAAACGTTGTTGAAGCCAGCATTTTTAATGTCAAGTTTCGAAGAGGAGATGTATTACTACCACCAATCCCTTTTGGGATAACTCGATAAATATCTCAATTCAGCTCGAGAACATAGTTCTCATCGACAAATACTAATCTACGTCCCTGATTAGCAGAATGCAGAATGAAAGAAAAACGTATTACATATTCCACTTCTAGTTTCATTAATAAACAAATAATCGAGATGTTTCCGAGATGTTTACGTGCAACTTACTTTGATTAACGAGCCACTTGTATAAAGCTTTTTTCTTTTTGAGATATTCGCACTCCTTTGATGTAATCCATCCATCAAGGTCCACATTCAGCATTAGAAACAAATTGATTGTAATGAAGAACCCTTACGATTTTTTTCTAATATTTCGCTTTTACTTTTAATGGAGATTTTCATAATTTACAAACAAAGCGAGACCGATCACTAACGAATATTTCTGAAACTAACAACGAAATCCCCTGTACCCAATACACACATTTTTACAATTTCATGGTACCATCAGTGAAAGGTACCATGTAGTACAAAATAGCGGCAGAATAACTGCCCAGACAGTGTTGAAACTCAAAACTCAAATACAAACAAGAACATGAGAGAAAAAGCATACACAGAATAAAAGCATTGAACTTATCGAGTTTATGTTTTGAAAAGTTACTAAAGTTACTGCGTCAATAATGAAGTGAAAATCGAGGATGCACTGTATTTGAATGAACCTCAGCTGTGCTTAAGAAATTCTTAGAAACGGTCTACCGCCTTCCAGTAACCTGGAAGGCAAAAATCCGTCGACAGTATTGGCACGGCCAAATCGAGCGTATGGACCCCAATGCTGCAGCAAAGGGGTCTTTGAATGCGAGATTCTGGGTTCAGGAGGGAGAGGATACCGAATCTCCGGAATAAAGACCAAGTCACCGAGGACGCAAGGCAGTCTTGTGGTCCTGAGGAATCACATCAGAGGGGCCACTCAGACCCTTCATGTGTCGCAGGCCGAAAAAGTCAGTAAGTTGTATATCTTGCGAATCAGCGAGTCTCATTGAGATTTAGACCCGCAGTGGAAAACGACGTTAAACCCAGTCAAATTCTGACACTTGACGTTTTTTTTTACGATCATCTAAAGGTGGTTCTCTTGTAGCGTTTCCTTCTACCCCAGTATTACCTTTGGAATTATAGCGGCATCATCATTCTTCATCAGACGCATAGATAAACATTTTCTCGGAGACTTTGAACGCCAAATTCCGATGGAACTTGATCAATAAGACGTGCATGTATCAAAGAGGAGCGGAAGCGTGAATGTCGCAACCTTTGTGTGTTGTAGAGTTTCTCGTTTCTAGTTTGTCGCCATCCAGCCAAAGGCAAAGCGCCTACGGTGTGAAAAGCTGTAACAAGTGCAAACCAACTCGCCACAAACTAACCGCTAAAGGAAACCTATGCACTAACATGTGTATGGCCATGTGCCTCACTCAAGCAACATTCATATTCATAATCGAACACTCACCGGACATAGATTTGTACGTATGCGTGTATCTCTCATGTTTATTGCACCCATCATGCGAAAATAAGGAGAGCATAACTCAAGCAGATCATAAATGTGGATACGATCGATACCGGGTCGGGAATACAGTCTACACTGAGGCGGCAGTAAGAGATTGAAAAAGATACGATTCACATTACTGACAAGGTGGAAACCTAATGGCTCGTCGCTGGGTATCGAATTGCAAATGGGGTCTCTGCGTTCGAAGGCAATTAGTAAGATTCCTGCTAATTAACACATCCAAACCTATTTCTGCTATCTTTCGATGTGACACCCTCCGGTTCGTGTGTACCGTGTGTATCTCTGTTCGGGCGTAAACATCGTGTTCGATGACAGCACCAGCATCAACAGCCGCCGCGCCAATGGTTGGCATCGAACATGTGTAGCCTGTCTCTACACGAACGTATGCTAATCAACCCCAACAGCGACAGTGACGCAAGAGGTGGAGGAGGAGGAGAATGGGGAGTAGCCGTGTCTTCCGACATCTTGGCTCTGTCTCTCCAATGAAGCTGGAGCGCACAATCTTTCCCTTCGCAAGTGTATCAGCAACGGTTTAATTAAATCAAGGGTCAAGTGGTAAATATTTTGACCCAGGAATGATTAGTCAATGTCTCTCGCATACTCTCTCGCATAAGCAACGTGGCAGAGGCCGGAGGAGGATGAGAGCTCCAATATACTTCGAATGCTCCTTAATTGAATTGAATTTACAAACGGGATGTTTCCATTTACTGTGCAGTCGCAGCCGTTGTCGTCGTTCGATGTAGCAGCCTCCGTTCATCGTTGTCGATTGGCCCGTGTGTGGGCTTCTCATTTCCTTTCAATCTCTCCACTCCATCCCAAATTTGTTTCCCGAATAAAATTCTCATAGATTTGCACTCCGCCGAAGACGCTGCCGGCTTCCGTTCAAGACTCTCAAGTGATTACGATTGCAAACCCCGCTGATGGGACTCACGGAAAGAGAAAAAAATTCAATAATTCTGTTTTAAGTATCTCTCGGCCGGAGGTTGTGGGAAAAGGCGAAATGAAACGTTTAAGTCAAACGCCACCATGTCACAATTTGGCAGTCACTTCCACTTAATTAGGTGCAGTCGATTGGAATCAATGACGACTTCGTTTTCGTTTTCGGTTTCGTTTTCCATTTCGTCAATTGATTGAGTTGTTTTCGTCGCACGTATTTATCGGCAAATCGTTTTCACACAGTCATTCATTGGATGGCCGGGGATGGACACACACACGCACGCACGCATCCAGTCACAATTGAGGGTGCGTTCGCATTTACCTTAGGCCGCCTCGTTACTTCGTCCGCTCAGTCGGCGCGGCGGCGTTTCTCTTTTCACCGATTACTTTCAAGTTCTTGATTTTTCAAGTTGGTGCTGGAAAAGTGCTTGACTCTGGCACTCTTCATTTTGGAAAATCGCTGCAAATCTTCGCGTGGAATATTGCCAGTCCTCGAAAGTCGACTCCGTGTGGTGAACAATATTCCCATAACGTACTTTTTGCGAACAGAGCTCATAATGAGCTCTTTTCTCTCGCCTCTTCTGTGAGTTCTTGAGAGTGAAAAAAGTGAAGAATTGAAATCTAATAATAAAGCAGATGCTTTGGGAAACAAGGAAAACCACTGTTGCGGAAGCCAATCAATTGAGGAAATCTGCCGAGGAAAGGATGGAAAGGATGATGCTACTTTGCTGGCCTGCCATTATCTGCATCTGATGCTCTTTGCCTCGGTCTTGGGTTTCACTCTCTCCTCGCACTCAAGAGATACCCATCGTGGGCATGAGCCCAGGTGAGCAGGTGATGTACTTGCAATGTTAGATCTTCGATCGATTTTGGCGCAATTATTCGGTAACATTAGCCGTTCCTTTTTTTGCCAGCTAAGCTGGGGATTTGTGGCCTAATGGCGTTTTGTAGAACAATGAGTATACATCAAGGCCCACAATCACACCATTTAAGAGGGTGCGTGCACGTTTCTGCAGAAGTCTGTGAAAAATTACACAAAAGACTTCACAACAGATAGTTTGAATGAATGTATCTTCAACAGGCACGACTAATAACAATAATTGCTTTCGTCATAAAGCAGCTTGCCAACCAACCAAGCCGACCGACCGTCCCAACACCTGATCTCGTAGCGATTTCGGTCGGCGAGGTGTTACGCTTTAAGCATAATATCTGCACCCCGAGTCCCATTCATGTCCGACCATCCAGCCATTCAGCCAGTCAGCACGGCGCGCACAACAGTTCGCACAGTCTTATGCGATAGTTAAATTGAGATAACAAATAAAATAACAATGGCTGTCATGCAAAGTGAGTTGTGGAAATTATTGTCTAATCGACGGGCCACGGCACAACACACAGGCCACCGGCCACCGGCCACCGTCCACAGGCCACAGTCTGCGCGCCAGTGTAAATGAATAAAATTATACAACCAAGAAACGCTGACTGGTCTGCTGGCCAAGCTCTCTGCCAAAGGAGAACCATATTATTCCGACGGCCGACCACAATTCGTTCGTTGCCGGGGTCGGTGCGAGAATTCCCTCTGTGCTGGGCGTGCATAATAATAATTTCCATTCAGACTAAGATAATAGATGTGTGTACATATCCACTACCAATGTAATGACCACGACAATAATAGGTCACTCTCTTTCGGAGGGCTTACCGATTGTTCACGACTGCCGGACGGGCGGACTTTCTTCCGTGCTCCACGTCAAGATTTGAGCGAGTGGAGCCCGCCAGCCGCTCCACAAACTACCAAACCATCCACCGAATCATCCGAAATTCAATATTCCGCGACTGAGGCTTAGCCAGAGCCTGAGCCTGAGCGTACCTACATAATTGGAATGGTGGTATCGCATTGCTAAGCCATACAACAGCTACTGGCATCATGAGGGTATAGGAATGATGAAAATGATGCACTCGCCTGGATAAACAAATAAATTTGTCTTGATTGAATAATGGCCCGGTAATTGGCAAGCTGAATGGAATTGTGTTGCAAGCAAAAGTGACTCAAATATCTAGCAAATAACTTGGAGAAAAATGATTAAAGATAGACACACGAGCAGGCAGCAGATAAACTAACGACGAAACGACAGCAAAGACGACTGACAACAGTCGCCACCAGCCAGATGATGTGCGAGACGAAGCCGAGCGAGACGACGGGAGTTTTCCGAGAGATCCAGCATTCAACGTTTGAATTTGCTTAAGAATAAGGCGAATAAGTTACAACAATACAGTACAGCGCCACGGATAATGTTTAATGGCATCATGTCACTTGACAATAGAATTACGTGTTCATGTTTAAGTGGAAAGAATTTACGGTCAGTGTTCCCAGTCCCTAGGAGCATCCGCACCGCATATGAGCACACTCGTGTGCCATCGAAGTGTGTGTGAGTGAAATAAGGAAATGGGTCTTTCTTTTTCAATGTGGCAACATCTTGTCCGGGTGTTAAGCGATGAATTGTGCGAGGGGATCTTTCCGACAATGCTGTCGCGTTTTGTTGAAATGAAATGCTTGTGACTCTGAATTTGTATGTTTCAATTGAAATGTAATCAAGAGCAGTTAATTTAAGAGTATTCTTCTTGTCAAAAATGCAGGGCCATCCCACATCGTGGTTATGGACCGAAATTTTCCATTAGCTTGGGATCGGCTCATTTACTTGCGACGACAAACACAAGTCTTCTGTCGGCAAAATATTTTCAGTATTTTTTGTCGTAACATCTTTGGATGAATGAGCTAACCTTGGGCAAGCGGTCTTCAGCTTAGAGCTGGCAAGGTCCCATAACCATCTTTGCTTGGCCTGTGATGGGGGAAGACCTTCTCTTGATATAAAGTGGATCGTAGAACACATCCTTCTCCTTTTAACGATCTTAAAAGGATCTGAGTGGCGGCCGTGGCGTTGTGGGTCTGTGCTTCGACATCTACACAATTGAACCTGGCTGTCTGGGTTCGATTCTCGGTGTGACCAAAATCATTTTCAACTGCCCCACCTCTTTCGAGTCACTGACGATTCTCAAAGAGTCTTCCTGTCTAGAAAAAACTTCTCAAACTTGGCAGTTCGGGGTCGGCACAAAACTATAGATCCTTTCCACTCGTGAGAGAACAATATCACGCACAGCACGAGTGGTTGGTGTAGGGGCTACACCTTGGCCATCTATGGGCTGTAGCGCCACGCATATTATTAAAAAAAAGGATCTGAGTAGAATCCTCTAATTTTCACTTTGTTGCACAGCTTTGGAATTTTGAGCAAAATTTTCAAGACTTCAAGACGAGGGATATTTGATCCGCTTTACTACTTACCAGGCCGACGATCCTTGGAGGGTCTGAGCCTGAGCTATAGGATAGGATTCTATGGCTTTGTATACATGCAATGTATAACGCCAGATTCCAATTAAAAACTCGAATTAGGATTCATCAGAAAAAATAACGGTCCCATCAGCATCCTACCATGACTGACAAACGAGTGTTGACTGAAGAGACTCAAGGCACCTTTTCACCAGTTCGCTACCAAATCCCTGGCAAAATGTGTTTAGGAAAAGGCAGAGGTGTCTGATATCTGACAAGGATTCGACAGAAGTATGATGAGCATTCTATGTCCCCTTGATTCGTCCAAGTCCTGGACGACATTTTTTTGACTTCAGCAATATTGGTGCCAAGACAAAAAAAAAAACGAAAGCTAAATGTAGCTATTAGAATTTCAAGTTCCGTCCAGAGGGCTATTGGTTTAGTGATATGGTTTTCCTCAGGGTTCAATTCTAGGCCCTATACTTTTCTGTATGTCTGTACCTTCCATCTGTACATACGCATGGAAATGTTCACGTCTACGCGACTGATGTTCGAATCCATCTATCGCAATCGTCTGAAGATATCAATATCCTACCTCGTTGCCATACCATATACTTTTGGGAGACAATAAAAGGGGCTTCAAGCCGAACTTAAAACGTATAAAAAATGTACTTGGTTTATCGCTTTTGAACTTTTTCAGTCCTTTCGGAAAATATGACGGGTTTCCAAACTACGACAGCATATTCAAGGAAAGGTCGCATGAGGGATATGTATAGAGTTAATAGGGCGAATGGATCAATGAAACTTTTAGCCATACGCTTTATGAAGCCGACTGCTGAGTTTGCTTTTGCTAAAATGTGACTGATATGAGTATGAAATGTAGACGAATTCTGTTCTGTTCAGCAGTCGAAAGTTCTCAAATGTTGGATGAATCAACAACTTTTATTATAATTTGCATGATAGTTGAGATCGACCTAACGTATACAAATGGGATGCACCCAAGTTGGCATAATTTCCAACTGGAGCCCATTGCTATATCGTTAAGAACGCAGTCTCGAACAGACAGAATTGCAACCGTTCGTCGATAAACTACATCTACCAGCAAAATACATTAGAAAACTTATAATGGAACTTTCAAAGCTGTTTTATTTTCTTACTTACCTTTTGGAGTTCATATTACCTATGGTCAATCTATTCTGCACTTCAATCTAGTTCTTGTTTCATTTAACTTAACCTCGTCACGCCCAAACGCATTCACATCTATTTCACTCTTGAAGTCAAGTTCATTGTCCAACTTACCACAAGAAAAAAAAAATAGTTTCCAAATCCACTTTAATCCTTTTAATCTCACCGAATTGGTGTCTCTCTGATTTGTAAAACAAATATTATTTCATTAACTCTGTGTTGTTTGGCGAGAATTACTCGCTTTCATTTGCATTAGCATCTCTTCGACGGAGCAAGCAAATAACTTACGACTGTTCCACACGTCAAATCAGCGATGATGTGAATTAGCAAAATGAACAGACGAGTCCTCCGAAATTCAAATCAGCTCCTCTCACATTGCATAAATTTCGCTAAACGTCCGAACCGGTCTTCTTATTTTCGATAATAAATTCGATTTTTATGATGTCCACATGACACCCCGGCTCATAAAAAACACAAGAATCCGTGCGTACATATAAAGAGCTTTATTTTGAGTTGTATTTAAGTGGAAATAAACATATAAATTGAACTCGTTTAATTATTTTTTTGACTGTCTTTATTAATCGCATGTGTGCGCAGAAACAGGAAGGATTAGAATTCACTTCGTGAGTTTATCGGTGATTTGCTCTCAATCCGTTTGTGTAACTTCGGAGGGCCACCGTGAAATCGAAGTTCAAAAAATCCGCCTAAGCCCATTTTGGGAATTGATTAAGTCGAGTTGGCAAGAGATGTGAGCTCCAAAGCTGCGTGTATTTATGAATAATCACTGAACTTCTGAGGGCGAGACATTTATATTCATGAAAGGCACCATATTTCATAGTCTGTTATGGATTAACTAACCAGACTTAATTTGGTCAGCTTACCTTCTGCACGGCAATTCATGACACATTTGATGTTGATCAAGTTGCATTCATCATATTTGACGCCCACGAGAGATTGCTTACCATTTTCAAGTTTCCGGTTCCACGTACGCTTCCCACCTAGTCGTGCATTGGACCATTGTAGGTTAACTATAATTACAAAACCTTTGTGAACACAATTTAGTCCTCTAGCAGCTTGAATACAGATCTTTGTTACGACCAGGATGTGCCGATAGACATTCGTCTTCGCCTTCATTTTAAGCTTTCCTTATTGTCCTGCATGTAGTTTACATTTCAAAGCACAAAGTAGTTATTTTATTGTTAAAAAGATTTCAGGAGAAGTGTCTCAAGAGAGGAGAAAGAAAGTTCGTGTCGCATATTGAACCCAAACCAACCGGCTAATTCGACATACTTACCCACTTACACCTTTGTTTCAAACATGTAGATGCTGCTCTGGCCAGGGCCCGAGGCACATTTGCCCTTACAAAGAGACTGTTTTACAACAGCCAACTCGATGCGAGGGTGAAGGTTATCTGCTACATGGCCCTCATCCGGCCAATGATCACCTATGGCTGTCCCGTGTGGTTCAACGTGAGTGCAAGCTTGATGGAAAAGATTCGGTTGTTTGAGAGGGCTTGTCTTAGGGCTTGCCTTCGCCTTTATCGAACTCCAGAGTCCCAGTACATAAAATTCTATTCCAGTGAGGTTTTATACAACAGGGCAAATCTGATAAGAGTGGACAATTTCGTGTTGAAGTTGATTCGAGGTCATACTGCTAGAGCGATGAACTCGTCCAATAACTTGATCTCAGGGGCTTACTACCCCAATCCAGAATACCACGAAAAGGTACGCCACAGTGGCTTCGTTCCCCCAGAAGCTTTTCTCCATTTAGATAAGCACGGCCTGTTACAAGATATAAATGCGGTACCGCTCATCTACCACATCGCCAGATCAACTGTGGATGGGCGACTCAACCACGACCGTTCTGTCGCACAACGAGCTGAGGAGGGTCTCCTCCGGTTCAGTACGGTGGTATCCAGCCGAGACATTCGGGATGTTGCAATGCAGCACCAAAATTTTTGGTGGCTGGGGAGCGAGGGAACTCCAGCGTCGAACCCTTTAGACCCGGGGTAGAAAGGGTAGTGCGTTCCCCCTTAAGGGGCGCAGTCGGTCTCTGTCTTGCAGCGGATTAGATGGAAATCTATCAGCCACAACCTATGGCCGACTTTTATATCTTAGGGTAGTTTTAAGGTAGATTTTAAGTTGTATATATGTGGAAAAAAAAAAAAAAAAAATAGCAAGAATGTATATGTGTATACATGACGATACATGTATACATTGTGTATATTAAGGATATATGCGTATACACATGTGTATAGGGGTATAGACAGGTGTATATGCATATATACGTAGGTTAGCTTAAGCTAGTTTGTAAGTTTTATTTTAAGGTAGATTGTAAGTTAGCTTGTAAATTTTAATATAAACCGTTCAGTCATTAAGTTTTCAAATTTTTTCTTAATAGTAAGTTGTTCTTTTTAAATTCTCATTTATATTTTACTCCGTAAGATTAGGTCGAAAGACATAGAATAAGGTTAAGTTTAGCTTAGAGTGTCCGCCTAGGGCCAGTAAGTTAGAAGTAGTAACAATGTACGTACAACTAGTTTTAAGCATTTTTGTCTAGTATATAAGTTATGAAATTAAATGAAATGAATTAAAATGAAAAAAAAATGACACCTTTGTTTCAAAAAAATAGGTTTACTTTGAGAGTCTCTTCGTCCTTGTGTGTGGACTTGGGCCTCTCCAGCTAGTTGGCTTCCTCCAGTTACTTCCAACAAGTTTGTTGTGTTCCATCATCACTTGCGTGGGCCACTTTAGATGGAAGCGTCGTCTGTAGCATTTCCTAATAAGTTCGGAATGGAAGTTTGAAGAATTTACATTAAAGAAGTCTGCTTAGTGATTTTTCTCTTTTCGAAATTGTCGCTTAGGTTAAGTTAGGTTAGGTAGTGAATTCACCAGCACACTTAGACCATGTTGGTCCATTGTGATACCCACAGTCAGGCTACTACCACAGAATAACCACTCGAATGATAGTGCCGTTAATTTGATCCCAACGACAATTTGTGACTGGATCAGATTTGAAAACCAGATAAAAGCGTATTAACTTTGCTCTCACTGGAATTCGAACCGGGGACCCCGCTAACCAGGGGCAGGCACTCAACCAACAGTGCCATCCAGTGGCATTGTCGCTTAAGTCCTCAAACTTATCATCTCTCTGAGTATTTTTCTCGACGGGACGTTCTTAAATCTTCAGAGATATGTTCCCCTATTTCTTCGCCTAACTTATATTATTACGCATGCTATCCGTAAGACTGCGAAGGTAATACACTTCTATGCTCAAATTAACTTTCATAACGCTCCAGTCGAGTCATATAGAAATTTTTGCTGTTGAGGCTCAAAATAATAATAATAATATGGGTGGCGCGACAGTCCGAGGTGGACCTGGGCCTAGCTTCTCAGCAACCACGTGTGTTGTGCGTGCTATTGTTCTTTCACGCGTGGAAGGGACCTACAGTTTAATGCCGACTCCGAACGGCGAATTTGAGAAGCTACGCCACGGCTAACACGAGGCTCAAAATATATCACAACAAAAAAACAGTTATCGATATCATTCAAATCATGGTTACTAAAACATTTGCGATTTTTAACACATTTCCATCGAACCCAAAGCGCGAGGTTCGGATGAACTTTTAATGAAACCTCCATAGACCGTCCCCACCGAAGTGGACGTGGCTCTCAATTTTAGAGTCATTCGCTCTCAGTGTGCCCGCCAGATCAAATGTCACTCGCTCTAAATTTTTAAACGGCCTCTAGAAAGCTGCCTGTTGATAGGAAATAATAGTCTATTATTAATAGCGTGAGAATACCAGAAAATAGAAAGAGATAGAATGAGAAAATGATCACATAAACAAACGGAAATTCACGCTGCAGTCTTGGCCGGTTTGACAACCTCTCACGGACTGATAAATTCAACGGGGCTGCAACGAGGTTTATCAAAATCGCGAGGTTTGCAGACCCTGAAAATGTATGGCGGAAGCTGGTAGGTTCGGAGAAAATCGATGAAACCTGGCGGGTGGGAACTTGGTATTATGAGTACTTTTCTCCCTGCTTGTAAACTTACAACATTGAAATTGGGCTAGAGCTTGAGGAGGAGATTGAATACATATATCTGTAGAGTATTTTATCCACTTATTAATACCAAAAACAAAAAACATGTGTGTACTCGTATTTCATTTTGAGTTTTTCTAGAGTTGTGATACTTATTCGGCAGCCGCCTACTTGGAAACCTGCGAAAATTGAATTGGTTCGGTAACCCATCATACAAATCTACATGCCAGATATCGGTAACAACGACATATTGATTATAACGACCAAATCAGTCAGTCTCCTGATTTGCGTTATAACCGGTTTTGACTGTACTTACTTACTATTTACGATCATTGAAAAATCAACTGATTTCGAAGAATTGTAAAATGTTTTACGGTATTCAGATTGCATTTCCTGTTCTGGCAATGGTTTTGACTTTACATTCAACATGATCGATACTGTGTGGCTAGGTTAGGGTATGCAGTACCAAATGTTGTTAATATTTGCAATCTCTCAGCTCCATGTAGCAGTACGACCCCAAGATGCTGTCATCATACGAGCATACGAACGGCAAATTACTCCCTGATTTGCCTTGTGACTTACCAATCATTACCAAATTAAAACTTGCCAGGTCACTGAGAGTGCCCATTCTCATCTAGCTCTAAGTTGATCGCTAACTTTGATTATTTTTCTTTGCAAAAATTGCTAAAAGCATTTTCGTTACTACAGGTGGTGCGCGAATCGTTATGCAAAACAAAAAACGCAATAACTTTTAAATTTATTAAAATGAATGCTTGGGATAACGAAAAGAGAATTTGGGTAGTGTAGCGGTACCATTCTTCACTGTCCTTCATTTGCGTCCAACGGGAGTTGGGCGGTAGTCCCCCGAGTAGATGGATCATTATGAGGCCGGTAATCATGTTTGCCGAATCTGGAAGCAACGAATGAAGACCGTACCAACGAGAGCGATGAGCATGGGGGTCAGTTACGGTCTATCATATTTAAAAACAATTAGCTCCATAAAATAAAAGAGACAAATTATTACAAAAAAAGTTATTTGAGTTTCTTGTTGTCGCACAATTGGTGCGCCACCCTGTATTTAATCATATCAGTGTCAGTCAGCAGTATTACACACCCCACCCACAAATATCAAAAAATATATCCTATTTTTAGATGTATATTTTTTAATTAACATTTTTTTCATCAAAACAAGATTCAATACGATGACAACACAAAATATAAGAATACTGGAACAAAAAAAAAATAGAATTTCAATCTCACACTGTACAGTTTTGATACCTGTGTGAGGTATCACATATCCCAGTGTGTGGTTGAAAGGTTAAAACTATTTACGGGAAATATCAGAATTATCTTTACGAAAAGACCTTCTGTCGATCTAGTCGTAATCTTCCTTCATATTTGTTTAATTTCGCGTTCATTGCGTTCTTTCCTTTTGCTTGTTCCCCACATTTCTACCCATTTTTATTCTATGCATTTGAATAAAAACGGTATTTGAGAATTACCGGCGTTTAGACACAACAATTTGTCTACCGCAAAACAAGTCTGCCGTCTAGTTGTAACGAGCGTTCACATTGACGGTTTGGCCCATCAACCACGGTTTTCAAACAAATTGTAGCGACAAATTGTTGACTGTTAACGCCGCTATTGTGTTGCAAAATATTGGATCACAAAAATTTTACATGAACGTCACTTTCAATGTTTATAGTTAAAAACGAATGTTGTTCATGCAAAGAAAATCATTTTCTTAATGTACGATAATTGAAAGATAAATAAATGAAAAAAAGAATAAACTCAGAAACATTTGTTTTCATTCATCATAATTTGCTTTAGCAAGCTCTCGGTACTACATATGAATTGTTTACATTAATTTCAGAACCAAACATTTTGTTTATAATGTTAAAAAAATATTCAGTCCTGTGGAGTGGATATCCCATATCCGCCACATCGTCTTACTATTTTCAGAATGTATAAATGAATCTAATTGTAAAAATAAATAAAATTTAGCTTACGATCAGTGCATGTTCTACTGATTTCATTGAGTGGTCTTTGTTCATTCGTCTAGCGCCTCAGCAATTTCATTTAGTTTCCGAATTGCTGTGACTGACTTACTTGCTTTTTTCCGTTTCTATTACATCTACCAATTTGGTAGAAAATCTATATAAAATTAAATCCAATTTTGCGATCCCATTGAAACGTCAACAGCTAGTATTAAAATCATAGTTGTCAGGTTTTTATTTGCTTAAAAATCATAACTCACTCACTCACTCAACCTTTTTATATATCTAGCTATTTTAATTTAAAGATGCTTTTAATTGCTAATTCAGACATATTGAATACTACATTGCTAAATTGTATTATTCCTTTCTACAACTGTAATTATCATTTGAAATGATTGACTGTTTTGTTGATAACTGTTTTTTGTTTTTGTCAGCGGACTGAAAAGTCATTACATGCTAGGTGCGGAATTTGTTGAGAGGGGTGTTCGACTTGACAAACTTACAAATGTAGCGACGAATTTCAACGTTTCGTTGAAATTAAACATTTGGAAATGTTAGAAAATATAAGGGGAAATGCTGGACATTTGGCCTGAAATGTTGCATTTAGCACCAAATGTTGAATTTAGGTGCGTACAATAAGTTGGTCACCTGCCTAATTTGGCCAGTATATAGCACCAAGAACATTTCATACAGATATTCCTCCAAATACCTATATATGTTGGCCACTTGTCTATCTTGGAAGTTGGCCGCAGTATGTGATATTTTACTTCATTTTTGGTACTAAATAACCTGCTAAGGTTGGCCAGTAAGTCATCTGCTGGTCGCCATTTTGGTGTTTGCAGACAGATAAAGCGATAGAATAATAATAATTTCGTGTTAAATCCTGTTGAGATATAAGTAGAGTAGATGAATTCATTTTTGCAGTTTGTGAATTCCTAGGAAATATTGACACTGGGTTGAGCTCATTAACCGAAGCCTGGAGGATAAACAGAACACCAGAGCTGATTCTTCTGCCTGGGAGGAAGGCATGTCTGCTAGGAAGGCATGGGGGAGAAGATATAACCGAGAACTCTACAAGATCTATCAGGATTTGGATGCATTTCGGATGGCAAAAATATGTCGACTATACTGGCTTGGTCACATCGCACTGTGGGGTATTTCAACCTAAAACATGACATAAACCCAATTTTTTTTTCAACTCAAGAAAAACAAGTATGCAGACTATAGACTCAAATAAAATACTGTAGCTATCAGAAAAACACAGGGCCAGTGCAAAGTTGAATGTTTTTCGTAGACCACGTGGGCAGTTTGAAGCGGTTGAAAAACAACATAAGACATTTCTACGTGGTTTGTTTTTTTGGAAAGTCAATTGGACCGGGTTTGAAATGAAATCAGGTTCTAAAAGTTTTTGCTGAACAAATAATATTAGTATAAAACCTGGCGATGTGTTTTATTGTGCTTTGACTAACAAAAGTTGTGGCACCTCTCTTTGGCTACTTTTTTTCTTAACCCCAAAAATGATATGGACCTTTTGTTTATATCCCCGAGCAGTCTCAGCTCTAATCTTAGGATGTTTTCAATCGGGAAAAGATAAACTTGGCTTCGCCCATTTGCGTACTGATGCCTGCTTTCCATGCTATTCTATAGAGCAGCAGGCCAAAAATATAGGTCGTATAAGCACTTGACAACTTTTTTTTTAATAAAACGCAAGCCATTTGAACCGTTTCAAAAACTTTATTATCGGCTTGAAGTACAATAAAAAGATTTATGAATGGAACTCGAATTCGTTAATATGGCCACCGCGGGCACGTTTGCAGCGGTCGATTCGTTGTACCCAATTTTCCACGAGACGGCCACATATTTCAACCGAAACGGCTGGTATTTCGGGTTCAATGTTGGCTATGAGTTCTTCCAACTTCGTCGGCTTATTGGCATAAACCAATGACTTAACGCCCCACAGTTAAGCGGCGTTAAATGGCAGGAACGAAGCTGCAAATATTCAGGCCCATTTCTTGAGATAACACGCTCACCATATTTACTGTTCAATGAATCGATTGTAACGTGTGCTGTGTGGCTTGTGGCAGCATCCTGTTGAAACCACATGTAATCCAAATCCATCTTACAATTTGGGCCAAAAATAATCCTTAATCATAGCGCTGACCATTCATAGTAACGTGACTATCGTTATCGTCAACGAATAAATATGGCCCAAGAACACCGCCGGCATGTAAACCGCACCAAACAGATTTTGTGGATGAAGTGGTGATGCATGAAGCAAATGTAGATTTTCTCATGACCAATTACCATTAAGCTAAAAATGAACTTCGTCACTAAACGATTAACGCTTTTAAAGTTGAGGTCACCAACTCCGAATTTCGGTAGAAAATTTTTATAATTTGCAGACGTTGCTCATTCATGTACTTTGCCATGATAAAAATGTTGAGTTTACTGAATAAATTGACAGTAACAGTGTGATAATTAGTGAAAGAGTGCGTTCACATATTAAATTCAAAGTTGTCAAGTCCCTATTGGAGAACCCTTTAGCTATTGAAGTTTTTTCATTTTTCATTTCACAAAAAGAACACTAACTGTAGTCCCAGTGACGAAGAATAAGATGATATACTCAAATTAGTTAGACTTAAGTCTTCAGCGCATTGCAGTTACTTGTAGTTGCTGGAAAACACATTTTAGAAACAATAAACATGCGCCCAGCTTAAACTGTAGGTTAATACCATTTTTTGCTGTCAAATACCCCACTGTGTGCATGGATACCAATGTTCCAGTCTTCGATTGAGAGCTTCCTGGTTCGGGAACGAAAGGAAGTCTGAATCTTGGGACCAAGTCCTCGTAGATGCGAGATTCATTGGTCTTGACGAATGCAAGCTGCGTGCAATCAACAATGAAAGGTAGTTATACCTGAGGCTTGATAAGTAAAGTTCGTTCAAGAATCGCAGCACCGTTATATAAGAGAAAATGTTTCATACTTTATGTTTATTTTTGGTTATTAATTTATTAGCTTAAAATTAAAACAAGTTTTGACGTTTGTTTTGACATTTGAAGGTGAAAAATAAAAACAACTGCAATAAATTAATCACCCATCAAAACATCAGTCAATTCAAACAGCCAGTCCCAGAAAACTTGTTGGTTTCACTTGCACCTGCAATGAAAGTGCATACACCACACATCCCATTAACCGTAAGAAACACAAATAACTGACTTTCTGACTGAACGGAACTGACATTGACAAGAGCTCTGTTGATACAATAGAAATCAAACGCTGGTCCGGTGTAGTTTTTAAGCTTTAAAATATCATAAATATGTAGATCCGCATGAATAAATAAAGACCACAACGACCATTTATCAAATCAATAATGAGATTGTCACATATTCTCTTGTAAGTTGTTTTTTTTTCCTAACACCAAAATATACACACGCACCTTTGGGGTCCCCCACTATCCTCTCCACTGTGCTGAGAAAAAAATCTTGTTGTCTGTCAACTTTTGAGGTAACATCGATTTCGGATCAAGGGCTTAGCGTGCCTCCAGTAAATAGTTGTTGTAAGAAATCAATAAATAACACAAAAACAGCAACTAATTCCAAATAAGATTTGTGCTGTTGAAGTGATGTTACGTTCTCTCATGAAACAATCTGCTAAGCCCTTCTTCAGTTATTCAAATGGCATTTGTATAACAAAACGACTGACAACCAACGACCGCGTGGCGACATTTAACTTTGAATACATAAACCACGTACACCCCATGCACTGATACGACGGGCATGTGCGGGGGTAACGTTAATCAGATCAACTTCACCTCATTTCTGTACGGTCGATGCCAGCGATGACCAACTTTGACTTGCATAGCTGAATCACATACGAGACAATTAATAAGGCGTAGCAATTTAATATGCATTGTAGGCTTTTTTGTAAACCCACAGCTGAAGGGGAGAATTTGAATTTTGTTTTTCTTTGAAATTCGTGACAGTAACATATTGGTCGTGACTTTCTCTGTGTCGGCATTTACGTGTGTATTGAAGTGAGGGACGGTAAAAGGATTCATTTTAGTGATGGCCAATTGAGATGTATTGTTCGGTTCAGGTGTTGGTGGGATCTCCACAATGAACCAATCGGCAGGGCTTACCATTTTGGAAAAGAAAGGGAAACCTGCTAATGACTCAATGAGAAATTTATTGAATGTATTATTGAAATATTATGAATCTTTGATGATAGTTCTAAATGGTCAGTTTCTCAGACTCTGTCGGAATGGCGTGTTTTTGGGATTCATAACCTATGATACTCGAATACCGATACTGAATACAGTAGACTCTTGGTAACCTGAACATACGATGTTTGATAAAGTCATAGTATGGGCCAGTCAAAACGAAAGGATATTCTCGGAATTGACACTTCTCCGGAGTCTTCGAGAATTTATTTATTTTTATTTTTATTTATTAATTTATTATTGTTGGCTATAAATAACATTTTTTTAAATCTGTCTTCAAAACAAATTCGGTACCTCATTATTTTAAACAATAAAAAAATTAACTAAATAAGATTTGTGCAGTTCACGAACGAAGTAGTTCAAAAATTAGCTCTTAGAAGCTCAATTATGTGAACTAATTCACAATATCAATTTATTTTAGGTCATATAGTTCAGCAGTTCGACAAACTGAGGAATACCTTACCTTGCATACATGTATGCTCAGTATGTATACTTGTAGTCAAAAGAATAACTGAACTCGATCGAACTAAACTGAATTAAATTGAGTGCTTTGCTTTTGTGTGTGGATTCCGCACATCAGGATCATGGCTGTTTTTGTTCAATTACCGCAGAACATCCAGTATCGTTGCCGGAATGTGTGTACAAGAGTTGGACAGATCCGCATCTGTATTCAACAAGGCGAATTACGCATATATAGTTCACAAATGCATGTAGTTCATAAATGAGGGATCTTTTTCGTTTTCATATGCGCGGGTTCGTTCGTAGTTCATTCCCCAACAAATATCGATGTGAAACATGCGACGTAAAACATGTCACATGGAACTACAGACTTCCGCGGACATGTTCATTGCAGGAATGCCTCGTGAAATGGACCTGTCTCCTGGAACTACTTAACCTAACTTAACTATTTGAAATTAATAAATACGTATTTCATTTCCTAGTATTAAGTGAGTAGTTTTACTTCATTTTGATGTTTCCTTCAACAAAGAGGTGATAGTGATTTTATTTATAACGATAATATGACGATCAACAGGCGAAAATCGCACAAAACTCAATTGCCTGAGCAGTTACTTATATATAGCTAAAGGAACTAGAAGAACGAACTTGTTCAATAAACCGATTTGAACTAAACTCAGAGCTCTCTGGGCTGAACTAAAAGGCACTGGCCTAGACTGAATGTATTAAAAGCGACTTGACTAACCCATTAACCTGAACAGTGCTGGATTTATACGTGGCCAAGTTAGCTACAGTCCACTGTATTATTATTTACATCTCAAATCCCAGTTAGGGCATCAGATTCTGAGCGTACAACGAATATACCTGTCGGATTAGATTAGCATAAGGGTGCTAACTAGGATCATAGAAAGTTCGCACTAAGACGCATTACCAGGTGGATCTAGGCACCAGTCACTCTAAAGCTTACTACCACGTAGATCTAGTCGCTTTTACATCATAAATCAGTTGGTTTTGAATTCGGCATGATTGCAAATCGAAAATGTAAGTGACTTTTAAGGATATGGCGCTGAGAAATTCAACCATATTTTTTTTCCTCTTCCACACCTCTGCAGCTTCTGTAGAAATTATTGTAAGACTGAAGGCGACAGACCAATGTTCAGTACCAGTAGGCGAAGGAGGATATGATCCTTAACAAATATCATTTTATTTATTTTTTAAATTTAGAATCATGTTACCATTGCTCTGTTCTATTCTGTACTGTTTCAAAAACTGCATTGTTAAGAATTTCAGTACAAACCCTGTACCCACCTTCTAAGTACGGTCTATCTACAAGATATGTTGTATTTTTTTTAGAAAAACTGAAAAAGTTATAAATTAATTTTGAAGAAACATTTCCAATTATGAGCCAATTAAGATTTTTTTTGTTCGTTATGTTTGTAATTAAAGGATACTTAAGTTATGTAGGAGATGGGGTGTAGACCCCTTTCATTTTAAGTCAATTTACATAAATGCTCGAAACTAGTTATACGTTTCACCAAGTGCAGTTGGTGCAGATACAACTAGATCATATGTGTCGAAATAACTCTCGGGAATTGGAAATTAATCGACATTTTATTTTGCTTTAAATTATGAAATCAATCGACCAATTATCGTACTTTTTCTCCTTGATTATAAAATACCATAGTTCAAACCTCGTACATTACATACTAGTATTTAAGTTGTCACGAAGTACATAATAAAAATGAATTAAAATGATACATTACATACAACATTTAACATGTTGCTAGGCAAGTCAAATTTCTGCTCAGTACTCCTTCAGCTTTTGGACTTTAATTGGTAATGACACATTTATAAATTCAGAAGTAATCAAAACTTGTTTCTAACTTCTAGCTGCAACCAATTGCAGCCGACTTGTACAAATGATGAAGCCAGTAAAAGCTATTTTGTTTGTATCTCCGGAATAATAAAATTTGTTAACGTAATTTATCAACAATGTCATCAATGTGTCTCGAAGAATAAGAGGAATAATTTTCATTGAGCATTTTTGTAATAACTTCAAAAATATCGGTCAAAAAATTCGAAAGTAGAGGACAATCCAATCAAGTTTCAAGACACTTAGGAGAGAATTATCACTCCTCGCTAAAAGGCTGATTGATAAAGAATCGATTTTTTTTCTCTTGGTAATAAGCTTATACAAACTATGTGGCTGTGTGAACTATTGCTTTAGGCAACATATTACTTGGAGTCTTCTCTCTTATTTTGCCTTCTGGGTAAAACTCTACTGGTTATCTTTCAAAGTGAGATCAATTCCTGACATGTTTATGCCAAGGGTTCACATGGGCTCTTGAATTTTGTGAGCTACGGCTTGGTGCCGGGACCGTGTGAGATTCTGTGCCTTTTTTGCACATACGTGTACATTTTTTCTAGCCTTTGGAAAGACTCTCCCTAAGTCGAAACTCTCTCCAACTTGAATTTTTCGCCATATTTTACATAAATTTCCCTCAATTTCTCATACAAAAAGCTCTCTCTAAGTTAAACTCTCTCTTACCCGAACAAATTATGGTATCCCGTGACAATTCGTCTTAGGGGAGTCCACTGTAAGTGACACAGGAAAAACTAGGACTGAGGTCTTTAACACTTCGGTTTAAAGATACCGCAAATAACCTTCCAAAGGTCTAATCAGCCAGAGTATCTTACTGTGGCATTACATCTACTTACACATAACCTGCATACTTTCTTCTTAAGCCAATGAGGCATGGATGGTCCAAGCCTGAGCTATTGTTTCTCTCCAGTAATGAAGGCAAAGTTGTATTACGTCCGCGATCACTTGGTCAATAATATTCAACTCATACAATTCGCCTTACACCCAAATATCAACACAATAAATCTGAAACTTACCTCATTTACTCATCAAACATTTTCACATTCACATTTTCCAATTTCCAATATTTTCAATAAGAAACCGAGTAGGTTTTGTGCAGATTAAGGCATAAATGCTGTATGGAACAAAAATTTAAAAATATTATCGTGGCTTAAATAACTGAGACTGGAAATTGTTCTTAAGGCTCCAAGAGATGAATTTTTCCCCATTTCTTATGTCACACTACATGGCATGTTGTGTACAAAAAAAAATTATTAACAAATTTGCTTGTGTTTTTTTTGCATGTCTGATTGCTGTTTATTTTGAAAAACAAAAATTGTTCTATTCTCTGCTATAATTCTATTCGTATATTATTATATTATTATGTATAGTAAAATTAAGCGAAATAAAATAAATAACAAAAGAAGTGATGCTCTTTGAATACAAAGTCTGAATTATGGGGCTTTTCAAAACGATTTCTTGACGAATCGTAGAACCTTTCAATTTTCTTCGTTCTTCATCGGAATTGCAAAGTGCATACAATCCTACTACTAAATATATTTTTACCGCGGATCCTAATTTCGAAAAAAAATGCAGGTTTTTAATCAATTCGATAGGTGAAGAATATGATTCGGAGTCCAATTGTAACTCGATGCAGTAAATGTATCAACCGAGAACACAAGCTTAATATTAAAAAAAAAAGTATAACTCTATATTCCACTTCAGCCAAATTTAAGGATTGTCAATTCTAACAAACTCTTAAATTTATATTTAAGGCTGCATCATAATAGCCATTACCCACGGTCGGTCTTTAATATGCGTTTCGACAATAATATGGAAATGCGCGGCCCAGTTTTCTAAGTCTCAATAAAAAAGTTAGCAAAAAAAATAAAAATACAATTTCAGTGAACTCCTCCTAAGTGGAATTGTCGAGTGATAGCATAATTTGATCGAGTTAGCGGGAGTATTAAAATGTATTAAGAATATGGCGAAAAAAATCGAGTATATATAAAATATGCTAAACATGAAAATTCCCGAATCAATAAAAGTAAACATGCAAAACGCTCGAGTGTCTAGACGTAGATTTACTTGGAGATTGCTCGAGCTAACGATATTACGTTCTGTGAAATATCAAAGCGTGACCGCTGTAATGTCACTTATTTAATGAATGTTACATGTATCCATCTTAAAATGTCAGAGTCCGACCGCACGTAACCCACTATTGTGAAGTAGGTAAAAGACTTATTTGTTTCTCGGAAGAAAATCCGCATAAAGACGAACGATTTGCTATTCAACTACACAAAATCAACTAGAAACGTAACAATCAAGTCAAGCTCAAGACAGCATTTCGTTGATTTAGGACATGGAAGAAATCCTTTCAAGGAAGTGTGCCACTAGAGTGTTTGCAGCGAGAAAGACCAGGCATTTCCACTCCTAGGTGATTTCTATCGACCAATCTTATAACTAATAAGCAGCATGGCTCTATGCAGGGGGGCAGATCTTGCACAACTAATTTATCATTATTTTCGAATTATATTTATGAAAATTTTTTTTGTGAAAATAAAGAAAATCATTTACAAGTTGATATACTTTACACCGATTTCTCGAAAGCCTTCGATAAAGTACATCACACTTTGCTTTTAAAGAAACTAAAGGCTTTGGGATTCCATTCTTCAATGTTAGAGTGGTTTTCCAATTACTTAAAGGACAGCAAGCAATTGGTAAAGATCGATAGTTCTACATCTCGGGTGATAAACGTTACATCGGACGTGCCACAAGGTAGCCATTTGGGGCCATTACTATTTCTTTTGTTCATAAACTTCATGAAAATTTCAAATACTGTACAATTTTAACATTCGCAGACGACTTCAAATTGTATTTTTCTATAAATTACCTCATTTACTAAAATTTATAAGACATTTCACTGAGAACACTCCGCTGGCGTGAACACCCATTTTTTTATAAGGAGTACTCAATAGCGTGGACAACAGAAATCTCGATAACGTGAACCAAAAATGAATGCAAACGATTGAACATGATCATTTGTTTGTTTGCTGGGTTGTTAGTTTTTGTATACAATTAGAACAGCGCAATGTAGATAAGCGTTACTTTGCACAAATGCCTCTTAAAAAAACGATTTTCTTAACATCGAAAGAAAAAAGAGGAATTAGAAAGTGCATTAAGTTTATCTTGGCACAATTTCAGCGAGAATCACAATTAAGAATAAAATACTAAAGGTAGTCACATCGAAGTTTAACTGATTGCATTAAGTTCCAATTCGATATCCATACTCTAGAGCATTATAATAATAATAATAATATAATATGGGTGGCGCTACAGCCCGTAGAGGGCCCTGGGGCTAACTTCTCAGCAACCACTCGTTTTGTGCGTGCTATTGTTCTCTCACGAGTGGAAGGGACCTACACTACACGAAGTTGAGAAGCTTTTTCTAGACAGGAATACTTGAGCATTATCAATGACTCGAAAGAGTTGGAGTCGTGAATTGTGAAAGGTGGTAAATTCGGGGATCGAACCTGGCACCCTCTGGTTAGAAGTCGACGCACTAGCCCACTACGCTACGGCGACCCACTCTAGAGCATTGGTGTAGAGAAAATGGACTAGAGCGGAATATTCGAAAATGTAATAGAATTACTGCACTTCAAATTACATCCCCGATTGTCTACGATTATTTCACAAATGATCACAGACTTAATCGCTTAGGAAAAGTTCAAGATCTCGGTGTAATTTTTGTGGCTACATTAAATTTTTCATTACATTATGATTACATAATGAGGAGTCTAAGTCTTTCTGAAAAGAAAATAGTAAAGTTTTTCTGGATATAACTAGTTTAAGTCTATCTTTTGCTCGTTAGTCAGAACATTTTAAGAATACTCTTCCATAGTTTGTGATTCCCCATATAAAGCGCAAGAGCTCAGATTCGAAAGAGTACAAAAGAATTTTACGAGATATACTGTCCGTGAGATACACACTTTCGAAGAAATCCCTAAATATGGCGACATATGTAAAATAATAGGCTTGCAAACCTTAAGCTTCAGGCGTAAGGCTGCGTTTGCCATGTTTATCCGCGACATTATAAATTACAGTGTAAATTCACCAGAATAAATTTTTCTCATGAATATATATGCTCCCCAAAGAACTCTTCGGGTGAGAAATTTACTCTACTATAAGACGCAGGGAACCGACTACGACTATTGTAATTAACCTATTACAAGGTGTATAACGAACTTTTAACGAACTTGCAACGAAATTGATTTTAGCTTGTCTCGATCGGAGCTTAAAAAAATTATTTATACACTATTCTTTAATTAAAATTGTTTATTTGATGTTATCTATGAGATGCTAGTAGCGCAGCAAGCATCTGTTGTGTAAAGCACTACTGAGGGCATACACAAAAAGAACGAAGAGTTTTGTGTTTGCCCTGTGATGGTAAAATATAACAATCTGTCATCACGTTATTTTTGAGTTTGGTAAATTCAAGCCAACTATGCACCTCGATTTCTAAAACTTGCAGGATATAGCGAATAATGGGCAGATTCTGTTTAATTGTTTCTAAATTACCAACTCAGGATTTGCATAAGAAAATCCTAAACAATGCATTCATTTGTCGATTATGTCAAAATCTAGTCTCAATTGGCTTCACTTTGTTTGACGTGATTCCCTCTTAATTGAACTGTCTGTTCGGAAACAAAGTCTTTACCTTCTTGCGAATCTTTTCGTAAACAAATGTCATGTCAAACAGATAACGTGGAACTCCTAAAATAAACAACCAATGTATGTACCTGAGAAAAGGTTACGAATAAAAACAAAAACTTTCTACTTTTCAGCCTAGTGAACGTCACAATAGATAAGTCTACCTCTATCGGTTCCCAAATACCGCGACGGTCTTATCGTACTGATGATCAAGCGACTGGAGCTGTTCGAACGTTTTTCTCCATTTTCGCAGCCCCAAAATCGGAAATACTTCAGTAACCGAACCAAGATTCGATGTAAAGATAGCACATTTGAATGTTCTGCTGGATCAAACATTCACCGATGACCTGAAAGCATAAGCAGAACACCAACCTCTAACATTTTCTACCTAACGGTCTTCTTCAACTATTTCCAATCAAACGATTATCGCGATTTCCTCCCATAAGCACATGTAATCTGACAGCGTCAATCTGTCACTTCAGAATTGTGGATCTGGTAAAATGATGCAGGTCTCGTTGCGACTGTTGTGATCCCTTAGGTCTAAACGCAAGTGCGGATGCACAATTCAATTGGAATCTGTCACACTATGAGCATTTTGCACACACCGACGCGACGCGACGTCATCGTCGTAAACTGCTTGCTGGCACGCAACCACCACTTAGTTTCTTCTTGTGTTTCTTCTTATCTCGATCTGTATCTGTATCCGGAGGGTATAGTCAAGTTAAATCACTTTTTATCAATTACTTCCTGTTCAATTGCTCGCATGTGTCAACTTAATTAGAGCGCGCCGCCACCAACACGCTTCTTAATTGATAGAACGCGGCCTAGGGCAGCACTTCTGGTCTTCTGGTGGATGTTTGTTTGGTGCGAGTACACGAGTTCGTGAGCGCCTCCAGATCGTAAACATGGCACCCTTTCTGCCCCAAGTTCAGTTCACGCTTAACCGCTTAACGAGCTTAATTAATCCGCAAAATCCGCGGCGAAATGACTGAACAACCAAACCAAACGCCATGAGACAAGAAAAAAAGCGAGAGAAAAGAGAAAAGTGAATGATAACACAGTGAGCGTTAATGTTATTGTTTTGTTTGTTTTTATTAAAATCAGATTTATGTACTTTCGACTGCACTAATTGTTCGTCAGTTAGACACACTGTCTTCAAATTTCGATTCTCTAAACTAACTACGGGTCCCCACGTTCTGACGCGTGGAGGGGGAGTATCTTATTTACAATAGAACTGTCTTGAGATAGCTAAAGGTAGACGTACATCTAGTGGTGATACAAAAAGCTTTCTTTCGTTTATAATTAATGTCAACAAATAAATTAATTTAAGTTAAATACTAAACTAGGCTTACGGACGCAGCACGGACGTAAGAGCTATGTACACAACAAGGAATTTCTGCGATCGCAGGCGCGAGTGCGGCTGCGGCTGTGGCTGCACCGGCGGCGGCGGCGTCAGGCGATGGATATCGTGATGGCCGCAGGGCGTGAATCACAAGCTAGCGATGACGATGAGATGCGATCTCAACTGTTGCGGGAGACGACGGTGACTGGCTTGTAGATCGGCCCTGGAGGCACCGTCGGCGATACGGGCGCAGATGGACTGGTCTGGCCCAGATGCGTGGAGAGCTGCAGAGGCTGGAGGTGAGCGGCGGCGTTTTGCTGATGTTGCTGCTGGGCGTGCTGTCGCTGGTGAGCGGCTACTGCGGCGGCTGCGGCGTGTTGCTGCAACAGTTGCTGGTACTGTAGGCGTTGGTAGAGTTCAGCTGAGGACGGAAGCGAGGGGGCTGGTGCACCGCTTTGGTGGGAGGGTGAAGACAGTAGACGCTCCATGTTGCCGGGGAAGCCTGGACCAGATCCCATGGCTGATGGAGGAGCGCCGCCCCCGAACGTCATGGGAAGCGACAGCGCTGGTGACTTTGGTACGAATGGGTTATAGCGGCTGTACATGCTGGCCAGCAGCGATGGGGCTGATGCGGCTGCCGCCGCTGCTGCGGGGTACAGGAACTGCCCGAACTGAGGGTAGCCCAGACCGGGGAACATAGGACCGATGAGGGAGCGCTTGAAGGCCGCCAATCGGGATCTGGATGCGGCCGTTGTGCGCCGCCGCAGCTTCCCGGTTGAGCCGCCGATGAAGACATCGTCCGACGATGGGTCCAACATCCAGTAGTTGCCCTTTCCAGGATCGTCGTAGTGCCGCGGCACTTTGACGAAGCACTTATTCAGACTCAGATTGTGTCGAATGGAGTTTTGCCAGCCCTGCTTATTGTCGCGGTAGTAGGGGAAGTTGGTCATGATGTACTCGTAGATGCCGTTCAGCGTGAGTCGCTTCTCCTGGCTCTGTCTGATTGCCATCATTATAAGTGCGTTGTAGCTGTAGGGCGGCTTCTCGTTGCCTTTCTTATCACTGGTTGAGGTGCCGTCACCGGCCTTGTCATCGCCTTCCTTCTCATTGTCGCCGCCGTCGTTCTGCTGACTGCTAACGCTGCCCTCGCTGCCGTCCACCGGCGGTGGCGGCGACATGCTGGTGACGTCCAAGTCAGACTCGATGTCGGAGACGTCCTGCTCCTCGGAGCCCAGCGGAGACGAGGGACAAAGCTCCGGCGTCGGTGTGTGGCGCTCCACCTCGCGATTGCTCTCCATCGTCTCGGGAAGAATGGAGTTGATTGAGAAGCTGGACTTGAGATGCGGTGTGCGGGCCATGTTGTACAACGGGTTGTGGGGCAACTCCGTCTGGGGGAGGTGATGGTGGTGATGGTGTTGCAGAAAGGCGTGAGACTGGTGGTGAATCGGCGTCGATTGAATGCCTTCAATTTTTACCATTGTCATGAGTTGCCACTCGTCAGGTATTAGATAACTGACTTGTTTTTTTTTTATTTTGTTTTTGGTTTTTTTTTCTACTTTTCAACTGTCACTGTCACCATTTATTTTCGCAATCTAATTGCATTCCAGTGAGATAACACAAAACACGAGACAACTGTTTAAATACACTGAAACACACGAGAACGGCTGTGCAGCAGGATCACGGTTCGCGTTCAAAAGGACGATCACTGATCGGAAAGGAGAAACACCACGTACAGCGTTCGCGACCAATTCGTTCAGAATGATTTCGTAGACTAAACTGGATTTCTCGGCATGCTCGTTGTGTCGTTATATAGTTGGAGAGTTTGCGTGACCACACCTCATGCTCGGGCCAATGAAATCATCGGAATAACTCTACAAACACGGAGACTTCGGAATATAGGCGTTGCGCGGTGACTGTGCGCAGAAGCGAGTTTTTCGAATTGCCTTCTATCTCCCAACCCGAACGGAGCGCTCGTGAGTGATGATGGTGGGTCTACCTGGTGTGTTGTGCAGACGTAGTCGTAGAGGTAGAGGTAGAGGTAGAGGCAAGGCACCGCAATGTTTCTGTTTGTTGTTCTGTGCTCCTTCTCCTTCCTGGCTTGGCACAAGTTGTCAGCTCACGTTGGCGTACAAATGTTTTCCAATGTTCTGATCTCTTGTGATACGTGTGTACTGTAAATTATTGTCGAGAGTTTACAAACTGAACAAGTAGAATGCTACGGACACGACAGTTTAGCGCGCTGCTCTACGATGGCAATGGCGATGGACGGTAATGGTGATGGTGGTGGTGGTGGTGGTGGTGATGGTGGTGAAGTGGTGGTGTCGGCTTTTGTGATGACGACGCAACGACGATGATGGTGTTGGTGTTGGTGGTGCACTGCTTCTGCAGCTAGCTGCTTTGAGCAATCGAATACAAGCAGAAACGGCTACTGTATCTAGATACTGGTTTTTCTTTCAGTTGCTTGTTCGGTTGTTGTTGGTCCAACTGTTTGAGCGTTAAATAGAATTTACGTCTACTCTCCGCATTGCGACACGGTAACGATAGGTAGTTGCCATGTAGGTGGTGGGTTGGCAGAATGGATGGGTGGCGCGGCGCGGCGCGGCGGTGGGGCATTCAATGTTGTTGCACCGAAACGCCGGAATGTCTATGCAAATTGTTTATGTGTACGACAGGCGGGGGCTGTGCTGTGCTGTGTGCAGTTGTCGTTTGTTTGGTTTTTTCTTCGTTCGTTTCGTGCTCGTGGTGCGCGCAATCACTTGGCGCTTTGCCGCTTGTGTGTATCATCATGGTGGGAGTACAGAGTGCTGTGTGTGCGCCCGTGCCCGTCCAATGATGGAATGTGGAGACTTTTTCTGTTTACCTTGGATAGGCTGTCTTTTTTTTTGGGGGACTACAGGATGACAGGCTTAGTTGGGAGTGTATGTTTACAAAATGGCTGTTGTTGCCCCCTCGTGCGGTTTTTATTCATTTGCTTCATTTTATTTATTTTTTGTTTTGTTCCTTCCTCCTTTTCTTGATGGATTTCAATGAGAGACTCTCTGGTGTTTTGCATTTTTGCTTATTTGGCAGTATTGACCTCTTCGAGGCGTACAACAAGGGGATTTGGATGCGGTAATGACGGTGGCGGCATTAGCACCAGTGCTCCGAGTTCAGCTCAAGTGTGAGTCAGTGTGGCACAGATAAAATGAATTATGAATTATAAACGAACATAAGTCACGTTCTGGTTCAGTTCGGTTCAGTTTAGTTCATTTGATGCCGCAGGCTAGGCCCAATTAACCTAATCAAATCTAATTACGGCGCAAGTGTTAAGAATGACAATATTTAACCTCTAAGCGGTGGCATGTCCACACATATACGGGACGTTGTCATAGTCGCCGTCATTCTTATGATTGTATGACATAAAATAAAATAATATAATTGCTCCTCGGAGTCAATTCGATTAGTCGATGGTTGAATGAGGGAAGCGAGGAGGCCACGGACAAGGAGACCCGTCTAATTTTTGTGTTCAGTTTTCCCCCCTCTCAGTCCCTGTTTGAGTTCCCAATGAATATTCATTGTTGTCCGAAACATTCGGTTAAGACGGGAGGAAACTCTCTAATTAGTTACTGTACAACGCAGTGGCCTTTGTTGACCCGTTTTTCAATTAAACTGAATTAAGTGAACTTGCGGTCGTCGCTGTCATGCCGTGCTGCTACGTACCGTTCACTGCAGTGCCATTGTGTGGAAGTCTACTTGAGATATTTTATCTGACAATAGTTGTTACTTGTCCATGTCCACGTCCACGTCCATATCTGCATTGTGTCCTAAAAGAAATCACAGAGTTTCTGCTCTGTGTATTGAGAATGCCCGCAGAATCTCTGAGCTGACCACCATAATGCTACACTTTCTTTATTAATTGATGTGCAAACACACTCAGTCCATTGTCGTCATACATTCATCCCTCATGATGCGCAGTCACTCTGGGGGAGGGGATCCGGCCGGCCGACCGATCGACCGACCGACCGACCGACTGCCCATTAGCACTTGATAGCACAGGCCCATACCCCCAGCCGGTTGGTTCATTATTTTGCCAACGCTGGGATTAGATTTAACACTAGGCATCTCTGAAGAGCATGATTTCTTTTAAATTGAACCAATTAAGGCTGTTTGCAGTTTGCAGCGTGGGCAGGAATCGTAAAAAATAACTCGGAGAAATCCATCCATCCACAAGGGTTGGTGGTCCTGTTCCGATTTTCTGGGGTTCGACGGGCTACCACTGTGTCAAGAGTTGTCAGTGTGACGGAAAAAAAGGACTCGGAATTCACCGCTTGTTTAACCCTTCCGTGTTCATTAAATTTAACAATCACTCCTCGTCCCTGGACGCTGAACTGTCTGAGAGAGCGGGACGCAATTTTCTGGAATCTTCTCAGCCCACCTTCGATGGATGGCAATTAGAGCGGCAAATACATCTTCTTTTGTTCAATCTCTAGCTCGGCGAGTTTTCCGGCGATGTGATATCCATACCTGACTCTTGTCCTCTGGTTAATCCTTTTGCGACAACATCGCTCTTTCTTGTGCACAGTTAATCCGTTTACGACCGTGTGCTGCGAGACCAGGTTCCAGTACAGTCCGAGCCGCACGAGGAGAGATTCATTTAGACAATTTAGCTACTGTTCACCGGAGAGTGGTGTGCACTGCAGCGCAAACAGAGAGCGCGACAGGAGCAATAAAACAATGTTTTCGTTCACTTTGTGCAGACATGTTAATCCTGTGGTTAAGCGGCAATTGAGGAAACCCAAATAAATGGACCTTCATTGGAAGTCCTTTGTGCGAGATGTTTGCATTCGAGTTCCGCTGCCTGGTCGTGGCAGCAGTATAAGGCAAGCGCGCCAAAAGGGTTAAGGCCGTTTTTCGCGAAACGTTCATACGTCCTGATGGGAGTGTTAACACCTTCTTCGGTATAATGCGCTGAATGTCAGCTGTTTGTGTGCAAATTTAGTGCATGTTTGCATAGGAGTGGACATTTGGGAGTTATTATTTTCCATTTCTTCTTTCTGTTGCTTTATTTTAACCAAAATGACAACAATAACTTCTTGAAGACCATTCAGTATGGCAGCATTCCGCGGGGTATTTCTGACCTGCTTCCTGCTCACACACATGTGCTGCTGTCAAATCACGCGAATCCCGCAGCCGGGACCTTGGAGAGTCCACGGAAATGCTGCAGTTTCACTTGAAGTGAAATGGTGTTGCGAATTTGTATTGTCGTCAATGCGGAAGGGTTGCTCTCGCTCGGGCAAGGGTTGAGACGATGCCTCAGGCGAGACTTGTTGTAGTTACTTCGCGCACGAACACAATAAACTCGTGACACACCCCGCTACTGTATTCAGTGTTTTTGGTTTATCCGAACAAACAGTGCGTTAATTAATATCAAGGTGAAGGTATTTTAAGGCTGCAATAAAATGGGATGTGAACCGATGAAACCGTGCACACAGACAGGAAGACACTGTTGTGTTGTTGGAGCAAGCTAAGCTTAGTGTGATCGCAAGCTAAGCAGTTGGACAGATTTGGAAGGTTTTCGAGTAAGCGGTGGACTTAATTTGATGATCCTCAGGGAGATCTCTCTTTGAGCATTACTAGTGACTCGAAAGAGGTGGAGACGGGGATTATGAAAGTTGGTGAATTCGAGGATCGAACATGGAACCTTCTGCATAGAAGTCAACCAACAAGCCCACTACGTCACGGCGACCCACAAAAGAAATAAGAGACTGCATAAATTCAATTTGATCTTGATGTTTTGCCGTCGGTAATGCGAAAAATGAGTCTCACATTGGCGCACTATTTTACAATGAAGAGGGGACGAAAGACTTATGACCGCTGTTTGTATATTGAGACTTATAACGGCTGCATGTACACTGCTAACTAGACATTACCCAAACAGTCAGGCGGCAATTTTATTATTAAAAGCTTGTACAGACGGTAAGGACGACGACAAGGGTCGCGTTTCTTATCTGAGTTTCCGGTTTTATTGCTTTATGAGACTCCTTCCGGCAGAGGAATGGTTGAGCACTTAATCAACAATTGAATCTTGTGCGAGCACCAAAAACCGTTGTCGATGATAAGAGGAACCCTTCCAACAGGCAAACGTTGTAAAGAAAATATGGACAAGCGCTGCCAAGGAATATGTTCTGAGCATGAGGCGAGGGACAGAAAATGCTGAAAAAAATTGAGTTTCTTGAAGATGATGCTTGGATGAGTGAGAGACTGCGGATGATGTGCCAATGTCTAGTATTGATCGAAGCAAATAGTAGATATAGCTAAATGGAAAATGAATGAATATGTCCGATCTACCCAAGCAAATACTTGCGCTATCACAAGATATGCGGGTACGAGAAGAACTGTGGAAAGTCTTCTTATGCAAGATGAACCATTGACAAGCCACCAGGATCCCTTAAATATACAGTCGAAGCTCCATAAGGCGAATATATAATAAAAATAAAGTAAATAATACTCCCTATTTAAAGCTATCCTAGCTGGAGTACCACAAGGAAGTGTTTTTGGTCCTCTCCTTTACAGATTTGCAGATTTGCTGATGACACGACTATTTTGGTATCTGCCAAAACGGTTGAACAATCAACTAGAAAATTGCAATGTGCCTTAGGCCGAGTACACGAATGGACGAACAACCAGCGAATGGAGCTGTACAAGCTAAATTAAATCCCTGCATATTCATTTTACGTATAAGAATGTGAATAGGTTGCCCGTTTTTATAAATAATGTTACAATGTCCTTCGTTTATGAAGCACAGTACCTCGGCATGGCTCTCGATGTAAGGCTTAAATGGAAGGAGCACGTCAAAAGGAAACGTGAAGAGCTTCAATTAAGATTTAAAGACATGTACTGGCATATTGAAAATATATTCCAAGCTAAGTAAAGAAAACAAATTGCTTATACTCAAGCGAGTACTAAAACCCGTCTGGAAGTATGGTTCAGAACTCAATATAATAAAGACATTCTACAAACAAAAGGAAGAACCATCGTCAACACATCCTGGTACATACGAAACGACGATATCCACAGAGATCTTAAAATTCCATCACTCCAAGATGAAATACAGAATTCTGTTCATAAGCGTCATCTGGAAGAGCACAAAAACTCTCCTGTGACAAAATTAACATTTTCCGCCGTCTTTAAAGAACTAAACCCCTTGACCTAGCGCGGTGAATTCAACCCGCGCTTAGCTGGGGTATTAGCAGGCAATCTTGGTGGAGGAACTCTTGCCAAGCGCGTATTAATGAAGAAAGTAAAACTGCTGGATAAGTGTAAAACTTAGTTGTAGTAGACATACATTTTATTTGAAGGGAGGCGTTTTACTGGGTAAAAACCCTTTTGCTATGTGGGAACGGTTCCCATAGTGTCTTTAGAAGGTTTTCAGCAAAAGAAAACCAAAAAAACGGGAACAAATATTTTGTTCGAGTTATGGAATGTGGAATGTATGGAGTGGTGAAAATGCGAAAATCTAAGTCTTACTTCTGAAACATTAAACAAACTGTGTTTTTTTTTAATTTTTTACGTACTAGACAAAATTGCTTAAAATTAGTTAGACGAACAGTATTGCTTTCGGTATAACTTACTGGCCTTAGGCGGGTACTGTAAGCAAAATTTAATCTTATCCTTTGTCTTTATTACTTTATATGTACAACTTAATGGGGTGGTGGGTCGTCGTGGCGTAGTGGGTTAGTGCGTCGACTCCTACGCAGAGGGTGCCAGGTTTGATACCCGAATTTACCACCTTTCATATTTCACGGCTCCACCTCTTTCGAGTCACTGACAATGCTCAAAGAGTATTCCTGTCTAGAAAAAGCTTCTCAAATTCGCCGTTCGGAGTCGGCATTAAACTGTAGGTCCCTTCCACTCGTGCAAGAACAATAGCACGCACAACACGAGTGGTTGCTGAGAAGCTAGGCCCAGGTCCGCCTCGGACTGTAGCGCCACCCATATTATATAATATTATTATGTACAACTTAATAAAGTAACAAATAAACCAATTGTGTTCGACTTAGAGTAATGGTGCCAATAGTTAACTCTT
The DNA here is from genome assembly GCA_964034865.1 of Eristalis intricaria. Lineage (NCBI taxonomy): Eukaryota > Metazoa > Arthropoda > Insecta > Diptera > Syrphidae > Eristalis > Eristalis intricaria. The sequence goes on from OZ035874.1 coordinate 94,020,830, forward strand.
TTTTTCACGTTTAATTTTCTCCAAAAATCCCTTATTATAATATGGAATATAATGTTCACCATTTCTGGTTGATTGGAATGTGTTAATAATGAGATTCAAGACATTTTTTTGTGTATTTACTACCTAAAACAAATAATTTTTTAAAATATTAATGAAAGCATCATTTTTAAGTAGTCAGCCAGTTAAGTATTTAGTTATCGGCTCGAGTTTTTTCACGCATACTTTAACTATTCCTGGCCAGACTAAGGTGGCCGACCTTAGAAAAATAACTCAAAAAATTTTCTTCTTACGTCGGCCTCCTATCTTTTTTTTTAAAAAAAACATGTTTACGATTTGTGTTCCATAAACGCTAGAAAGAACATATTATAACGCACTTCTTTTACTGATTTTAAGGTGAACCCGCACCCATCCTCGATTTAAAATTTTGACGATTTTCAATCTGCTGGTAAATGAACATAAATTATTTTTTAGTCTTGTAACTTTCCATACATTTATTTGAAGACTTAAAAAAGAAGAACAAAATTTTACATAATTTTTCTTGTGATCAAACAAAAGCCCTTATTTTCAGCGGCGCATGTGATTTCCTCTCACTGGAACATGTGAAACTAAAAATTCCAAGGGGATTGGAAAGAGTACATTTTTGGCTCTGATATGAACTAAGATTTTTAATTTCGCAAAAAAATTAAAAAAATGGCTGACCTTCAATTTTTTTTTGAAAATCGCCTTTTTTTCCGGCACGAATCAAGTTAAAAAGTAAAGAATATCTTCACCGATCTGATTTATCGTAGTTCATACCATAGCTATGTATGAATAGAATAACGTATTCAAATTTCGAACCGATTGGATTAATATTTTTTGAGCAACCTCATGCGCCAGTCGTAAAAACGATGTTTTTCAAAAGCAAATTCTTGGGTATAAAACCTACCTAATTTCAATCATAAATCGGCTATATCTTCAAGAGTTTTTGAAATTTTCACTTGGAGTTTAAAAGGAACATTCTTGAATAGGGGTAGGGTCTTAAAAAGGGAATTAAATAAAAAAAAGATTTTTTGAAACCGGAATGGGGGGGGGGGGATCCCCTTAAGATCCACTATTTTTTTTCTATTAAAATCCCCACGTTTTAATTAAGACAAGAAGTTAACTCAAAGATATAATTTTGATGAAGAAACTGCTGCAGCTGAATTGCAAGAACCTTTTGCCCACAGACAGAAAATTTTTGTACCTTTTGGAATTTTTTCCAAAATTTGCATGTGTGTTTTACAAACGGATTATCAATTACGTATAATTTTTTGGCGCTCCGGTCAACTACTCAAGGGGAAACTTACATGCCATCACCCTATAGAAAATTCGACTTGAGGATGTTCGACTTCCAGAGGTTTGACTGTATATGGTGTTGGCCAAAACTAAATCAAACTCTAACGAAAATCTCTCTATTTTGTTTGCCTGCACGGAATAATTTACCTACATTGTTCTCAAGCCTTGTGCTTTGTATCGGGGGTCAGACTTAACACAAAGATTGGGATTGAAGCTAACAGTCGTCCTAATATCCAATATATAACTCAAAATAGCTATTGGTGCACTGCAAAATCCCCCCTTGCTATTCACATGATGGCATGTACTCTCAAGGTTATCCTCATCTTAAACGAAAGTATTGAAGGGTTGGTCTTTAGTGCAACAAGTACTGGAGTTTCTAGGACCTTGCGCACCGCATTTCATTTGGTCCCAGTCATATATAGCTCGGACACCAGTACTTTAGTTGCGGTGTCGACTTTCTCTGCACCCCTGCAAATTCAGCTCGTTAGGTAGACTGCCTCTGTTCTAGTTTAGGACATAGGCCAAAATATGAAGTTACTCATCAAATTGAAAAAGAAAAGCAACGCACACGTACATGCAAATTCAAATACCCACTTGGTATCGACCCATCACCGCGCTGCGTGTAATATCTTTACGGATGGCTTGAAAACCAATGAAGGGTCTGGCTCAGGCGCCTTCGTGGAGGGCGACGACATTAGACTGTACACCTCGTCATGTAAATTTGCGTCGGTTTGCCAATGGGGAAACCTATGCGAACCTAATGGCAACATGTGGTAGAGGCGAAGTATCTGTGTCTGGGGGCTACAGTCAAGCTGTGCTAAGAAACCTTGCTCAACCCTGTAACCACTTCTAGGATAGCACATGAATATAAGTCCTCTCTGAATTTGATCGGCAGTCAAAATTCATTTAGACTGGTCGGGATCGCAGATGAACTTTCTAGACAAGGATCAGAGGAAACATTTTAAGGACTTGAACCTGCGTTGGGACAACCAGCGTCCTTGGTTACGGCTTCCATTGATGAGGCATAAATCGCGAAGAGGCACAACTCGCGAGGATCCAATCAAATGCGCCCTTTATGAAATCCACGGCATTCTTGTTATCGCTAAACAGAAAATACTGCAGACCCTCGGCAAGAACCTTCCCTTCACCAAACATCTTAGCGTGCTTGTCCTAGGCGACGAAAGTCTCCGCGACCGACGCCTGTGATGAAGACGACGACACTGCAGAGCACTCTCTCTGTCACTGTGTGGTGGCAGAATTTCGGCGCTGATGTGTTGAGAGCTAATGCTGAAGGCTCTCCATCACCGAAGCGCCTGCCGGTCTTCTCTCGGAAAAGAAGAAATTACGGGAAATGTTGTTACATGGATCGGGAGTTTTTGACTCTGAGTGTAGTGTTTAAAAACCTCGGACAAAAAAATGCAAAATAACAAAAATTAAAAAATGTCGCGACAATTGTATGTGGATTTTTCCATTGTCCCAGTTAACGGTTGTCCCGATAAAGGGATGTACATATAAAGCGGAAAGAAATGAATTCCACTTTGTATGTACATCCCTTTATCGGGACAACCGTTAACTGGGACAATTGAAAAATTACTGAAACTTATTTACTTCGCCTTCTCTTCGTTCTTTCAGAACTTCGTATTATTCGCCGTACACCCGCCTAATTTTAAGCCCAAATTTTTTAGCCCGAAGTGTCCCAATGAAGCAGAATCAACTTTATATTGTTCGTATATCCATCGAATTAGCCCTTTTTTATTTCAAATATTTTAGGAATTTGCTCGCATAATAGAAGTAAAGAAAGTGGGCACAAATCCACTGAGAAGCATAGTTACTTTGGTTTTTGTCAACACAGAAAGGGAGTTGCTTTAAATTTTGATATAAGCTGTGTCGTTTCCGTGATATTGGCTTCAAATGGAAAATATGAAATATAAGTAGAATGCTTCTGGTGGTATTTTAAAGGTAGGCCTATTTTGCTTGTCACCCTGATTCCAATACCTGGAGTCCGGTATTCTGAATGAGCGCCATGTGTCACACCTACTATATGCTTGGCGCCCCCTTCGTAATTTCTTTAAGCATAAGTCGTTTCCGGATTGCCCACGCGATATGCTTGTCAAAAATGTCCATCATTTTGAAATAATGTACTTAATTCTTTGTTCATTTATTATTTTTAAATTTCCTTCTTCTGCAAGAAATTATCCTGCACAGGATTTTATTTTGGCTTTTTACGAACTATTTTCTTCTAAAATTATGAAAGTATTTGAAATAGGCTGCACCTTAAGAACTTAGCGCCCTGTTCATTTCCATATCCTTCACAAATGGTTGCTTCGGCCTTGGGCGAAGGCATGCCGTGATCATGTATTTTGTAGAATATAACTTTCACGCTTGCATCGAGTTGGCAGTTGTATTATAGTCTCTCTTTAAAGACGAAAGCGCCTCGTGCTCTGGCCAGAGGAGGACCTAAGAGTTTGTTAAATATTCGTTAGTATTTATTTGGCCAGATCCCCAAGCCAGGATTTGGCACTGCCGTCCATCAAGTGAGACCGTCTTCATTTCTTTATAGTATCCGCCGAAGTCTGGTATTCTGAACGCTCTGTTCATTTCTGATTTCTAACTTGTTGATGTTAATATTCAACGTTCAGAACGAATCGAAGCCTCAATGTTTTAGACGCAACAACACCGCATTGCGAAGGCTACAAATAAACAGGATATAGTATTTCTTGTTACTATTCAACACTTGACATAATTGACAACAGAACATCTTCTTAAAATGGAAGAAATGACATTTTGAAAACTATTCAGCACAGTGTTGAAAAATTAACTTCAGCAGAGCCTTTCTTACCTGTATATGCATACAAATTATGTTCCGAACCCTTCAGCAACATCCACGGGGATTTCGCAGAAATGTTCTTGCTTCACTTGAAATAGAGAGGTGTTCATATCTGGGAGAGGGATTAAAGGTTTCTGCTCGGCAATTCCGCAGTCACTGCTCAAATGACGAGTAATAAAGTATTTTGCACGCCCCCGCTACTGAATTCCATACTATGAGTGAAGGTGGACAAACAGTAAGTCAAAACATTATTAAATTTAACCTGTTTTGTCATAAAATGTGGATGCACCTTTATTATGGAGCAATCGGCGTGTGAACGATAAAGTGGGTCGTTCAGAGGATAAATAAATGTTGGTTGTCAGTTCTCACCTGAAACAAATAATCCAAAAGATTTTCTAATGTTAACAGTTTTCCTGTAATTGTTACATTTTGCAGAATAAAACACCGACTTCGTCGTTACCGCTTCGTTACAAAGTTCGAAGTCTTTGTTTCGTTTTACATTCCTTTACAATTCCTTAGCCGACAAAAGAGAGTGATGCTAGCTGAGTTAAAATTAACGGGGGATTTAAAAGTAGTGTTCCCTAACGTATTTAAGAAAAACACGACATTCGTGTTGTCACTAAACAGAAAATTACTGCAGATGGGACACTACAGGTGTTGGACTGAATACAGTGGGTTGGAAAAGTTTCGCTCGTGTCATTTTATTGTATTATTTTGTCTTACTGCCAAAATATGTACCTAGTGTACATATTTACGATGGCATCAATTATTTTAATTCAAGCATATTGTATTTTTAATTTAATCTCTCTAAGTGTGAAGTCAAGTAAAGTAAATTTTCACGGGATTTCAAAACTAGTACGAGTTAGAGTATGGGTTTCTGCATGGAAAATTGAGGGGAATGCCAGGAAGTTCAACCTAGGGAGATGTATATTTAATAATTTATTAACATCGGAATATAAGAAAAAATTAAAAAATATAATTTAGCAAGTCCATGGGCCCTAGAGCTTGCTCTAAGAAATTAAAAATTAAGCAAGGTGGAGACAAAATACATATATGAGAATTTGAGAAATCAAGAGCACTTCCTTGGGTGTTGTGATCCGAAAAAGCATGAGTTTGCATATCCGAAAAAGCAAAAGTTTGTAATAGAGATTGATAGAGTTTTAAATACACTCATTTCCGAATCTGTGATTACGAGACAGTTAGAAGGTAGAACAAGTACTACTGTTTACGAGTAGATTAAATTTTGGATCACCAGAACAGAAATAAAATTAATAAAAAACTAACTTGACTAGCTAGCTTGAAAGACTCCTCCGCAGGAGCTCAGGAACTTGTAACTTAGATTTATTATATTGGAAAATTGTGGCCATGAGATTATAAAACTCCTATGCATGGTATTTCAGGCTTAGATAGAACAAGAACTTCTAACTTACATAAGAATCATCTCTTATATTCATAGATGTAGGTGGTGCAATAATGATTTTTGCTGAAAGCTATCCACGTGCCCTAATTGTCGGATTAACGTTTATCTCGCTCTTTAGGAATTTTAACTTCGTACTGATTCGGATTAGAGATTACGGAAAAAAGATAATACAATCTGCGTGGTTTCTTTTTGGAAAATCTGATTTTATAAATGGTGGGTGGTAAAATATCGAAGGAAAGTACTCTTTTAATCGGATTAATAAATTATAATATTGCCAAAGGATTACGGCAGTCTAACGGCGTGTTCCTAGAATGAGCGTGACGCCTTGAGATAATTACTACAGCGAGGATTAAGATTGATAGTTCTTTTGGAAGAGCGGTAGATGTCATACGCTGCAAGTAGCAATATACGCTGCCAGGGATGAGCATGTGTGATCATGACCAAATGGATCTTTAGTCACAAAAAGCCGAAGCTTAGTTCTTCTCTGAGGAGCATTCATTTGTCGAATGATGAAATTGAACAGCATTCACATATAAATGGACTTAGGATAGTCTACACCGCGAGGGGAGATCTTTAATCAACATGCAGAAAAGAATTATACCTTGTATTGAACCCTGTGGAATTCCTTATTTGACTTTTTAAAGGGATGAGTAAAGTTTGTTCAGAAAGAAACTTTGCAACCACGCTTCACTACGGGCTGAATATTTGCAAAACAAAATTTTAATTATACATACATATTTATTTACATTTAGTTTATTTAGCCTCCGAGAAATCCAGTACAGAGACTTCTGCTCGAAAGATTGTCTTAAGAAACAAAATAGTTGGATGATCTGACAAATAATCATATAGTTATTGTTTTTCTAGTGGCGTTTCCTCAAGGACGCCTGATGTAGACTAGAATCAAATAGTATACTTTTCAAAACTCTTGTTAGATATTTAATGGACGCGACTTCAGTTGAAGGAAATACCCTAATTGTATAACTTGTAAATAAGTATTTGAAAAAATAAGAAGGAATTCTTCCGAAATTAGCCTTTACTAAAATCATTTACACGGATCGGACAATGAGGAAAAAAAAAAAACAAATTAAACAAACGCAAGACGATCAATCTTGTTGGAAAATTACACAATCCTATCGAAAAGTGTACATGTACTTTTCGTACCTGCAATTTCGACGAAGAAATGTTGTTAATTTTTTGACTGCCTTTTGCCAAACCATGTTTATTTTTATTAATTATAATCCTTCTTACCTGTGCTGCAGTCAGGTCTTGTTTTTATTACACCTGGAATTACAAATCATACATGCGAATATCTAAGCTAGGTGTAGAATTAACTAGCAGCTACAGTCAAATCTCGGTTTAGTTTCCATTAAAATCAGGTAAGGGAACGCATATATTGTAATGACTGAGTCTCAGTCTGGAGGATTTAGTGAAAAACGCAATAGATAGACTGCCTTAATAAGGCAGGCGAGAAAGAGGAAGAAGAGTAGTGGGCAGAGATGACCAAGCTCAGGTGTGATGGGTATACGTATTATAAAATTAGTTAGTTTCACTAGATTATGCCTAATCTACAGAGATTATAGCACAGGAATGTCATTTGCAGATATGACAGCACAAATATTTCTCCTGAATTTTGGTTTTAACTTGGAGTGTATACAGTGTTCTTAAGAGATCTACTGAAAGAAATACCCAAAATTATAAAAAAAATAATTTATTTTTTCTATAAGAAATGCTGGCAAATAACAAACTTTTGACAAATTTAGCGATATCCAACGGGAAGAAATTAATTTCGGTGACAACTTTACCTGCCAGACACAATAGAAGTAAGTTCAATCATGCTGGATGCATGTTTTCACGTGAAATTCTTTGTACACGTGAATTTGTATAACATTGCACCACTACAAAGGTACAGGTTGTTCTTCAAAAACACATACAGTTCGTCCGCACATATGCACACGCACATTAAAATATATGTGTACCCGTGTATACATCCGTGTTTTTGTGTGTACCCGTGTTTGACAAATAAATACACATTTATGTATGGTGCCCTGTAACAAAAGTTCTCGTGAGTGTTAGAAAATATAAATCTTAATGTCTTTTCGCATGGCTAACGCTCTCATCTATCCTGTATTTCGCAGGATTCTTCTGTTGTCTAATGCCAATATATCACTCCTGTATTTCCTATGAAAGAATCTACAGGAGTAGGAATTTTCTACCTCAGAATTCAGGAGAGAAGAAGAATACCAATAACAAAGCAATGGGTTGAAGTTTTCAAACATTTGGCACTAAAAAGCGTGAATATAAGAAAATGGCGATGGAAATGGAGTCTGTTTGAATAAGGTGCACGGAGGAGAAAAAAACATCATAGAATTAAAAAAACTAACAGAAAATCAACCAGAAGTTCTTAAGAAATACAATCTAGCTTAAAGTATCTAAGTACACAAATAATTAACATAAAACACAAATAATTAACATTAAACTTATAACTATAAATAAAATAATTTCTATATAAAACAAGTACTATTTGTAATATAAATTACATCTATAAATTCTAAATTTATTACATTAATCTGCCAAAATAGTTTTTATAAACAATTATTTATATTCTTTATCTATAAAATATAATTATTTATATATTCAATGCTTTCGTACTAAAATATATTAATTTATTAAAGATATTTATTAAAGATAGATCTAAGTAAGTATATAGTTTAAAAAATCTATTTATAAGTTACAGTGGGACACCATAATTTGTTCGAGTTAGACACAGCTTGACTTAGAGAGAATTCGATTTAAAGTGAGTCCACTGTAATTATGATAAGAAAGAAAAAAAAATTACATGCATATACTGCAATTATCCCGTTTTATTCTTTCATAATCCCGATAAATGACATATATTTTCCAATTTATCCTGTATTTCAGTGAAACAAATAGGGGAACATTAGGCATGACATATCATATCTGGGACAACAACTCCGAACGTGAAATGGACTAAAATATGAAAGAAATACGTTGTCACGAAATAAGCTTGAACACAACCACTAACCCACAGCTGATTTCAAAAACAATCAAGTAACTTAGCACTACGTCGTGCTAGTGGCACAAGAACGTAACTACATTTATTACAATTTCGGGCTGAATGTGCCACCTTTCGTAATATATAGCATTGAATAGCTTAGAAGTTCGCTCTTGCCGTATCAGCACTTACTTCAAAATATATGTGGAAAATGGTAAAACAAAATCACAAAATCGTGTCTCCTGAATATTTGCAATTTTGACATACGTTTTTGTGTCACTAGGGCGACGAGCGGTTCTGCACCTAACATCATAGAAAACTATCGCACGTATAAGTTTAAAATTTAATTTGTAAACATTCCTGTTTAGGCTGAACACTTTTTGACCACCTGCACAATCTATAGACTTCTGTTAATATTGGATAAGTACGCAGGTATTGCATAATCGTAACACTCAAGGAGTACAACTTATATTCCTCTTTAACGAGTCTGGTAAGTAACTTTAGATGTGGTTGATTAATAGATCCCTCTTACGAATATACAAATTGATTTTGTCAAGACTCGAACATTCTTCTTCCCTCATCGTTACCATCATCTAAACCGCATTATCGACTTTAGGGGTCGCGGGGGCACGTATTTTAGTACGAAAGATCTCCAGGGCCACCCGATGCTTCTACTTTATAATGGTTAAAGTGAAGGATGATGCACTCATTTTCGAATAAATAATGTGCAAAATTTCGTTATCTTTGTGTTGTTGGCCATTGAAGAAGATGGTCCATATCAAAGGTATGGGCTATGGAGCGACAAGCGTCTGCCCAGGGATGTATGAATCCAAGGCCATGTTGAACGCATGGACATCCTAATTGGAGTAAGAAGAATCTATGATACAAAACCTGTGTGATAACTCGACACATTCACGATTGAAGTGGTGAAAGACATAAAATGGAAAACAATTAGCCGAGCCTAAATGTAGACTTGCAAAAGATTTTCTTTGTTAAGGAAGCTTAACGGTTTAAATTCGACATGTTGCATTTGACTTGTGCAATTCCCACGGAGAGGAGTACAGAACTATAGTCAGCTTCAAAAAAAGAAATACCACATATTATGGTCTCACTTTGCAGCTTAATCTAATGTAAGTTGAGAAGGATATCATATAATTTTGGGCGTTTATCTGAATACAGCTTTCAAAATATCAATCTAACTGGAGGTGCTTATTGGTCGAGACCCATGTCCACCCGGACAGAAGCAGACTTGGTGACGTATATTAGAACTTTTCCGCAAATTCTGTTCACTGAACACTTGTTAATTTTAACGCTAAGAAGGATGTAAATACATATGTTTTAGAAAACAAGTGTTAATACGCTTCTAACCAGTTCATTTATATTTTAACTTTTTAATGTTCATCCTTTAAATCAGAATCATTATTATAATATTGATTACTCAGAAGTAGTATAATTATGAATAGTTTGAATTAACCATCGTGAATTAACCAATGTGAAAACCATTAATGGAATGCATTTCCCTTTGTTTTTCCAATATCAAATAATTTCCCTATATTGAAAATTTAACGCTACTACTTAATGTAAAATAACTTGATTCGGCCTTTTTGAATTTGACCGCAGCCCAATAAAGATCGCAGCACAAAATAGTGGACAGAAATTTAGTTGTTTTTTTTTTTATATTTTTTAATTTTCGTTGAAGTCCTACAAACGAGTGTGGACAACAAGATTTACATTAGTACAACTGTAACTTTCTCTACCATAAGAGTTAGAAAAAACACGATCGTGCTCAGTTACATCCTTGTCGCACTCACGAACAGAATCGACAAAACCCGACGTAACCTGCGACAAAATACAGTGCGGAGAGACAGCTCCACTATACCACGGAGAATATCAATTTCTTTTTCATTTTTTTTCTTGCATAGATAACAACTTCAATATGTCATATTCCTTTATATTACTGCTTCGTCATCATCGTTCGACAACTACAGTCCAATTCCAATTCACATAATTTGCATTCATTATCCTTTGAATCTCCTTCACCTGGCCTATTGGATATGTTTGACAACCTGAATCAGTTCAGCTTAAATTGTCTTTAGCGGCCCCCACTGCTCTACTTTGTTGTGTTTGTTTTATTTAAGAGCGGGATAAGATATGTAGGTCTTAATAGGTGTATGGTTATAATTTATTTCAGACATAGTTCATAATTTATTTCTTACATAGAAGATGCATTGAACGTCGCACAGTGGGTTGACAGCAGAAAAAAGGTCTTTGGAGAAAGTCCGCTGTAGCCTTCTTGGTTTTATGTCTAAGTACTCTTAGATAACCCTGGCTTATGATTTCAAAGAAGCCGTTTTCAATATATGTATATACTGTACACTTATTTGTAAGCCATCAAAGTCAACAAAATAAGCCAGATTTTCAACATTCGCTTACATGTCTTTATGCCAAGCTTCATAAGAAAATCTTCTGTATATTTATACATCATTTTTTTTTGTCTGTTCTTGGATATTTAAAATATTTACACAATATTCAAATATACCTTCGATAAGTAGCTTCAAACATAGGTTTTAAAGAAAAAAAAACTTCTGATGAACACTCTTTGGGTTTCAAAAAAATCTACGCAAGGCTACGCGTAGCGAATAATATCAATGTGTGCTTCATACTTTCAAGACGCAGTGCGAAAAAAATTAGCTGGAACTTTTTGCAACCATCAGAGTTATGTTCAAATTTGATCCACTGTATCGGATTTAAAAAAACACGGTTTTGACTTTGGTCATCACAATTTCTTGGTAAATAATGGTTGGAGTGAATGCAGTTAGGGCTTTATTTTTAGAAGAAGTATAAAGCTTTCTTTAAAAATAAATTAAATGGATCCGTTTTTTTTTCTTATAAATATATTATATATTATATATATATATTATATATATATTATATATATATTTTATTCTTATAGTAGAGTGGTAGAACGGTGTTTGACTGTAAACAAAAAGCTCCCAGAGACTCCAACATGCGACCTTGTTCATTTGAAAGCTAGAAACGTGCTCTATTCACGATGTAAAGATCATATCCATGTATAGACAACTTTGGCCTCTAGAGACTTGTAAGTGTGGCAATACGGTGACACAAGCTGCCAAAAATGGCAATCTTGTTGTAACTACCAAGTTATGACGAATACTAGTTCTACAAAATAATTAATGTGTAAATAAATGTTTTGAACCCGTATATGAAAAATAGTACAAGTGCTAAGCAACCTTTCAAAAAAGTGATATTTTAATTTTTATTTTCACTCAAGTTTACTCCGTCCAATCCAATTTGTGCCATAACAAGATCTCTCTCTTTCTCTCTGTCTTTGAGCCGACCATTGTCTATGTTTCAAATTTCATTTAGATCTGTTCACGGGTTCAAAAGCTACATATTTTTTTCCGGCCTCTTATATTCCGGAACTACTCTGCGTCGTAGCCTCAAATTTCTTCACATATGCACTGTTAACGGGCTTTAGTGGGCAAATGTAGAGCCAAGTTTTGAAGCTTTCTTGGGAAAAGAGAAATTATTTAATACGTCTCGGACAGAACCAAAAAAAAAAACAATAGTACAGGCCGAAAGGCAATTAGAGTAGTAGACCAGAGTAGCTTAGAGTACCCGCATAGGGTAAGTAGGTTAGTTATAAGTTCAAATGAATTGTTAGATAGAGTCTAGATATAAGATTGGAGCAAAATAAAAATGATGAATAAAAAATGAATGAATCAAAATGAATTAAAAACAAAATCCTGTCGAATTAGTAAGATTTAAAAGAGAAAATTGAAGTTCATCGTGTCTCTCCTCGGTCAATTATCCTAGAAGCCAGACTTCATTTGGTTACGCATATCGTTTGAAACAATATTGCTCAAACAATTCATGCATCTCGTAAAAAGGCAATGTAATGTCGGGTCGGTCGTACATCCATCCGCGCTTGTCAGTGGTCAGATCACAACTTCCCTAATCCAAGATTGGAAATGCATACAACGCACCAAAGATAAGAGCTAAGATGCATGTCGTCAGTACTATGACATATCGTGGCAGCTCCCACACGTGGCAGCGTAGCGTTGACAGTCCAGTTCCCAAAATGCTTGTGGACTTTTGTCTCAAGTATTCATCATTACATTTTGCTAACCTCATTTTCTTCTTCGAGTGGAGCAACAGTCCTAGGTGGACCTGGGCCTTAGCCAACAAGCCTCTCCGCTGAGACGATCTTTAGCCAGCTACCACCAATTTTACACGCCAAGTAGGTTGATGTCCTTCTCCACTTGTGTGCGCTATAGATTCCGTGGGCGGCCTCTACTGTCCCACTGGTTCGACGTCGAAGATAGGGTTCCCAACCTTTGTTGCTGATTTTGATTTTGTCGAAGTGACTAAAAGCAACAGTTTTAACTAAAGTCGTCTCTCCACGAGGGTCCATCAATTTACCAAATCGTCGTCAAAAGATAGCAAGATCGTCTCTCTGTGAACAGGAATTACCGAAGCACAACATTTATTACAAATAAGGCCTCTGTGGGGAAACCGCAAAAGAACTTGCCTAAATTGTCAAGAAGTAGACGAAGGAATTGCATATCCTGCAACAATTCTTCTTTTCATACGAATATTTATCTCAATTCAGACAGACTTCGTTCAATGAAATTCAGTAAAAAAAATGTTTCCCAGTGATTTCCTTAAAAACCCTACTAAACGAACAACACAACAATGACACCAACACTTCCTAGAAAAATTACAACTTTTCTTAATTTGGACAAATTGTTGCGAGTTTTGCTGTTTTGTTAGTTGTAGAGACACACATTTGCATTAATAATTAAAGACGCGTGGCAAATGGCTAACAATTCAAATGTTTATTTTCCAGAAGTGCTGAAAGGCGTCTTATAAATTATTCATATCTCATCTCAACGCGTTTCGCACACAGACGAACAGTTATTTGATCAACGGCTTGTTTGAATAGCCTCGGTTTGAAGCAATAATTGTTATGGATGAGTTATGATAAAAAGTGAATGCTTCAACAAACAAACAATACAAAATCAAATGGTCGTGGGTAAAGTGGTTTACAAGTCTCTTCCTTCACACATAAACTACTGAAAAGATTGCGCTCACAGAGGAAAATCTGTTTGAATTAACTACACGAACTAAATTATGTAGAATCACGGAGCATCTAGATGCATTTAGAAAAGTATTTCCCTAATTTTATGGACATTTCATCAGGTCTGGATCTTTAGAGAACTCTTTCTGCTAGTGACTGAAATTTAATGTAGTCGCACTGGATTTGACATGAAATACCCTTGACAGCGTTCTTGTACTTGTTTCCTAAGATTTCTTCGGCCTAGCATTCAAATGAACTCGTTTCAAAGAGACGTCCTGCGCAGGTTTTAGTGATATTTCAAAAATAAAGAGGACTCTTTTGCTCTGAAAGGAATTAGAGACATTTTTAAACACTTTCGAAATAAAGATATTTTTGTTTTAGAGAAATAAATGTGTGGGAAAAAAGCTGCGCTACTTGACCCACAATAAAGACATTAAGAATATTCTATTCTTTTAGAAGTACATGGCTTAAAATATAACCTTTTGTAAGTTAACGTGATGGTGACATACATAAATTTTAATTTAAAACAAATTTTGGTAGTTGAACTTTAAAAGTGAATCTTCTTTAATTCTGCAACATTAAAATTAAAATTATATTTAATGTATAATATGAGTGGCGAGACAGTCCGAGACGGACCTGGGTCTAGCTTCTCAGCAACTAGTCGTGTTGTGCGTGCAATTGTTTTCTCACGAGTAGAAGGGGCCTACAGGTTTATTCCGACTCCGAACGACGAGTTGAGAAGCTAGACAGGAGAATACTCTTTGAGCATTATCAGTGACTCGAAAGAGGTGGAGCCGTGAATTGTGATAAATTCGAACCTTGCACCCTCTGGTTAGAAGTCGACGCACCAACCCACTACGCCACGTCGGCAATCAAATTAAAATTATATTTAGAGAATTATTATTCACAAAATTGTTTGCACTCGGTCTTTAACCGTGCCTGTAAAGGTAGATGATTCCACAGGCGTACAGCACGAATGATGAAATGCCTGCGCGATGTTAGACATGTATGTATGAACAGAAGGTTTCGAAGTAATATTACGACCCAATCGACATAAATTTAGTCAGGCTGTTCACTGCGAATGATGCACCTTCTATAGTTTATAAATGCTTCCAATTCAAATCCAAGAAGAACGGGACGTTGCTCCGAGAAATGATCAAATCTTCGGAGGTTGAAGAAATACCGTGCAGTTACGTTGATTGCTTTTATCAATTTTTGCAGAGGAGAATGATCACAGTCAGATGCGAAGTCATCGGAAGAGCCGGCAAAATCCCTTTATTTAGACTGAAGGACCGACATTTGCAGAAAGTGGAGCTTTGGTGGGTTGACTTCTACTCTGGGGGTGCCAGGGTCCACCTCGGATGCCGCGCAGCCCATAGGACTATCTATGACTGGATATATGTCAAACAATGGGACCGATTGTACAAAAGCAAGAATCGTCTGTCTTACAATTTTGTTCGTGTTCAGCTATAGTCCGGAGTGGAACTGAGACTTAAGCAGTAAGCGTCTACATGTAGCACAGTCTTTTTCTTAAATTCAGTGTAAAATTTGTGGTCAATCTCCATTTGCGTACCCTTCAGCTTAAAAGTGACTGTCACCAGCTACATTGTTCCACAAGCTTGGATTCTATAGTCTGCCTACAAAAATCAAAAAACATTTCATTTAATTTATTCGTGTCATAAGGTTTGACAAGTAGCTGCAAGACCTTGAGGTCTTTTAAAAGCAATAATTAGGTAATCAAATTGAAATTAAATTACAAAAATATAAACACAAAAAAGAGAGAGAACAAAATACTAATAAAAACCAATAATAATAATAATCACGCAGCATGATAAGGAAAGAATCGGACTCGAGCTGGTTAAGGCGCAAGTCCATCCCGGCAGAACAGTGAGGCACTGAAACACAAAATGCACACAAATAATTAACTCTGAGTCTTTATAATCTTCGAGTCAATTAGTCCACAATGGTTTTGGAAGCATCGTTTGTATCTTCTGCTTCTGTTAGACCATGCCCATGAGTAATATTTTCTTCACCTTCGTCAGGGACCTTCAATATCACTGCAGCAATAACAAGCTTTTCGGCGAAGTACGCATCGTTCCCTTACAACAAACACTAAGAGACGTACGGCATTTCAAAATCATGTACACACGGATTTGAACAATCCGATAAAAGCGCTGAACATTGTAGGATATAAGAAATAATGACTAAGCCGATACCAGCTGGACCCCTATGGTTGAGCTAACACCCTAACCCTCAGTTTCAAGTCTAGTTATTTCAGTCGACTCTCGATGATTCCAATTGATTGTTGGGTCCCTTGGAGAACCTTGTACGCCCGTCGTTTTGGTACTCTCGTTAATTCGCAATTCGAAATCAGTTTCCTCTCAGTAATTGAATTTTGATGTTTTTGACCAGAAATTAAGTATTAAAGAGATGCCCGACTTCTATTTCTTTTGCCGCTTAACATTTTTGACAACTGTTTTTTATAACGTGTTCATAAACAAAATTGACCAATCAGAGGACAAAATTTACTGTATTTCATGAACGAACGTCAAAATTCATTAATATCTGTCAGAAAGGCAGTCAAATTCGTTGATGGACTAGGGGGCAATCAGCTGTGAAGTCGGCTATCTCTGTAATACTTCATTTCTGTTCTTGACCAAGAACGCTGGAAGTTATTGAACACACAAATCCCTGAATTCTTTATAAAATAAAAATATAAGTAAAATTGTGTGTGCTCAAAAATATTTCATTGAACCAGAATTAAATATTACAGAGATAGCCGACTTCACAGCTCCTAGTCCATCGACGAATTTGAGTTCCTTTTTGACAGAAACAGTTATCAAAAATCTTAAGGGGAAAGAAGGGTAGAAATCGGGCATCTCTGTCATACTTCATTTCTGATTCGACCTCGTTAATTCGAATTTTATGTTAGGTCTCCTGAGTTTCAAATTATCGAGAGTCGACTGTATATTAAATTGTAAATAGTAAGAATCTGTTCAAAGCTATGTGGGTCGCCGCAGCGTAGTGGGTTAGTGCGTCGGCTCCTACGCAGAGGATCCCAGGTTCGATACCCGAATTTACCAACTTTCATAATTACCGACTCCACCTCTTTTGAGTGACTGGCAATGCTCACAGAGTATTCCTGTCTAACTTCTCAACTTCGCCGTTTGGAGTCGGCATAAACAGTAGGTCCATTCCACTCGTGAACAATAGCACGCACAAGACGAGTGGTTGCTGAGAAGCTATTCCCAGGTCCGTCTCGAACTGTCGCGCCACTCATTTTAAATTATACAGTAAAAGCCCTTTAATTGGGAAAACTCGTTAATTTGAAGAAAAATGTCCCAATAATTGAGAGTCGATTTTCGATTAAAATAAAAAAAAATAAATACATTGCGTTATTGTGAGTATGAATATTGAATGCAATGAGGTAGCCAACAGATCTTAAATACGTAGAAGTTGGCGTAGAGTCTCGGCAATACGCATTTAGAAGTCGGGAAAAAAACCATAATCAAATTGTATAGCTGAATCTCCAATTTATTTATATTTTATAATTTGCAATCTTTTGTGTTAATAAAAATATGTTTAGTTTTAAGCTAAGTGTATAAAAATCCCAGTAATTTGGAAAAGTAGTTTATTCGGACTGACCTCCTCCCAACCATTCCGAAGTAATGAGGTCTTACTGTATATAACAATCTGTTCACAATGAAATTTTGGAATTTGGCCACACTTCGTCTTAGTCTTCACCCTTCAGTAAAAAGGCGTACGATTTATTCGACACTGAAGAGAGGCCAGAGCGAGATTCACCTTACAACCTGCGGGGCTGCTTAGACCAAAGCCACGCAATGTGCGGCTCCAGTATTCGAGAGTAGTTGAACGACGAGACTGAGCTAGGGAGTCTAAGGCCTTTTATTTAGCGCCATTGATTGGGCTATTCAATTTATTTCTGAAGAAAATTGTAGCGTCGTTCGTAGATGGACTTACAGAATAAAAATAAGACGGATTCCGGAACAAAGTCGCGACGATTCTAATGAAAATAAAGACATCTGTAATCATTTAGAAAATACCCAGCAAAAGCCAGAAAGGACACAAATCCCCATCGGATTAGCTTTTGATTACTTTCTTACGGGTTAACCAATGTTTCCCCAAAGAAACGTTGCTAATCTCTCCTTTCATTTCCTGACCCCTTCTATCCAAAATCCTCCCATCCAATTCTAACACCAAAGATAGCCTAATCCTTGCTTGAGACGATACCAACGACTTCAGGTTGCAGAGTCAAAACTCAAAAACCCATCTGCCAGCACTCGACACACGCATGTTCTTTGCTCCTTCACTGCTGCTTCTGCTGATGCTGCTATTCATGTGTAATTTCGAGTGAAGAAGACGCTTGTTTACTCAGAGACTGCACAACAAAAGTTCCTTAAGTGCTTAAGCCAAGCAGAAGATAACCTTGTTAATGTCATCTCGAGCACTGTTCCATTGTGCGTGTGTGACCGTTGAGTGGATTTGCTCTCTTCACCTTAGGTAGCTGTACGGAAATTGAACCGCAAAAGTGTATCTCCGAATAGTAGATTAGGTAAGTGGATTTGTGAAATGAATCCAATTCAGGAAATCCACCGCCTAATCTGTTTCAGACGTCGTCGTCGTCGTCTTCGTCGGACGTGTAAGGATTACAATTATTTCAAATGTTATGATCTACTTAATTTAAATCCTCCTCCTCTCCGTCTCGGCCGTCACTAATCTCAGTCGAGGCCGTCCTCGTCTTCATTCGGACGGGCATTAACGTTAGTGCGCCCGTTGTTTGCCTCCAAAAAATAGGCGTGTCCGTTCTTTGTAGGTGATATTCATATTTTCCAAAAGAAAACCGCTCAAACTCATACACAATCACATTTGAATAAACAAATAAATTACACACAGTTCGGTGCGGAGCCGCTCCAAAGGGCCGCGCTATCCGATCAAACAATCGCCGCCGCTAAATGAGAAATTGAGACGTCAAAATGTGCGGCGATGGTGACGCCTCACCAGATAATTGTCTTCTATTCTATTCGCTTTTTCCCCTACCCCATCGCTCTGTGGCCGTTGTTGTTGTTGTTGTTGTCGGTGTCCCTGTTGAGGTATGATGACTACAAAACTACCCCCATCACGGGGCTTGCACAATGTTCTACCTGTGGCCTTTTAGGTGGTTCGAAAACAACACAGCAGGAATCCGGCACAGCTGGATCTGTCATTAGATATGTCACTTACAAATAGAGAAACAACGGCGAAGAAAAATTGAACAACAGCACTGTGACTGGATGGATGCAGCAACGCAGTGAAATCAAAAAAGAAAGCCGAAAGAAATTCATTTGGATTCAAATTTATTTTAGTCAAAAGAATATACAATCATTTTGGAAAGAAACAAAAAAAATATATAATTTCTTTGTTTTATAATACATATCAGGGTAAATATGTTCATGTTCATATTCCCATCGGTCGTGGCCTACGGTCCATAAGCCTACGGAGTGTGATGTGTGTCTAGTTGGAGCGTTCCCCTTCCTCTTCGGATCAGTTTTCAAAGTTGATTGCGTTTCTGCCTTGGCTGCGGCTGCACGTTTGCGTGCAGTCACGTCACAAGTGGGCGATTACAGGCCAATTTAATTGGCCAGTGCCGGCCTCGAACATTGGTATCGCAAATGGCTTGGTGATAGCAGATGTACACCTATCTGCTATCGGAATTGTTGAACTACTGCAATCGAAGCATCGGCTGGGCGTTTAGGTTTGAAGCTTGTGTCATTGCCATTCTGTAGTGCTGGATTTGTCTGTATAGCGTCTCCTGGCTGGTGTGCTGCTGGGGTACTCCTTGATAGGCTAGTGGATTCATACCGTTGTACAAGGCGGAAATGGCTGCGTGCATGTATTGGGGTGGATACATTTGCTGCTGGTATGGCTGAGGTACAATGTTGTAGGGCATGTAGCTGGCGCATCCGCCTCGCGGCCTGTTGGCTCCCGGGTTCCTCCTGCGCAGTTTGCCGGTGGTTTCGCCAATGAAAACTTCGTCAGCGCTGCGGTCCAGGATCCAGTAGTTTCCCTTGCCGGGATCATCGTAGCTGCGGGGGATTTTCGTGAAGCACTTGTTCAAACTCAAATTGTGGCGGATGGAGTTCTGCCAACCGCGCTTGTTGTTCTTGAAATAGGGGAACCGGTTCAACAGGTACTGGTAGATGCCATTCAGAGTAAGGCGCTGCTCGGGACTATCTTGGATGGCCATCATTATCAAGGCGTTGTAGCTGAATGGTGGTCTCTTCTCTCCATTTTCGTTGTTGGTGTCGGCGTTGCTTTCTTCGTCATCGGCTGCTGTCTCCGCATCATCGTCGGCCCTCTCTTCAGAATTGACGGACTCGGCTAAGCTGCTCATTGGAGTGCTGGTCCTTGATGGGTGCTCGAAATCTCCCGGTAATGCGGCCGAGTCCAGCCAAGTGGACGAATCCGATGGTGCCGGTGAAGCGGACGTGCTCGGCGAACTGGGCATTGCCAAAATCGCATTGATCGAAAAATCTGTTTTGTTTTGTGAACCCGACATGTTTATCACCATTTTTCACTTAATCACTTCACTTAAATATTTTCCAGATGTGTCTGTGTGCTTGACAGTCAACTGCGCTCTTTCACTGAACTGAGATGTTTCTCGAACAGAGGACGGTTCCGTACTGATTCACTCTACACTCCTCCGGGCTATTTATACCAGCCACTGGTTGACTCCTCCCTGAAGATTTCCGTAGCAGCGGGTAGGTAGACCGTTCGTGCGGACTGTGTTGTGTAGTTGGTGTAGAGATGCCTCGCCTCGGCTGTGATTGGTCGATTCAGAGAGTTTGCCCTGCTAGTGTGTGCACACACAGCCTCATTGTTTCCCAAACAGAAATCCCTTGCAGTAAGGGTTGTTGGTAAACAGTGCGACGAATTGTTTGTGTTGTTTGTAGACTTTTCTGGTTTCGTTGCTTGCGCTGCTTGCGTGTGTGTTTCTTACACCCTGTTTGGCTACATTGTTTTGTTCTTGTACGGCCAACAAAGATTGTGACTGTCGCACACATTGAAGGTTTTGCTTTTTCTGTTTTTCTGTTTCAAATAAGGGTTTCTGTCTCCGGACTTAGGTAACAAGTCGGAAATAATATTTTGGTTTCTCTAAAATAGTTCTGTGCCCTTGTTGGGGTAGTTGATGTGCTATTTTGATTAAACAGACTCGGACACAAATTGATTAGCGTGATGTGATGGATTTCATTGTTTTGAAGGGTAGAAATTATAATTTGGCAATTTGATTAAAGGGGTATCAAATCTATAAGATGGTTAGGATTGATGGCGAGTGTAGGGGTGCGTTTAAGAAACAGGTAACGGGAAGGAAGGATTGTGGAATAGTCGGTAGCCTTTCAGATCGTGTGGTGGATAATTAATCGTTTATTGCCTCATTATGTCTGTAGTAAATATGCCCAGAGGATATCCTGATCAAAAAAGACAGAACCCTCTTGGACAGGTACCCGCGTTACTGCGATCCAAAGAAAAAAATGAGCTCTAGCTCGTTACCACACATCTTACCTTTAAACAAGAATGGAAGTTAATTTTTATAATTTCACATGAATTTGATAAAACTGCAAGCAAATTAAAGAAATGGAGAAACATGGCAAGATTTCCATTAACAGGTGATATTCTATAAAGAACCATTTGTGTTTTGAGTGATCAGTCGAAAAGAACAAAAGGATAATTCTATGTGCGACAAACGGGCAAATTTTGATCTGCCCTCCGCTTTAAATTCCATTTGTTAGTGCGTAATGGGTTAGTGCGTCGGCTCCTAAGCAGAGGGTGCCAGGTTCGAGTCCCCAATCTACCAACTTTCATTATTCACGGCTTCCACTTCTTTTGAGTCACTGACAATGCTCAAAGAGTATTTCTGTCAACAAAGCTTCTCAACTTTGACGTTCGGAGTCTGCATAAAAAACAGTAGGTTCCTTCCACTCGTGGAAGAACAATAGTACGCCTAATACGAGTCGTTGCTGAGAAGCTAGGCCCAGGTCCGTCTCAGACTGTCGCCCCTCCAAGATTATTATATTATTATTCAGTTTTGATGACGAACATTTTAAAGGAGTCGGGGAAGCGCCCTTCTCCATGAATGAGTGCTTATTCATTTTTTAACAACAGCGACTCCTTCAAACTTCAAACAAGGTTACTGGTAATTTAAAAAAATAATTAATTTACAATTTTATCAAAAATCCGTAATTAAATCTCATGAGAAATTATGGGCGCAAATTCATAGCCATTTAAAGTCAACTTCAAAGTATAACTTAAAAGTAAGGTAGGTGGTCCAAATAAGGCCCAGAACCTAAAAAGGGTCCACTGTGCAAAAAGTCGCATAACTGACAAGCAGCCGGGAACATATTTGAAATGTGGTCGTGGTCACCTAAGTTTACACTAAAATTGATGGGACTTTCCATCTGGCACAATCGTGTTTTTTTTTACAGTCGACACATATTAGTGCATGTTCACTAACGCGCTTTTTATAAGAAAGTGGTTTTTTAGATTGATTTTATCGCAAATAATAATTCGGGTTCAGTCTAAGGTTACTCTACATCCATCTATCCAATAAATAAATAAATAAATAATTCGGGTAAGTCTACTAATTACACTAAGTACATTACTTGTTAAGCTAGATTTTAGTATTTTTAATGCATTTTTTTTATTTTTTTTTTAAATTCATTTTTATTTTCGGAATTCATGAAGACTTAAATACTAGACAAAATGCTTAAAACTAGTTGGACGAACATTTTTACTATTTCTAACTTACTGGCCCTGGGCGGGCACTCTAAGCTAAACTTAATCTTATCCTGCTATTTTAATCCATTGAGCAGATTTTCGTTCAAATTGCTGTAACGAAACGTTGGGCCTTAGTGGGAATATGGAAAATTAAATTTTTTTCTTCGTGTTGTTTTTAGCTAAAATGCCAAAGAAGAGGAAACTAGGGAACAGAAAGCGGGCAAAATGGTCGTCAGATGATATGGAATGAAAAGGGGCTTTAAATCTAACTAACATGAAGACGGTGTCAAAATTGTGGTGTTTTGGTACCATGAACTTTGGGTCGGACTAACGGAGGATGACAAAGCATTCGATTGCGTTGAAAATTTTGCTTTAACCCAACTTTAAATTTAATTCTTAGTAATAACCTCCTTATCGTAAATTAATTAATTGAAGTCAAATTTATTATTTTTTTTTAATTTTAATAATATTTGTAATAATGAAAATATTTGCAATATACATAAATGACAAACTACGTTGATTTATTTGTTTCATAACAAAGAAAATCTTCTTTTAGCAGGATAATGTATGGGCTTTATTCGGAACAGGTGTTGGTAATAAAGCCCATGGCAAGGTTCTTAAAAATGTTAAGTTAAAATTGTGTTTAAATGAATAAATGTTATGGTTTTATGTAGACAACTGAACTGAGGTTTATAACAATGTCAATTAGTTTTTTTTTTTGGCGTTTGCAAGCTATTAACGAAAATCCATAAGGTGGGCCTTATTTGGGTCACCTACATTCGACTTTTTGTTATTCATAGTCATCTTATATGTAGTAGACTCTAAACTTATAAAACGATTTAAAATTTAAAATAAGTCGAAAGTAATTTAAAGAAAAAACAAAGTTGGGTTTAAGGAATTGTCAGATTCGATTTCTTTAAGTTGTTTGCTCTTTTTTTGAAATTGCTTCCAGAGGATTGAAATGTTGAGATATTTAAAAATTTTGAATGGATCTTAGGTGAGAATTCATATAGGAGCAAGCAAGTTTATCCACATTCATTTGGAATACAGTCTGTTCATAAGATCAAAAAGAACCCTGGGCTTCACTCAGGCCATCAGCATCTCAGCATCTGTATTCATTCATTTAGAATACAGTCTGTTTATAAGATCAAAAGGAACCCTGGGCTTCACTCAGGCCATCAGCATCTAAAATGTGGATACTGATCCAGTCAGACCCCAGGTATCTCTCTATACTTCCGTTCTGTGATAACTACCTGTGCTGCCCCATAACCTTATGAAAAGTGATTTCGAACGAATGCATTTCCGACTTCCGGTAACTCCTCATAAACTTTTAGTCGGCGTACTATCGGTGGACCGACGACCAATTTTGTGCAAATGATAGAAGCAGACAGCACACATTACCTGGTCCACCAATCCAGCCACCTATCCAGTAGCACACAGGTGGACGCCGCACAGGAACTAAGTTGCACACTTTACCTGGTCTACCTACCCAGCCACCTTAAAAATCGCGATATTCCAAAAACGCTTTCCAACGCATTACTAATTCTGTGTGACTTTTTTTTAATCTATGAATTCCCCGTGATCATTTTCCGCCACCTTTATCCACCCAACTTGAGGTGTATCAGGAGATTAGCTTCCTCATTATCCGTAAGGTGAGGTGTGCTCTTCGTTCGTTCGTGTTTATTTGCTCTCTCATTAACAAACAGTAGTCAGTTTCTATGAACCCAATAAATAGATATTTAGGGCTTTCCCTGTGTGCTAGATGCTTCACCTCGAAGAGACCAATTCAGTAGATGTTACATCATCTCCTGTTTCCTACGGATCCCGCTCGATCATAAAAAGTTTATGACCAGCTACTCACTGTATAAGGGACTGTCATAAAAAAGAGTAATTACCTCACCTGTGTAGCATTATTCAAATTCAAACACAAAAAAAGTTTGGCGATGTTGTAAAGGTGAGAGAGGCGATGCCCAGGTGAGAATATGGCAGTCATAAAGGTGAGAGCAATAAAGGTGAGAGAGGCTTGAGGAAAGAAAAACAAAAAATAGTCCCCTTGAAGGATGACAATTCTGAGAAATTGATCGAAGGTGATTTTATGATCTCGGCAACAAGAATTGAAACCACGAGGAAACGAGCGGAATCGAGGTGTAAAAGGAAGCGAGCTCCTGTTGAATGAAGAAATTATTTGATTTTTGATTACCTTTGATTTGATGGCGCTTATAACGAAATTTTGATTGGGCGTTGAATTGAAATAGTCAATAGTCATCGAGAGAGTTTAGGGAGGAAGGGTCGCCAACAAAGAAAAAGAAAAGAACAGATAAACATGTATAGTTCATTAAACAAAGTCCTGTTCAAACAGTCAGTATGAAGGTCACAAGAAACGCTTAAAATGATTTGAGATCTTGATTATTTTAAGTTGCTCAATGTATATAGAAGAATTTATTCGGAAGCTCGGCCAGGTTGTTATAAATGTTCTTCCTACTCGTGGTCAAGGTTTCAGATGACTATCGATATACAGTCCTAAGTCGAACTGTCACGTGATACGATAATTTGCTCGAGTTAGAGAGAGTTTCGACTTGGAGAGAGTTCGACTTAGGGAGGTTCTCCACTGTACCGATCTCAATACGGTGAGGATCATCATTTTTGGGCACCGACCTTTATTATCCATGATCTCAATTTGTTTTCCCTTTTCTTTACTTTTCGTACTTGCGATGGAATATACCAAATTTCGTTGCTACGTCCCATGATTAAGGACGTTTTTGGACAGTAAAGCTAATATTAATATATTTACAAACCGTTTATAACGACATCGGTTATAATGGCCAAATTCTTGTGTCCCTTGAAGGTCGTTATAACCTTTTTTGACTGTATTTTAATATATATTTAATATTTTTTATATATCTTTATATTATTTCTTAAAATTTATATTTAAGAAATTTTGTGTTTTAAATAGAATGGCGCTGCTACAGGTCTGAAATTAGAATAACGAAATATATCATAGAGTATAATATACCAAGTTTAGACCTAACGGTAAATGCACAAAGGAAAGTAGGAACATTTAAAACGTGCAGAACTGGGTGTATGAGATCGAATTGATTCTTGTTTTATTTCAGTCGTCGTAATTGTACTTTTTCTTTCACGGATGCCTCTATTCTCTGGTATCTTAATAAAAAACAGCTCTGAAACTTCAATCAAATCCGACTAAGGATCCGACAATTCCATTAATGAAAAACTGCAAAACCTAAAAAGGTGTATGAAGGTTTTTTTCGCCACTGTATATTCAGTTTCTATAGTTAGCGATTATGTAGTCTATTCTATGCTTATCCAATTCCCTGTCTTGTCAATAACGAGTCGTGTTTTTGACATTGCAGCAAATCTTGTGTCAATCACTTTTGAACACTCGGCACGTACAGTGACAGCTCCCACAGGCGGACAGCGAAGGTCGCAACACGTTTGTCCATCCATGGGAATATATGCAACTTCAGTTCAAGTTCCATGGTTGTGACAAATTGTCCGCTCAATGGGATTGTCCGCCTAAGAGAGTGTCCGCCTGAGGGAGCTTTCACTGTACATGTTTTTCCACAGTCAAACATAGCTTTGAATTTCACAAATAAGATCCTTCCTGAAGTTTGACAACTAGCTAGCTCAATCCAACGTTTGTATTTGCAACTGTCTCAATGTTTGTCTAATAAAACCCGGGGTCCCATGCTCGTCTCAGTGCATTGACCAAAAGAAGGACACACGGTGTTTAGTCACACAATTGTCCAGTTCAGTTTCCCATGTAGTCATAACCACTAAACCCAATGGCGCAGACGCCCACATGAAATTCAATGCTTATCGCCCATCAAGGAGATTAACATACAGACATTGTCAACCGATCTACGTGACAACTGCTTTCAATATTTTACTGACAACATTTTCAAGCGATTCGTCACAGTTTCAACACTCCTTTCACATAGAATCCTCATGTGCACGAGCAAGTATTGGGCTCGAGACGCACATTCACACAGGAATACGTATCGAAGCAGATTAGGACCGATATCAATCGATTCGTTGCACAGATAGAAATCCATTAAAGCCAATCATTTGACATTAGGACACAAAATATAGTCACCCTGTGTATACCACAGAGAGCGCTACCCACAGGACCTCCGCAGTTCATGCGCGCACACTAACACTCACACACACATTGTGCTGTCGTTGTCGATTGTTGAAAGGACGCGTATCAAATCGGGGCCCAGCTTGTTATCTTCATCTGTGATCGAGCAGTAACAATGCCCTCCGCATCGGTTCCATTCCAACTCCCAACTAAGAACGGAAAAGGAAAAAAAAAATGTCGATCCTTAATGTAATTGAACACAAAACAATGCCGCTTCGAAACTCATTGTTTGGACACATTCGAATGAGAAAAAGGAGAGAAAAACAGCAAAATAATGAAAATATCAGAGTCGGTCAGGACACGGATTCCTGGGCAGAAACTAAGGCTGCTCACCCTTGTGTGTTTTCCTTATTAATAACCGATCGAATGTGGTAGCCGTGTTCGGCGAGATAAAACAACATGGAAGGTGGCAGAGCGGCAAAATGCGTAAAGGACCAAAGCAATCAAGTAGCAATGGGACCATTGTGCGGAGGCCTGTGAAGTCCAGAAGGTGAAAGAAGATAACTAACCCGCCCACAATTTCCCAACGTCTCCCAGTGAAAATTGAAAATGAAATTTGCAAAACACCGTGACATCCGAATAAAGTGAGTTCTTCATCAGCAAGTGAATTGGGAAGGAAAAAAGGATCAGACAGGGACACCGACAACGACACGAACCCATTCAATGGTGGTCTCGCATTTCAAAGGAGGCGACCGACGGCGAAGGCGACAATATCGACAAAACTAATTGATTTCAAACACCACATCAGCGACAGAGAGAGCGAGGGTGTTTCTGGGATCGGGAAAATCTATTGGTCCTTTGGGCCTTGCCAGAGTGCTAAAAACTATCACTCGGGAAACGAGGAAAATGAGCATGTTTCCCTCGTTGGGTATACTGTCCTGTGTGTGTGGTTCTAAGTCCTCCTCGCTTCTAACAAAAATGTCAAAGGAGAAGGAGAGAAGAAAAAAATAAAATTCAATTATCCTGTGAACGACGTAATTATCGATACTAAGCAGTCGCACAGTGCTCAGAGTCTCCTTGAATGTCCGTGAAATTTTTCACTAACGTCCGCAGCATTCAACTGGTGATGGTGAACCGTTGAGCGGTGCAGTTGGTCGTTCGTCTCACCACTGGACCGCATTGAACGTAATAATTGACCATAATGCGTACATTCTTACAAAAATCTACAAGGTTGAATATTTTTTTTCTTGTGTTAATTCTCGGTTCGTCTCACTCGCCCGCTCAGCACGCACAAACCAATTCGATGCGGTCGCGGAGGTTCGCTCGCTCGATGAGCGAGAACTGCAAACGCAGTACCTCACGAAGGACACTGTGAATGCGTTCGACGTTTATGGAGGGTCTTGTAAATTCATTATGCCGTAGTTAGAGGTGACTGTGGTGAGACAAACAAGAGTCAATTGTTGCATAGTTCTCTGAGAATCGGTCGTTGTCGCCTTGAAAATGCACCCACAAAGCGTGGTTGATTGGCTAAATTGACTTTGACTGGGAGGATATCTGGTTAGACTGAGGTGCCCCACGTGATCCCTGGTGACAGATGGAAGGGACGGAAAACTGTTTTCAAGGAATGCGGCATACCACAGTGGTTTGCACTCATCGGGAGGATGCTTCCCTGGGAGAGAGGAATTTGGAAAAATCCATAACGATTCTTAATTTTCTCTTTCTTTTAAGTGAACTTAAATGATTGGACGCTTGGCTTGCCATCATTGTTGGATAATCTTTTCGTCATGGCTACATTTTATAAGTAACTTTGGAGATGGACACAACATGCTCTGCTTGCAAGATCAGCTCAAGGTGTTGAGTATACTTTCATAATTTGTATTTGCTTGCTTCACAAATTTCCATGCAAACGGATATATTTTTGTCTATATCCTACGACGCTGCTTGCGATATGCTTAATATGTGATATGCTTGGGATTTTGAGAATGTCGAAAATTTTTTTGTATTTTCTTACCCATCTCTGTCTGAGTGCCAAACGTACACTTTTTTCTCGAAACCATGTCTGAGCATGAGCAAGGAGTTCATTCCATATTTGACCAACCTGGGAACACTGCTTCCAGTCAACAGGACTTACGTCCGACATGCTTTGGTGTTTATACCGGAGATTCGGTCTTGTTCTCCTTAACGAGCTCGGATTCGAAAAGCGTGGATGTAAGCACCCGGACTATACATCCAGTATCAGATGATAGATGCCATGTCTAACACAGCTGCCCACCATTAAGGAACTCGCCAGCATTGGCACGAAGGGAATAAAATGAGTATGGTGGTGAACGAAAGCAAAATGGTGTATGTACAGGGTGGGCCAACAACAGGTTACTTTTTAAAAATACAATAAAATTAACAAAAGTAAATTTTTGCCCATGTATTATGGCTTTATTAGTAAGAACAAACATTCCCACTTATTATGAAATACAAAGTCGTTGAAGTGGCTGCCGCGGCTGGCTTGGCTGTCACCACAATTTGCCAAGACCTTGTTAATGGTTTCGGGCTGAGCCGCTCACGGATTGTTTGGATGATGTTGGCCTTAAGTGCTTGAATCGTTGTTGGCAAAGCATCGGTCCTTCACGGCTCTCCACGAAAAAAAGTCCAAATGTCGAAGATGGATGATAACACTATTTGGGAATTTGGTGCGTAAAAGATCGATTGTGGCATGGGTTCAGTGGCATGGCACGCCATCCTGCATGAACCAGAGCTCGTCCAAATCCATGTCTTCAATTTCAGAAAAATGAATCGGTTAACATAGCTCTGTAGCGCCCACCATTTACTGAAATGTTGTTCCCAGCCTCATTTTCGACGAAAAATGGTCCAATCTCGACTCGGCCTCAGCAGCCACATTCCCATCTGTACGACGACAAAGATCATGAGTGTTATCTACTAGAATACCAGTCACACAAACTTGCGTACAGCAGTCGCTGTGCGTGCTTCATTTCGGGCAAGACATCTTTTCACAAAAAACGCACAGTTTGGACTACACAGCCCTCACTTTGGAAATACATAAGTTTTCAATATTTCCGAACGTTGTTCAACCGTAAAGGGACTAATTTCGTTCCGCGGAGGTATGATACTGTCTTTCTGTCAAGATTTCGAGCTTTGATATGATTAAAAAAAAACACAAGATGGCTCATCCTATATATATCTAGCTCTGCCGCCGCCATCTGTAAAGATAGATGAGCCCTGGCACACTGTCTCCACCCTTTTTCGTTTACAGCCGCCGACAACGTTTGGTACCACAACTTCGATCAAAGGTGCTCGGCTCCCTGACCTCGTCGCGATGAGAGTAGGAGTTTGTAGACGACTGTAGAGAGATCCAAATCAGTGCTTTGAAATCCAAAAATGTCCCTCTCCCAAACATCTCTCTCCAGCCCATTAAACGATCAATCGGCTTTTCAATGCATTACTTACCATTTGCGCCAAAAGCGGCTTTGCCTTGGGTCTTCACATGTTGACGTGCTAAACCAAAGCCGGGGGTGATGTCTTTTCGGTGTTTTATCCAAAATATTTATCAATCGCCTTTGAAGGATACATCATGGTAAATGATCTCTCCCAAGATCGGTTTGAACGGGCACAGTACACAGAGCTCATGAACCAGTTTCCAATATCCAACACAATTATTAATCCTTCAAGAAGCTTAGCCTACAACAAAACCCCTTAACAACATCTTCCATCGATTTTGCTGCTGCAAATCGATTTCATCTCCGACAACACATACAACAACTTCCCGGTTGCACAAAACAAGTCTGGCATGCAAAATTCGTTCTATTTACTATCAATAACTCGTTGTTTGCTTTAGTTTTTCATCAGTTGTCGTCGGAAATGCGCTTACGGCAATCCTCTTACACTTGCAGACGCACCGAAGTCGAAAGGATGCCATCCTGGATGGATTTGCATCCGAAAATCCGAGCCCGAAAGTGTATCGATTTCAATGCTCTCAAATTTGTTTTCAAGTCCGGCAGATAAATCCATTATGCTCACTTTAAACGGATTGAGGAAATACATTTGTGAAAATAAACAACAACCAGATTAGCCGTGTCGTGTCTGCAATCTGGGCCGACAGAGAGCGGACTCAACGGCTCAACAAGATTGTTTAATTAAAAAGAATTGAAATCCTTTAACGCAAAAGGGATCAACTACTTAGGTGCTTAGTGGGCCAAGGCCGAGTCGAGTAGGTAAACGAAGCATTGTCCGACGACAGTAAATTGGCACACTGCCCGCAAAAGGGACACCAGAATATTCAAAATATTTTCAAAACTATCCCGTAATCCTTTGCTTGTCGCTCTGCACTGCGGACTGAGGATTGAACTCAATTATGGATAGATTGTGCGCTGGGACGTGTTTCCACGAAAACACATGCAAATGGTTGTAAGGAGCAACCGCACCCGCATGGCAGCGTATTAATTTACCACGCGGAATGTGTCACAACTTGGGTTGCCTCAAATGCCCAAAACTGAAATCAAACCCGGCCCAACTGGACGCTCCGTTCAGCGATATCCGAAGTGTTGCATGCAGCCGGGTCCTTTGATGTGAAACCGGAGAAGTCACCATGTTTTCCGGGTATTCTCAGTGCACCATGCACAGCCGACTTCATCATCTCCATCCGAGCGTCCAAGAGGTGTTTACGACGATGTCAACAAGCAACACATACTCGTATTCAAATCCTCCTTCGCCCGGATGGCAAAACATGTTGTTCTCTCCGAAATCTCAAGTTACACAAGCCAATAAAACATCTCGAGCCGAGCCAGAGCGAGAGTGTTGAGTCAGGCATTTGTCAACATGTGGAAACAATGCGGCTCCGCAAGGTGCAACCTTGCCGCCTTTGACACATTCCGCACAATCGCCGTAGTGATCGGATCGAGCCGATGAAGTCATCAGGATCAGGCTGACGTGTCCAGCTCCCTCTATTCAGCCATTGACTCTGATTGTTCTGGAGCGGCATTTACACTGCTTTTGGCCACTTTTGCCATTGCCGCAACAATGGCATCAAAACGTCGCCGATGTGTACGACTCACCGACACAGAATGTGCAACCGCACCGAGTCAACAATGAGATATCAAAATATCCTGGCACGCTGGACCCAGAAACCGATCAATTAAATCAAAGGACTACCAATAATGAGTATCGAAGAAAGGACACGTTTAATGTTTCCGACGTTTTGATGTGTTCATCCATTGTGCAGTCATACCTGCTGCTGCTGCTGCTGATACTGCATCCAAGGGGAAGGCCGCATTTCAGAAAAAGGCCGTTGGTTTTTTTAGTCTCCCCTCGGACTTGGGCAAGGGACATGCCTGGCAAAACACAATCAAAACCCCTACTGGGTAGCACACAATTCGTCCTTTTTTTGGTTTAAAAAAGAACAAAACACACCAAATGCATGCGCGCAGCGGACTTCAAACGAGTCGTCTACGAGAGAGTGAGTAAGACGTCTCAATTTCATCTTTGGACGGGCGGCGCGGCGGTGTCCCTTCTTCTTCTTCTGTTCTGTTGTTGTTGACAATCCCATAGCTCGAGCAATTACATGTCCAAATGGTGACAATAATTTATTTTATTTTCCTTCATCTAGGTTCCGCCTTGACACCGGGTAGTGGGTTCGAACATGTGGCAGTACGAGTGTGTGTGCTCTTTTTCGAGTCAAAAGGATATCTCGTCGTCGACGTGTAGCACCATGTCGTCTGCTCGAGCGGAAAATCTTCAAAGGAGCTCGATCTGAATTGGGAAGTCACTTGGTCAGGAAGTGTCGCCCTCATGTTATGACCATGCGAAAATATGAAATGCTCAGGTTTCGGTTGCGCGGATTCTGTCTCAGTGTGTGTCGATTTCGAAGTCAGACGGATTGAACTATCGAAGTGATAATCCTCTTTTAACGAATGGATCAAAGTGCAGGCCGCTGTTAGAAGAGGGTGGACTGGTGGTGCCACGAACACTTGTTAGGCACAAAAGAAAGAAACGTTTCCTGGTTTTAGTTCACACCACTATTACTAATGTGTCACGGCTTCTATCAGTGGCTGTTTTTCATTGAATGAAAAGACTGTGCTTGGGCAGGTTTTTCGTTAGATTGAAGATTGAATTCGTGAATAATGTATTATTATCTAGAGCGGCGTTTCTTCTCTTGTGAGTGTTTAATAAATACAGTCGATCCCCATAAGTCTAATGGTCCTTAGAACAAAATCTTGTTCGATTTAAGGAGTGTTAAATATGGAAGCATTTAGTTCGACGTTCTGAGTAATAAACCAATTTTGTTCGACTTACAGAGGTTTGACTTTATATGCTGAATTTGAGGATGGTCCCACTAAGGAGCTTGTTTAATGTGATATAAATCAAAGGACTCTGAGTGTATTTAATTGATTATCAAACAGCCAGAGGGTGTATGGTTGCTTTACATTGTCTTTTACTCGAAGATACATGTTTTTTGGTGCCTTGATGGCCGCCGAAAATTGGTACCCTTGGTTTATCTCAGAAAAATTAAATTCGTACCGTCTGATATTTCAAAGGGATTTGACATAATTTCGCAATAGCATATTGCCCACGATATCAATTCTATTACCTACTAAAATACCGACAATCTCTTAACGATATGGTTGAGTACCTTAGCATACTACTTATGGAGGTTCCACAGCACTGTGACTTTTCACAAAAAATGCAGAATGGACGCACTTGCTAGAAATGGCGCTTGCTCATCGCTCTTTCCAGATGGAGCCACCTATGCATTTTGCTACAGCTAGGCATTTAATGAAGCTCGAAGCGCTTGTTCACAAAAATCGTAGATGGATGCCTCACCACGAATGAGTTATGGCCTACTCTCGAAACGATCACACAGTCTGATCTAAATGTGTGGGACGAATCCTAGATCTTTAATCGGTTTCATTACTGGCCATTGGAACTCACGTCTCAAGATAGGGCCTATGTCCTACCATGACCTCAGCAGAAGCTTCATAGATGAGGAGGAGGATAAAACTGTTGTCCACCTCCTCTCAAATTCCAGCGCTTCCTCCTCCCAATGGAGAAAACACTTAGGAGCCTACTTCTTCAATAATCTGGATGAACTAAGCAGAAATTTTGCCAGCCATCTACAGCTTTGTCTAAAGCATGAATCGATTGGCCCTGCACTGGCGGAAGTATGACTTAGATTACACTAGAAGAAAAAATGTTCCTAAATAAGTATAATGGGCCAACAGCCCGCCTTTGATGAATAAAGACGCCCAAAGATGGTACACGGAGGTGTCGGAAAGTGGAGTAGGAGCAGTCATTGTAGGACTTAGAGGTAGTTTACATATACCTCTCTCCAGAAAGCCCACCTTCTTCTCTCTTCAAGTTAAACTCAAAATGAAGCAGAATAATGCATCGGCAATAGAAATCCAGTCAACTCAAAAATAACGATATTTTCAGATGACCAACCATTACTGAAAGCCCTAAACAATTTCTCATTCAACTCCAGTCTTGGAATGCCACAAAAGACTCATTACGTTGCAGAGAAAAGCATGATAGACGTCCCAAAAATTGGGCAAGAACCTCATTGGTCTTTTCCCTCTACATGGATTTATCAATGTCGACATACAATAGGACTTATACATGTGGTCAAATAAATGCCGCATCAAATTCTGGAACAGTCAGGATCACAGGCGATTCCATGGAGGTCTTGAGACTTAAGATGTCTGACCTAAGGATGTTATGTGGCCCACTACTCATGCAACTGTTAATAATAATAATAATAATATGGATGGAGCGACAGTCCGAGGTGGACCTGGGCCTAGCTTCTCAGCAAACACTCGTATTGTGCATGCTATTGTTCTCTCACGCGTGGAACTCATGCAACTATTTTCTGCACAATATGGACCACAGCACACAATAGATCTATCGTTGCCGCAGTACTATATGATTGCTATTTTCACTCACTCTTACCAATTTCCTATTTCAATTTCTTGTTCAAGGTATTGACTAAATACACGATGGTGTTTCACAAGGCTCAGTTGTAACCTATGTTCTTTTATTCGTTCCAGGACCGTAGAATTGAAACTGTGGCTAGGAATTGAAGACAGTGTCTAAGAGGAACTTAATGTTGGATATTGTAACATTAATAAGCTACCAACTATTGTCTATTGAAATATGACGATGAAACTGATGGCGGAATGATGAGGCATGAAATGTTTCGTCAATGTCGTAATGAGCCGACTTTTTCATGTGGTGAGAAGTTGCGATAACTGGAAGTTGAGTATCAACTTCGAGAAGTCGGTAACCATTCTGTTCAAGACACCGTTGTATAGGGCCTCGGCGGATACGAAAAAGATTCGGCGAAAGTTCTAAATCGTTGGACAAGATGGGCAACCACTGGCGCAAAGGACTGTAGTCAGATACTTGCGAATCTGGCTAGAGCATTATCTATATTTTAACAAACATGTAGATGCTGCTCTGGCCAGAGCCCGAGGCGTTTTTGCCCTTACAAAGAGACTGTTTTACAACAGCCAACTCGATGCGAGGGTGGAGGTAATCTGCTACATGGCCTTCATCCGGCCAATGCTCACGTATGGGTGTCCCGTGTGGTTCAACGTGAGTGCACGCTTAATAGAAATGATTCGGTTGTTGGAGAGGTCTCCAACACTTAGTTCTTGTCTTAGTTCTTGCCTTCAACTTTATAGAACTCCGGAGTCCCAGTACATAAAATTCTACTCCAATTAGGTCTTATACAACAGGACAAACCTGATAAGAGTGGACAATTTCCTGGTGAAGTTGATTCGAGGCAATACTGCCAGAGCGATGAAATCGGGCAATAACTTGATCTCGGGGGCTTACTACCCCAGTCCACTATACCACGAAAGGGTACGTCACAACGGCTTCGTCCCCCCAGAAGCATTCCTCTATTTTGACATGAACGGTCTGATACAAGACATAAATGCGGTACCGCTCCACTATCATACCGCCCGTTCAACTGTGGATGGGCAACTCAACCACGACCTGTCCGTCACACAACGAGGTGAGGAAGGCCTCCTCCGGTTCAGTATGGTGGTCTCATGGATCGCAACATCGAAAATCCTGGTGGCTGGGGAGTCCCTCGTCGAACCCTTTAGACCCGGGGTAGAATGGGTAGTGCGGATCTGCGTGTGGGAGCAGTTGGCCAGTGTCTTGCAACGAATTAGATGCAAATCAAGTAGCAGCAACCTAGGAACGACCTACTTAGTCTAGTAAGCTGGATTTTTAGATGGAAATGCAAAAAAAAAAGAAAAAAAATAAAGTACGCACATGCGTACAACAGTGTGTATCTATGTGTATACATCGTATATATCACGTATGTGGGTATGCATTTGTATATATCCTCATGTATATACATATGCATATGTATGAAAATTAGTTTAAGTTATTTTTAAGGTGGTATGTAAGTTAGTACAGTGGACTCTCCCTAAGTCGAGCTCTCTCTAACTCGAAATTTTTCTCCATATTTTACATACATTTCCCTCAATTTTTCACACAAAAACCTCTCTCTAAGTCAAACTCTCTCTAACTCGAACAAATTATGGTATCCCGTGACAATTCGACTTATGGGGAGTCCACTGTATATACAATTTTAGAAAAATCAGTTTATTCAGTTTTTTGCAATTTTTCTTAATATTAAGTTGTACATTCAAATTAATTTTCATTTCGTTAAACAGGCATTGTTAGGTTAGGTCGAAAGACATAGTTTAATATTAAGTTTAGCTTAAAGAGCCCGCCGAGGGCCAGTACGTTAAAATATTATCATTGTTCGTCCAACTAGTTTAAGCATTTTTGTCTAGTATGTAAGCATTTACGTATTGAATAAATAAAAATGAATTAAAAAAAAAATTTCATGTGGCGGACGACTACTGACCTTATACAAAGCGTCAAGGTTCCTTTCGCAATATTGATCTTAAAATTGGAAATAAATTGGCACTTTTTTATAAGTTTATTTGACAATTTAAAAATTTAAAAAATCATGTCTGATACATTGTACACAAGAAAAAAATTAAAAAATTCCAAAGATGTTAGAAGTTGAAGAATGGCACGGCATCTCGTACACTATGTTTGCAAACTGAGGCGTGTAATTGCATATGCTAGTCTCAGACAGGCTTCAAAGTTTTCGTCAGATATGCAGTTATGGTGTTTAGTTTTTATAGCATTCATTGTTGAAAATGCTGAAGAATGGCTTGAAACTATAAGTAACTTTTTTTAAAGTTGGCATACTTTTCTTCACTCATACACTTCTAGAAGCTTTTTTGCAGAATCCGAACTTCGAGCCATGCAGAGCACATCCCTTTGAAGGAGCAGAATTTTGCTCTCAATTTCATTTCAAGCTAGTGGAAACAAATTTGTATATTTCCTTCTTCACATCAACACTTCAAAATGGATACGCCGTTAACGTAGCGATAGGTTCAAGCTCGTAAAATTCTTGAAAACGTCGCTCGAAATCTGTCAATAGGCTTCTGATTTCACTATTATTTAAGTAAGTTTTCTCGACATTCCGTTGAACAAATTCTTTAAATTGTTTACATAAGTTATCTTTCATTAACCAAAAAGATAAAAGACGCAATTTGTTTTGCGTTAACTTTAGAGAGCATTTCTGATATGGCCTTACACTTTTCTTGTAATTTCAAATTTAATTCATTAAAATAATTAGTTTTATCTTAGTTTAGGATACTCTTGCCTTGATATTGTCAAGTAAGTACATGATGTATTTCGTTTTTGGATAGTAGACACCCTTTTATTTCGCCAAATAAGTCCCGAAATCGTTTTACCATCCAATCTTCTAAAGGTTTCTATCACGGACAGATTTGAAAAAACTTCACAGAACAGAGCTTTCTGGTGAATTATACAGCGATAGGATACAAACCTACGTTCAGTCATTAAGTTTTCAAATTTTTTCTTAATAATAAGTTGTTCTTTTTACGTTCTCATTTATATTTTACTGCGTAAGATTAGGTCGAAAGACATAGATTAAGAATACGTTTAGCTTAGAGTGCCCGCATAGGGTATGTTAGAAATAAAACATTGTTCGTCTAACTAGTTTTAAGCAAAAAAATGAAGTAAAAAAAAAGGATACAAACCTTGTAAAATCGTTATTGTTTTTTGTGGTGTGATTGAAATAAGTTTGTAAATAAATTGGAATGTTTTTTTTAAGTACGTATTTTTTAAAAGCGTGGACGAAGTGGCGTAGTGTGTAAGTGCGTCGACTCCTACGCAGAGGGTGCCAGGTTCAATCCCCGAATTAACACCTTTCATATTTCACGGCTCCACCTCTTTCGAGTCACTGACGATGCTCAAAGAGTATTCCTGTCCAGAAAAAGCTTCTCAAATTCGCCCTTCGGAGTCGGCATTAAACTGTAGGTTCCTTCCACTCGTGAAAGAACAATAGCACGCACAACACGAGTGGTTGCTGAGAAGCTAGGCCCAGGTCCACCTCTGACTGTCGCGTCACCCATATAATTATTATTATTTTTTAAAAGCAGCATAAAAATCTTCAACTCTTGTTTCCCTTTAATAAGTATAGTTGTCAATAATTCTTCTTTTGCAGTTAGGTCTTTAAACCATGCGTATGAAAACACAGTGTTGCGAAGTATCGACTACATCAGTAGATTCATCGAAGAAATTTAAAATTGAAACAATAAATTGATTCATATTAAAATTAATAATTCATCATTATATACCACTCACTCTGGCGTACCTTAAGGTTCGGTATTGGCTCCCATTTTATTTAATATTTTCATGTCCGACATACCAGTACCTAAAAGTAACACTTTCCCAGCTTTGTTCGCTGATGACACAGCCCTGTCTCATCCAATATCTTAACACAGGACACGCTAACTTCCGTTGGAAATGCACTTGATGCATTTCAGTTTTTCTGCTTCAGATGAAAATCAAACCGAATGCAGATAAATCTCAGGCTATGTGGTTAACTCGACGCAGAAAACATCAATTCCTATCTCAAACAAACCTAAAATTGAACTCGACAAGCATAGAGTCTGGTCTGAAAGCTGTAAGTATTTAGGAGTTACTTTCGATAAAAAACTCATATTTGATAAACATATATCGAGTACGGTTCAGAAAGCAAACCCTAAATCCCTTTATCAATCGTAAGTCAAAACTTAATATTGACATATGTCCAGAGAAAATAACAGAGTGGTATGATAGTGGGTACAAACATTTTTACTTTCAGACAAATTCCTTCGTTTGTATCATAGCATCTTTGCTCCATCTTTTTGGGGCCACAGCTTGGATACATCGATGTTGTTGAGCTGTTGTCACAGTAGATTAACTTCGTTCTGTCCCTGAGGGTTTTAGTCAGTGCGTCGACTTGTCTAAGTTCCTTTTTGACATCAAAGGTCTGGGCAAAATCTTTGCCGACCTTGACGGAGCAACCGGCATTCTCCATCGTCATTCTGCAATGACGGACGAGTTTTTCAGGAATGCCAAAACTAGACAATGCGCTGTACAGCTGGCCTCTAAGAATACTGTCATACACGACCTTAAAGTCGATAAATACATTAGTTTAAAGTCACACAGGAGTTTCAAGTCAATAACCAGCAAGGTAACTGACTTGAAACTGGTGTGTCCTTTCTAAAATCTCTCTTAATGTGAATATTTTTCTTTTGCACGACCTTCTCAAGAATGATGTTAAAAAGGTCACATGGCAGTGCGCCACTTTGTCTAAAATCTTTTTTGACATGGAAGGTCTCGGTGAGTTCGCTTCCGACCCTGATGGATCAGCGAGAATTCTCCATCGTCATCCTGGACAATCTGACGAGTTTGGCAGGAATGTCAAAACTAGTCATGTCATTGTATATCTCGTCTATATGCACTCGACTATATGCGGCCTTGAAATGATGAACGAGAACGGTGTCTCCTTCCTCCTTTTAAACACAACATAGAATCTTAGTGGATGGTTGATGCTTGGTTGACCACTTGTGGATTGTGTTCGACTCAATATCGGCAATTGTGCTCGTTGACAATCTGCTGGGTCTTCGTCCGTGAAGTTGATTTTTTAGTCAAACTCTGGATCACAGCTCTGTCTAGTGTTGCCAGGTTTCAATTCTGGCGTCAGCACAATCTAATACGGATGTAGTCCCGAATCCAACCACAAAATAAGACAGGTTGACTTTCAGACGAGGCTAAATTTATCTAATCGCCGTCGAATCGACATTTCGTCTTCATTACAATAGAGTGGGTATGTTGTCAAGACCGACCGTCTGATCTGTAACTAGGTCCAAAAGAGTATATTTACGCTCAAGCTTTTCCATCGTAAGACTAGTTGCTTGCACACTGAAGGCATGCCGATCGACCAAACGACGAAATTCGCGTTGCTTATTTTCAAATGAGCCGGATTTTTGATAACGCAAATTCTGCAAGCCCAAAACGAAGCACGATAAAATGCAAATCTTACTGAATATTTTGTCATCTGGATTACATTGATAACTTAGACAGCACAATTGGAAGACAATCGCTGCTATCTGGTTCACCCGGCATAATTTGCAAAGAAACAATTCATCGGATGTTCCAACATTTTCATGTAAGTTCTATGACCAGTCCTTAATTTAAAATTAGTCCTCTCCTAATTAGTCCTCCTCTCCTAATTAGACTTCAAAACTTTCAAAAGGATCACACCTTGCACATCTTGCAGCAGCTCCTTAGGAAATACTTCAGAGTAGTAATTCCCAACCATAACCACGACACCTTTACACAACCGATTGAGGCATCATAATCCCATCATATCTCAGATGAAACTTCTATAGGTGGGTATAACACTCTGGGCTCCTTTACAAGAACATATGTCATTAATACGGGACATAAAAGGCCAATTACTCGGTAGCCCCAGGCCGAACCACACTACTTCCAGACGGATCTCTTCACATTTTATGCCACAATAAACTATTGTGATTAGAAGGAGCTTATAGCACGCACACACACGCACACGCACACACACCGAATCTCTGACACTCAATGCCACTTCACCCAGGAACACACAATCTTTGGTGTCGGTGGAGATATAGGGTCGGGGGAATTATTTTGGGTCTACCAGTACTCGGGCATCTGAAACACTTATCGACCTCACCGTGCTCAACAAAACTATTGCCGCGCCGCCACAACCACTATACATCCGAATATGTCGGTGCACTAATTGTTGGTTGGTTCTATTTTTTTGGGTTCCTTAGTCCTAATGGGGTGCATCGGCTTACGGCTTGGTATCGCGCTCTCTCAATCGGATTACACTGCCGGGTGTTGACATGCGATGTGATAATTGTGCTCGGTCGAAGTTAACGAGGGGCAACCATTAATTCATTTAAAGTTATTGCTCTCGTAAAATATGTTCTCGGCTTGGTCTCGGTTCCTTTTTCCCTGTTTCGTCGTTTTTCCGGGGGGAAATTATTAAATTTGTGGCGCAACAAATTTATATGATTTCGAAAACAATAAACAGGGATGTTAAAAATTCATTGCAGCTCATTAGGCATTTTGGGAGGCCGGCTTGATAATTTGATAAGATCTGTAGAAGGTGTCAGCTGATGAATGTGGGCGTTTTCAATCAAGACATGAGGGCTCGGAGTAAGGAAGTTATTGTCTTTCAAAATATTTTCCTTTGAAATTGAACAGTATTTATTTTCGAATAAGCAACCTGAACATAGTTTGAAGAGACACGATCGAATGAATATGATTGATCGTTTGAGCAATAGTGTGTAAATGACTTGGTTGCCCGTGTTCTTTCCTAGTAGCGAGGCAAGTTGGCGGTCTTCTAGTGAAATTCACGAGCAAACTTACACCATTTTGGTTCACTGTGATACGGACAGTCAGACTACTACCACTGATTGACCATTCCAGTGACAGTGCCGTTAATTTGATCCCAACAGCAAATGGTGACTGGACCAGATTTTAAAACCAGATAAAAGAGTATTAATTTTGCTTACACTGGGATTCGAACCGGGGACCCCACTAACCAGGGCCACTTAACCCACAGCGCCATCCAGCACTCCTTTTCCCTAGTAAGTTATTTAACCCCAACGGGGGGAATGATATTATACCAGAAAGTGAACAGGTTTGAAATGAAGTAGAGTTCCTACGGCTAGAAAGTCGTCTGACATGATATGGATAAAGTGACTTAAAACTAACTTAACAAACTTAACGAAACTGACAAATTTGTTTGTGTCATGTAAATGGTATTCTCTGATTAATCCATCCGATAACTCAACTATTATGGAAATGTAACGAAACTTAACGAAACTGACCAATTTTTTTTGTGTCATGTAAATGGTATTCTCTGATTGGTCCGTCCAAGAACTCAACTGTTATGGAAACTTAACCAAACTTAACGAACCTTACTAAACTGACCATTTTTTGTCACGTAAATTGTATTTTCTGATTGATTCGTCCGACGCAACGATATAGAAAAGGCCTGTCAAAAATGTTAAGGTGCAAACAATACGGAAGTCTCCCCTCTATATATAACTTGACGCCGATGAACAGATGGATCAGTTTCGTTAAGTTTCGTTCATTTCAATTCACTCAGAAGCATTTTAAAATTTTCCTGCCTGCTATCTGTTCGGTTTTTACAACAATTCAAGTTTACTTAAGTCTATTATTCTGTGGATGTAGGAATCCTTGTTCACTTCAGAAGATAAGTTCTGCGTGCGATCTTTGGTCCTGCTTGTGTTGCCCGTATTTTTTTATACGGGCCGGTATTTTTTTATACGAGTATTATATTGTAGCCTTGATTCAGTATCTCAACTTAAGTTACAAGTAGCTTTCAATGATGCTGTGGGTTATGCTGTGGCATTTCTCGATACGAGCATATTTCTGTGCAGTCGTTCACAGACCTTTGAGTAGTGCGGTGATAGTTCGCGAGAGTGTCGACTTCAAATAAAAAAATACCAGTAGTGATAAAGCATTAAAGTAGCACAGGTGTGCCCATTCCCAACAAGAAGCAGTGGCCGAGTAGGTAGAGTCAGTGCTCAAGACTCTACGGGCTCAGGTTCGAGCCCCATCGGGGACAGATACAAAAAGACTTTTTTTTTTCATTTCTCCTCGTCTGTTGTGTAAATCCCTTACATAATAAGCAATTGAGTGGAGAAAATGGAATCAAACGAGCGGTCCGCGCTCTTAGAAGCGGACAATGACCCAGATCAACCGGTGGCAGAATCAAGCCACCAGTCAGCAGTTGCCCAAGAAGGCACAAAAAGGAGGAGAAAGAAAACTTCTCCCAAAAATGTCAAGCGCCGCAACACCAACGCAACTCCCGAAGGGCTGCAGGGGGGAGAGCAAAGTGAAGCGGCTAGTACATCAGCAGCCGAGTCCGATGAAGACACCGTTCAATACGTGTCGGACGGAGGGGAAGGCCTGTTCGCTGTCAGCAGCAACAGCTTTGACTCGCTCTCCTCCGACACAGAAGATGAAGTTGAGCGGGTACTTCGAATGAAGGAAACGTTAGTGGACGACATGCAGGAGAAAATTCAGCGACTCCTGCATGAAATCAGAGAGCTGAAAGCGAAGACCACAGCGAGGAGAATGCTGGATCAGCAGAAACAGCAACAACAAGTGGCAATTAAGCCGCAACCAAAAATGAAGCAGCAACATAAGAGGGCTGCAGCGCGGCAACAACAACCAGCAGCTGACCAAGAACAACAACTGCAAGTAACCCAGCAACAACACCGGCCAGAAACACAACAGCTGCCAGCTGTTCTGCAACATCAGCGACCAGCAACACAACAGCGCTCAGCTACACAGCGACCAGCAACAAAACAGCGACAACAAAAAGTAAAACAACAGCAGCAACCAGCAACTCAACAGCAGCAGCCCCAGAAGAAAGAAAAAGTGCCGCCAATCAATATCTACAAGGCGGATATTGAACAAACTGCCAAAATGTGTAAGGAGGCCGTAGGTTCAGGTAATTTTTTTATCAGTAGATGTAAAGGCGTTAATAAGAACGCAATCCACTGCAAGACAGTGGAAGATTACAACACTCTAAAAATATTCCTAAAGAGATCGACGTTGGAGTTCTTTTCGTTTACTCCAAAAGGCGAAAAATGCCAGTCTCGGCTGTTAAAGCTTAACTGCCCGCTCGAACCGGAGAAGGTCCTCCAACTGCTCAAAGAGCAAGTGTGCGAGGGAATTGAGTACGTCGGGGTCAAGCCTTTCACCACAGTGAAGGCAAAGAGAGAGGGGCGGA
This sequence comes from Eristalis intricaria, assembly GCA_964034865.1. Lineage (NCBI taxonomy): Eukaryota > Metazoa > Arthropoda > Insecta > Diptera > Syrphidae > Eristalis > Eristalis intricaria. The sequence continues at coordinate 94,064,582 of OZ035874.1, forward strand.
AATTACCCTTTTATATTGTGCAGGTTACATCCACAAGCAAAGTGGATAATCTAAAGAAAATTGAGTTCTTAGATTACCACAAGTGCGAGTGGGACAATATAAGAAGGCGCGATGGCATTGCCCAATGCTTCCGTTGCCAAAGGTTCGGGCACGCCGCGTCGAACTGCCAAATGCAGCCTCGATGCGTAAAGTGCAGTGAGAACCACAGTGCGGAGGATTGTCCTCTGGGGCAAAAGGGAGCAGCTGACAAGAGTCAGCTCAAATGCGTACTCTGCGGGAACGCGGGGCACACCGCTAACTATCGGGGTTGCCCTAAATTCCAAGAGCGAAAATCAAAAATGGTTCTGCAGAAGCAGCCCCCAGTGAAAAATCCACTCGGGGCAGCCATACCCGTCACCCCTCAAGTGACCTACGCCCAAATGGCGTCTGGCCCGAGGAGCACGGAAACCTGCAGTGCCAAGAGCACACGAGCCAACGCCGGATTGGAAATCCTCCATTGAAAGGCGTATGGATCGGTTAGAAGAGCGGGTAGACCAAATTCTGGCGCTACTGCAGAACCAACCACGTCAACCGTTTTAATGGCTGCGCAGACGAACGAGTTATCTTACAAGATCCTTGCAGTGAATGCAAATTCATTGATAGGGATCCCTCGAAAGAACGAGCTCTATAAACTTTTGGATGACCAAAGCCCAGAGCTGATGCTGATTAGCGAAACCAAGCTAACTCGGAGAGGCATACTGGAGCACAGCAATTATAGTGTTATTAGAAGAGACCGGCCCAATTCCAGTGGTGGAGGCGGTGTTGCGATCTTCATTAAAAATAACATAAAACATAAAGTAGTGTATAGTGGTGAAGTACGAAGGTTTCAGGAGTTGGAGGCCTGCATCGTGTGCATTTCGCTCCGCAGTGGAAGGAGGTTGTATGCGGTATCGGTCTACTCCTCCGGCAACCCTAGTTCCAGAACGACTATAACAGAGCTCGATTCACTCTTCCGATGCCTAAGGCTGGACTCGGAGGAGAACTATTTTATTTTGGCCGGGGACTTAAATGCCCGACATGGATATTGGGGAAACACAATTTCCAATAATAGAGGGGACCAGCTTTACAGCTGGTTTTGCTTGCACAGTGTCGAGTATAGACTCGATTTGAAGGCAACAGAGATCTCGTCCTATCCCAGGAGCGGCTCTTATCTGGATCTCCTGTTGTTAGACGCAAGACTGCAGCTGACAGACACAGACGCACAAACGGTAAACTGTTTGAACACATTCGTGTATCTCAGTGACCATTGCGGACTCAGTGCCGAAATCAAGATCCCTAACGATATTGCGGAATTAGGAGAGTTTGTTCAAACGTACCCCTACAATTACAGTAGGGCTCGATGGACACGCTTCTCCAGACAAATGACGCGAGCACTCTCCTCGAACGAGCTCCACATACCGTCCAATAGAAACTTGTCAAACGAAGAGATTGACATGTATCTAATTCAATTGGACGAGACAATCAAACGAACGATGGACAGCACGATACCACGGTATATACGTACAAACAACCAAGACATTTACCGCAATGCGACAATTGACGCACTACACCAACAAAAAAGTAGACTCCTAACAAGATTAAAAAACTTGTACAGGCGGTTTACTGACAGACGTAGTGAGGAAGTTAGGACACTGAAATCACTAATTAAGAACATTCAGACATTAATTGCCCAGAATTACAGACTTTCTGTGAATTCTTACTGGAATGATAAGATTCGGGCTGTTAGATCTAACAACCCGAGCATGTTCCCGCAAATAAACAAATTCTTCCGTAGCAAAAATAGCGATCTTCCGTGTCTTAAGCTTTCCAGAACGACGGACAACGAACGCATACTGACTACAGCAGGTATCAATCCAGATAATGCCGTACTCGATGATAACTTCTTTGTGGTCGAAGATCCGCAAGAAAAAATGGAGGTACTAGGCGCGGTCTTCCAAGAAGTGTACAAGGTGAATGAGAGCGTTCGCCCGAACCACGACTTGGATAACCGCGTACTGGCTAGCAACTCTCAACTTCGAGAAGACATGCAACAATGGCGATCTGAGAACACTGGCTTTGTCGTGTTCAATGATGATAACATGGCAGATAATGCCATCGCCGACGAAGGGGTTCATCCCCCGTTCATATCGAAGACAGAACTCCAAGCGGTCTTCGAATCATTAAAAAAGAAAAAGTCTGTTGGAATCGACGGGATCTCCAACATTGTGCTAAGACACCTCCCCCTGGAAGTGGTTAATATGTACACAATCCTGTTTAACAATGCTTTGAATAATGCACATTATCCAGAGCATTGGAAAACTGCGATTGTGCAACCCATATCCAAGAGAGGAAAAGATTCTTCGAATCCTTGCAACCTCCGGTCAATAAGTCTCCTTCCGAATATCAGCAAGGTATTCGAGAAGGTGATCAATAGAACTCTGATCAACTGGACTAAGGACAAAAATATAATTCCGGATAACCAATTCGGTTTCAAAGCGGGGCATGACACTATTCATGCTGCGTCGAAACTGGTGTCGGATATCCAATGGAACAAGAGCCAGAAACAATGTACGGGTGCCTGCTTGATTGACCTGGAGAAGGCCTTCGACACCGTATGGTTAGAAGGTCTTTTCTACAAGCTCAATCGGCTAGGCATTAGCAAACCACTACTGTACCTACTGTGTAACATGCTTACCGGTAGACGGTTCGTAGTCAAGAATGGCAACGTGACCTCCACAGGTATATTTGAGGTAAAAAATGGTCTCCAACAGGGTGCCGTTAATTCGCCGATCCTGTTCAACATTTACTTGAGCGATCTGTTAAGTTCTCTTCCTCATGCAATTGCGTACGCCGATGACTTGATCGTGTACAGATCAGGCAAAAAGATCGAGGAAATCACTACCCTCACGCAGGGTGACTTCGATTCATTCATGAGAAGTTGCGATGACTGGAAGTTGAGTATCAACTTCCGGAAGTCGGAAACCATTCTGTTCAGGACGCCGTTGTATAAGGCCTCGGCGGATACGAAAAAGAATTGGCGAAAATTCTCAATCGTTGGAAGACACGGGGAGCCACTGGCGCAAAAGACTGTAGTCAGATACCTGGGGATCTGGCTAGATCAGTATCTATATTTTAACAAACATGTAGATGCGGCTCTGGCCAGGGCCCGAGGCGCTTTTGCCCTTACAAAGAGACTGTTTTACAACAGCCAACTCGATGCGAGGGTGAAGGTTATCTGCTACATGGCCCTCATCCGGCCAATGCTCACCTATGGCTGTCCTGTGTGGTTCAACGTGAGTGCAAGCTTGATGGAAAAGATTCGGTTGTTCGAGAGGGCTTGTCTTAGGGCTTGCCTTCGCCTTTATCGAACTCCAGAGTCCCAGTACATAAAATACTATTCCAATGAGGTCTTATACAACAGGGCAAACCTGATAAGAGTGGACAATTTCCTGTTGAAGTTGATTCGAGGTCATACTGCTAGAGCGATGAACTCGTCCAATAACTTGATCTCAGGGGCTTATTACCCCAATCCAAAATACCACGAAAGGGTACGCCACAACGGCTTCGTTCCCCCAGAGGCTTTTCTTCATTTAGATAAGTACGGCCTGTTACAAGATATGAATGCGGTACCGCTCATTTTTCACATCGCCAGATCGACTGTGGATGGGCGACTCAACCACGACCGTTCCGTCGCACAACGAGCTGAGGAGGGTCTCCTCCGTTTCAGCACGGCAGTATCCAGGCGGGACATTAGGGATGTTGCTAGGCAGCACCAGCATTTCTGGTGGCTGGGGAGCGAGGGAACTCCAGCGTCGAACCCTTTAGACCCGGGGTAAAGAGGGTAGTGCGTTCCCCCTTATGGGGCGCAGTCGGTCTCTGTCTTGCAGGGATTAGATAGAAATCTATCAGCCGCAACCTACGGCCGACTTATATATCTTAGGGTAGTTTTAAGGTAGTTTGTAAGCTGTAAAAATGTATATATATATATATATAACTACAAAAAAAAAAAAAAAAAAAAAAAATAAAAAAAAAAAAAAATAAAAAAATAAAAAAAAAAAAAAAAAAAAAAAACAAGAATGTATATGTGTATACACGACGATACATGTATACATTGTGTATATTAAGGATATATGCGCATACACATGGGTATAGGGGTATACACATGTGTATATGCATATATACGTAGGTTAGCTTAAGTTAGCTTGTAAGTTTTATTTTAAGGTAGCTTGTAAGTTTTTATAAAAACCGTCCAGTCATTAAGTTTTCCAATTTTTCTTAATAGTAACTTGTTCTTTTCAGATTTCCATTTGCATTTCACTCTTTTAGATTAGGTCGAAAGACATAAATTAAGATTAAGTTTAGCTTAGAGTGCCCGCCTAGGGCCAGTAAGTTAGAAATAAAAACATTGTTCGTCTAACTAGTTTTAAGCATTTTTGTCTAGTATGTAAGTTTTTTATGAATTGAATAATAAAAATGAATTATAAAAAAAAAAAAAAAATATTTCTGTGTACTCTCGTGATTTGCTGGGCTGTAACATGCAGCAGTACATCAACGCAAAGAATTGCATGTTTTTACACAAAAAAAATTAATAATCGTAGTCCACCGTATTTATATAACAGACTTAATTTTACTCGGTCTCTTAGAACCACTAACATTATCGCTTTTCGTAGCAATCAATTATGCTCCTCGCGCTTATTTTTCATTCACACTGTTAGACTGTGGAATTTTTTGCCATCCCACATAAGATGAATTTCAAACCCGTACCTTAAAAGTGCTAACCTTCACCAATTTGCTACACATCAAAAATTAACCTCAATTCCAATCCTTATAAATACACATATATATTGTAGACTAGTTTTAAGTTTGATGTGAATTTGGTAAATTAATGTACTGAGTACAAAAAAAGATAAATATCGTAATGTACGTTCCTACGAATAAATAAATGAAATGAAATGAAACAATGACTTGAGAGTAGCGAGTATCTATCTACGGATCCAACGGCAAAGGTGGCTGGACCATGCAGAGGGTATGGACAACACAACTCGGCTCCAAGCCTGTGGGAGAACGTATCAACGGAACGCCAGCGTTTAAGGTGTCGCATCCAGTTGGAGCAGAACCTCAATCAAATTGAAGTGCGAAACTGGAGGTTACTATCCAAATATCGCGCTAATTCTATTTATCATTCAAAATAGATTTTGTCTGACCTAGACTGGCTTTATTTCGTACTAGCTACTTGCGATAAAATTGTGTGGTTCTTAGTTCTTAGGTGCTTAGGATTTATTGTGTGTTTAACTATATTTTTTAACAGTGTTTTAACAATAATGGTTTAATTTGCTCTAGCTTGCACAGAGATATGGTTGTATAAAACCTTACTACTGAGAATACAATGGTTTTGTAAGTAATGCAGTACGTTAAATTAAAGTAAAATTGGAGGAAAAAAAACCTCCAATTAAGGGAGTGTTAAACTATATTGGAGAAGCATGTTAATTGTTTAAGTCTCCTCTTTACACTACGTTTGAATTTACGCTTTTGTCTTGTAGAAACATGAATTGTTTTTCCGGAGTTCCAACAGATAAAGCAACATATAACTACCCATTGTAAACCCATTCCTTTCTCAAGTGAATGCCCACCAGAGAGAATGTTTCACTTTGGGACTTATCTACCCTGTGAAAGTAAATGATCGGCATTTTCATTATCAAAAATATATCTAAATACCACCACAAATATTTTCTCCTAAACACACTATTGTTATAAAGCAGCTGATCTATCCAAAATAGCGATTCAAAAATTTGAACTCTTTTCCTTGTATATGTTCGACCAATTTATCTCTGGCATTTTTTTCAATTTTTCCTCTAGAAAGAATCACCCACTCCAGTAAAAAGAAGATAATCATGTCCGTACTATTGCAACAATCGCTGCTGAATCGCGGTCTCAACTGAAAAAAAAAATCGTAGCGATGATTTTTTGATTGATTGACAAATATTGTTATTTCAATCAAATATAGCCTATGGCACAGAGGAATAAAGTAACTTTCTACTGGTGAAAGAATTTTCAATATTGGCTTAGTTATTCCAGAGATTACTTCTCACAAACAAACTCACAAACTTACAAACTTTACCTTTTAATTAGTGTGAGTGTGATGTGATACCTGAATTACTTCCTAGATAGGTGGGTTTACGGGTGTTCTTTCAGCTTTGCAGGTCACTAAGCCCAACGAGCTTTTTCCCTTTAATATCTACCTTTACTATAACCCACCCGATTCAATTATGAGCTTGATGATTTTAAAGTTCCAGCTCCTTTACAATCATCCAACTAGATGGTTTCCTTAGGTAGAGTTGGACAATTGCAGGGCAAGTGTCGAATAGATTCGGCTTTCTCCTCTCTGATTCTTCTTCAAAAGGATCAACGGCCCAGTGCAAATATCCCCAAAATCGAATTAATCTCCTCAGTTCCGATCATGGAGCCATAGCCGTTGTTCAAATATCTATATTCAGCCACAGTTTATGCCTAAGTTATATTTTGGTTTCATCTTTACTGAGTGTGCTCCTTACTCGAATGGATTAATGGGTTTTCTCGAATAACGAGACAGTCTAAATCCCTTTAAAACTCAATACAATCTCATTACTTACATGAAACGTGTAAGTGTCATAGTTACATGTACCACACCTGGATTAAGTGGAATATCCATCAATTTACGTTTTCGAGAAACACAAATCCAGGTGAAAAGTTATTTATTATTTTATTACCAGACATGGGTGAATGATTTAAGAAAGTGGTAATTTTCACCTGTGCATTCCATTTTATCCGATTTTAGCACAAAAAATGAACAGTAACTTCGCTCAGGTTATTTTGTTCTCTGAGCATAAAGGTGGCTTGGATTAATTATAATCGTTTTTTTTTTCCTAAATATTAATCCGCAGCAAAGTCCATTACCTGCAGCCAAAGGTACTTAATCGGGGTTATGAGAGGTAATTTATCAAGGAATATCACAGGTGAGTTAATTAGCGTGCCTTCTTATACATGTGTGTATGTGTGTGCCTTTGTGCATGTGTATGCTCAGGTGAAAAAGCCCGTGATCACGTGCTACTTTTCCGTAACCTAATCATCGTCGGCTTATTTTACCTTTGTACAGTTTGAAATGCCAGCAACCATATAATTTAACGTACGTACAGACGCATATCTTAGGTGATTTTTTCCAATTCGAAACAAAGTGCGTGGTCATATTCATTTCGCACACTTTAATGCTCGCTTAAGCTGCAGTTCATCTAAGGATACTATACTCTCTTGTTACTCAAGAAGATCCACAGCTTTGGCCGTTTCCAGTCTTCATTTTCATCGTTTAATTGATAATTGAAATTACAACATAAAAATCAAATTATTCTGTAAGACCGTTTCTCACAATTCCTGTTACCGCCCACATTTCATCCATAGGCGAAATGCTTTGGGCAGAGTATAGCCGTACGCTGTACGCTGCTCTCCACACATTTCAGTTTTCATACAAAAAAGTCTACAACGTGCCAATGAAAAATCTCCAATAATTTAGTTCCCGAAATAAATGTCCAATAGGCATGTGGATGTATATGCTTATGATGAAGGTTACGTGGATTAACAGAGCTTATGGTTATTTCAAGAACGCCTGTTCAATGTACTCTATATATTTGTAGAGTCCCATTAAAACAGGTGAAGAAGCTTAAGTATCTCGAGGTATTTTCCACGAGTGATGAAGGTAATGTTGAGCTTAACTGTGTAGGGTTGGCCAAGTTAGGAAAGTTTTGAAACAGCTTGAGAGGTCTGACGGAAAGCCGTCTTTGGTGCCAAGTTAGTGGTTTTTATCTCAGTATTTATTCCAACTCTCACATATCGCCGGGATAGCTTGAGAAACACGGCTGTGCTCAAGGAACTCAATGTTCAGCCGCTGCTTTTTCGAACGAATAGATTATTGCTTCGTGGCACGAATGTCCCCATCACGACTGCCGAGATGTGCCCTGAATGCAAGTCCATCAGGAAGGCGATTGCTTAGCAGATCCAAGACGAGGTGGTTGGCACAATTTCAAAAAATCTCCTCGCTCCGCTTGGATCTTACTCTGGAGATCTAGCCTGGAGAACTCTCGAGCGTGCCTTGCATCCGCGACCCATGCGGCTCACTGAATATATGGAATGGTACACTTTTCAGCACTTCAGGTTGAATTGAATAAATGTGCGAAATATTGATTCGAAGATAAGATTTTCGAGAGCTGGGACAACATGGTGTGCTCGTGAGTTCAATAGCAGCCTAATCCAACTTGAGCTAAATTATTTAAAGGAATACAAAATACAGTGCTTTCACTGTAAACGGCTGCTCAGATCTTACTCAACCGACTGCAAAAATCTGCAGTCTTCAAGGCACTTGCGAGTAGTCCATGGAGTAAGTAAAACAAGGTATTATGGCCAATTTGTCCCATCCACCATCTTTTTTTAGTGTGTGACCTCATTCGGAGTCTGTTTTTGACACTAGATCGAAGAGTTTCTTAAGCCGACACCACACTTTATTTCCTTTATGAGAAAAATTAAGAATGAAAACACACATTTGGTTTGCGAATTGATGTAAGATGCAGGGATTTAGGAAGTCTGATATTCCGAAAAATGTTAATTTCCTTAAATATCTGTTACATGAAATGAATATTCCCGAGAATCCTGCTTAATTTCCAAAGATTCAAATTTCAACTGCTGATTATATGGCATTTTTTATTTTGTGTTGCTTATTACGAATCATGTATATCTTTTATAAAACTGGTGACAAACAATATTAAGCGACAAGAGTGGCAGAAGTTGCCAACATGGTGTAGACAAAATAAATTTTACTTTTGCACGCTACTTTTAGTACACATAAATGTCACATTCTTATGTTGTATATGTTCATGTAAATAACATAGTCTATGGATTGCGCTATCTGATCGGCTGATTCTACTGATAACTCTCCACTAGCAGTTCTCTCATAATCTATAAATGGATGTAAATTATAGCAAATAAAGAGTCTGTCACTGATCCTCGAACTGGCTTATCCCTCTGTTTTTTGATTCGACAAACGCCTCTTACAATGGCATTGTGAGTAGTTGCGTTGACCTACTTTAGCAACTCTCCAGTCTTTCCAGTCACTGACAATCACTCCAAGAGTATTCCTGCCTAGAAAACTTCTCAAACTTCGCTCTTCGGAGTCGCCATTCAATATTATGAGAACAATAGCATGGTGGTCCAGGTCTACCTAGGATAATAGTACCTCCTCTGCCCGTCTTGTCCGAACATCTAAACCGCCCTTCTAAAAATACATGAGCTGCCTAAGAAAGTGGTGAGAAATTATCTTTGTAGTCGGCAACTACTGTCGGGACTGACTTTGCCTCAACTTTCGTTTCTACTTTAAAAATATTGTCGCAAAATTGTAGTCGACAAAAGTGTACTTTAAAATTATGTTAGCACGTGACACAGAGAATTGATAGTAATTATAGGCGATGCAATACCCATATGACAATGTTGCTTTCGCGTGGTCGGGCTCTGACATTTTAAGTAGGATATACGTAAATCCATTAAGGAAGTCTCAATGCAGCGGTTGCGATTTGATAGTTAACAGACGTCTTTCTTTCGACAATTGTGAATGTATTCTCTTTTATTTACTAGTGATTTTCAATAATGATTGGCGTCCTGAGGCAACTATTTGTGTAAGTGATTAATTTTCTGTAGAGATTTTACGTGTAGATAGTAATTGAAATTTGTACTTCTAAAATAGATTTCAGAGTATTTTACTTGCAAAGCGCACGCGTTTTATCGTGAGTTGGATAAGTGAGGGAGCCGCGTTTTGACATAAAATTCTCGTCAGCTCGATAAAACGTATACCGGCAACTATCAACGCAAGACCTCGCGAACGTGACATTGCGATTTCGGCTTAAAGCCCACTTCATCATTATCACCATGTGGCCAAGTGCAAGTTACTCCAAACATACTTTTCAATATGTAACGTGGAGTTAAGCTAATATGTCATGCCATTTCAATGGAAAAGAGTCGTAAAAATGCTTTTGGAAAATTAAGACTTTGATATTTTTGAAGATTTAGACTTAATGGGAAAATCTACAATATAATAATATGGGTGGTGCTACAGCCCGTGGAGGGCCAGGGCCTATTATTGTCTCACGAGTGGAAGGGACCTACAGTTTTAAGCTTACTCTAGACATCATTTTTGGACGTACCGGCCGGGAATCAAATTTAGGCAGCGATGTTAAATTGCGTAGGGGTCGACGCACATACCCACAACGCCACGGCCACTAACTAAAGTTTACACAAATCGTGAAAATCCTTTTAAGGATGTTGAAAATGGACGATTTTATTGCCGATATTCATAGATTATACCGACTCTGAGTGATATGTGAGTGGAAAGTTGCTGTTGCCATTGCCGTGCACAACATAGCCAAGGCCAGCAATATTCAATTTATTGAAGAAGAAACAAGTCCATCGAGTCTTCCAGCAATTAGATAACTTCAAAAAATATATGTTTTTATATAAATAGTAACACAAATCATTTTGAAAAGCAACAAATAATATAAGTGTCTGCCATTTTTAGGTGAGTTTGATTGAAGATTCTTATAAGTAATCAGTTCAAAATCAGCGGCGGGTTAAAAAGTGACTATTTTTGACGATAAAATAAATCCACTTTAAGATCTTAACGCCGAAATACTTATGTGCAATATTAAACTTTAAATAAAGTTGCACATAACTATTTCGGAGTTAAGATCTTAAAGTGGAGTTGACGCGGCTAATTTCGTTTCCTTACCTTTTCTGATACTTTTCAATAGTTAAGTTCGACTGAAAACTGTTGTAAGGTGAATTTAGAAACGCATCACAGCGTGGATGCCGCCTAACCGTTGCATCACGGTCACAAACTCAAATTTGGGCATCACTCCGCACGTCAAACGTTCATTTAAACATCAAATCACGCATCAAATGAACACATCTTAAGCATTGGGGCATCGATACATTTTCTGATACGTTGGCCATAGTTTTTTATAGGAAGTGCGGACATTCCAAACAATTTTGCAGAAACTGTTTGATAAGATAATAGAAGATTCTCATTTCATTCAATGTTTTTTTTTTAGTTGTGATCATTTAATCCTAATTTTTTGGAATTTCTCTTTTTTGAATATTGGATAAGGAAACGCGCTGTCATGTGACTTTTTCAACATTATTCTTGAAAAGGTCGTGCAGAACTCACTCTCTAACACAAGAAGCATGACATTCCAGAAATCCGTACAACTGCAATGATTGGTCGAACACAAAGAACTGTCAATGAAGCATTTGTTGGTATTGAAACGGAGGCGGTCAAAATGGGTTTAGTAGTGAGGGAGGGGAAAACGAAGTATATACTGTCATCGAGAAAGGAAGCACAGCATTGACGACTCGGCCAGAACGTCATCATAGGCTATAGCTATAACTTCGAGGTAGTGAAGGACTTCGTCTACCTCGGCTCGCAAGTGAACAGTACGAACAACACCAGTACCGAGATTAAACGCAGAATTACTCTTGCCAATCGCTGCTTCTTTGGGCTCAAGAATCAATTGAGTAGTAGAGCCATCTCTCGAAGGACCATACTAACATTATATAATACCTTGATGATCCCTGTGCTGATCTATGATACCGATGCATGGACAATCTCAAAAGCGGATGAAGAAGCACTTGGTCTTTTCGAAAGAAAAGTTCTGGGTTCAATCTTTGGTCCTGTCTGTGTTGATGTTTATTGAAGCAGGAGCAGATTCAACCACGAACTATATGGGCTATACAGCGACAAGAGCCTAGCCAGGTGTCTACGGATTCAACGCATAAGATGGCTGGGCCATGTTGAGCGCATGGATAACATTTTTCCAGCTCGAAGAGTGTTCGACTCCGAACCAGTGGGACAACGCAATAGAAGACGTGCGCCCAGTTGGAGAAGGACCTCAACCAACTTGACGTGCGCAGTTGGGGACAGCTGGCTAAAGATCGTGCCAGCTGAAGAGCTTGTTGGTTGAGGTCGAGGACCCACGCACATTATCAGTGTTTGCATCCGACTTGAGCACTTTGTTTGTGGCATACAACCTTCTTCGGATCATTGTTTCCAATTAATAATCTCACTAAAATGCCTTTCATATTGGCTAAATGTTCGAGATAAGCAATGCGGTCTGTAAGGTCAGCCAACAGATCAATCAGTATCGCATCAGTATAAAGTGGGCATCGCATCAGCAAAAAGGAGTGATACCGCATCCCTGCGAAAATGTTTGATGTTTCTGAATTCAACCCATGACACATTTAATCCGTTAAAGTTGGAAAACAACAAAACTCAGTATTGGAGACGCAGATGTGTACTCCACGACGCGTCGTGGTTGGTGCGACCTTCAGGTTGACTGATTTTGCTTTCCAAACACCTAAAGTCAGTTTTGAAAAGTCCGTTTAGTCTCCCCAAATTTGTTCAAGTTCTTTTACACTAAGCGAATATTTAAGAAGACCAAATATTGCGTCAGTTGCATTTTTGTTTTCGTTTCAGTGTCGATGGGTATTTTTCCTTCTGGCTTCCCTATTGAGACACAAATAACTCTCTCATCTTGTCGATTCATTCTCAAACTTTCTACAAAATGATTTCAGTAGTAAACACGCATTATCGGTTTCCCAATTCAGTGTGGATCCTTGCCAGCTAACAGCTGGAGTCAGATCCTCACGTCAGACAAAACAAATTTCGACAAAAAAAGGCCAACGATATTGTGACCCAGAGTCCCAGAGTGACATCTTGTAAATTATTTCGTTACACGTTCATGTCAGCACAGTGGGATCCAAAGTGCTAAATGAATCTTTGACAAACACAAAACACAATCACCGTCCGAGGCATTTCGTGTTAGGCACTGGACTCCGTGTCAAATTAGAGTTGAATAGCTCGTTTTCGAATCGTATCCAGATAATGCGCAACGAAGAGCTATGGATCGCAGTCGTCTGTCGATTTATGACTCTCATCTACAGGAAGTGACAGTCATTATTGTTCTCCGACCCGGCACGGGGCACATTGTCACTGCAGTTGTGTTTGTTCAGAGTCAGTCGCATTGAATGAGCGAGTGTCCTCCGTTAGTGGTGACTGGTGAGTGAGTTTGGTAACGGAGACATCAAGCTTGTCCTTGTCAACTCATAACAAATCGTTAAGGAGCCTCTGCGCTGACCTTGAGCTGGAGTTATGTGACCATGATAGTGGGAGACCATGTACTTGGTCACTTGGTTAACCAGAATATTGGTTCCCAACATGACCATGAAAAATGCATGCTCGTTGTTGCGGGGTGGTGGTTCCGAATGTCCTTGGTCCCTTGGCTATGGCCTGTGGAAATTCGATTTCCGACGGCTCCACGCTTTGTTTTACACTTGTGCTCGATTGGGCTGGCCTCGCAATAGGAAGTACTCATTTTCGCAGCCGGACGGAGGAACTCAATCGAATGCGTAATCGCCGCTGTGCACCCGAACAATGTGCCCAGTTAGTTGGAAGCAAAAGTCGAGCCCAATTCAGACCACAAGTTGACTAGTTCCCGTGAAGAAATGCTGCCATTTGTTCGCTCGGATCGCGAACCGGTGGTGGCGCAAACCCTCGGTAAACAATACGCCTATTGGGAGGAATTGGGTGGCAGTAATGTCCTGACATTGTTTCACAGCCGCTGCAGTCGCAGTCGTAGGACGCTGAGACGCAGTCGATCGCATATGCTTTGATTCGGGCCTCCTCATATGAAAGAAATATTTTCAAAATAACTCCCGAGTTTCGAAACAAAAACGAACGAGACGGAAGGAATCGAAATCAATAAAATAATTGAAAGCCACCCCTGTCCCATTGAAGAGGAAAATTTTGCGGAAAATACCAGCGAACTTCAAATGAAATGAACGCCGGTACTTGGTGTTGTTATTATTATTCTTTATTATTCGTGTTAATAGTCTCGTTCATACTGTGGGGAACTTCTTCGTACTCCGTACTCCTCGGTGCGCGGAGAGTGCCATCGGCATAAAAGAATCCTTGAAAGTACCCACTGTTGTACCTTCATGCTCATGTACATTCGTGCAGTGCAGGAGTTTGTGTGTGTTTCATTTTTCTCGGTTTTTGTATCGTTACGAAGGGATATCGACGGTTGCGTTGACTGCAGCACTAAGGAAAGACAGAGTATGCCACAAAACGTGACGTTAAACAAAAGAAGCCACTTTCCTCTCGAACTGCTATCCGCCAACTGCCATGTTGACGAAGAGAGTCCGTGCCGTACTTATTTTTTTTCTTTTTGTGCGTTTTTTTTTTCTTTCTGGTATGTGTGTTTCCTATAAAGTGTGTTGCCTTGCGTCTGCTCGAAGGAGGAAACAACTTTTTAACTAAAATGTCGGCAGAAGACTCGAACCGGAAGGCTCCACTTTGATTGTTTTCTGTTGCGTGTGTGTTTTTTTGTTTTTTTTTTTTCATTCCATAACTTCAGCATGAACTTTTGGTTTTCATCACGAAACAGGGAGGTATGCGCTATCGGTCACGGAGATGATAAGAGACTTGAGTTGAGGGAGTTAAGGGATGTTGCTGAACATATGAGGGGTTAAGGATTGACTGCAGGTGGCTGGTTTAATCAGCGGTCCAAATTGCATATGTCTGGTCATAAGACGAAAACACAGATACATCTCTTCGATTTGCTATCATTTACATATTATAGAACTATTTTAGTCGCTTCTGCCTTAATTTCAGCAAATGCTTCATTGAGATTTGATGGCAGTAGAATGAATTTCGAATCCTGCAAACAAAGCTTATATGTCCACTCAGCCCTACTACCAGTCCTTAAGTTGACTGTGACATTGGAGGTCTAAGCACAGTGGAGATTGGAGCAACTACGTGCAAGCCTCTTCGGTAGACCTTTTGTGACAAAAGGCCAACATTATGTGTTAGCATGCATGTATCTAGTCTCGCATCTGTCATCATCAATAGAAAAAGCCGTACTATTTTTACTTTTTATTTTTGTACTTGGGTTTTTAGAAATCTTCAACAAGACACTATGTGACCCGTATCAGTTTTTGCTGACAAAAACACACTTCCATTTTAGTTTTTCTGTACTACAACTAAGTTTCTTTATCTGTTTTCTCGTGTTGCAGGTATACCTTCGGCAAAATCACCTGCCATAACCATCATTAGGTTGGTTTATTATTATTGCGCCAAATCGAGCGGTCTCCTATGTTGGAGTCGGCGTATTAAACGTATCATGTCTAAAGTTTGGACGATGTCATTGTTACAATGACCATGAAGTCTGATTCTTAGCTTTCGAGCGGAGTTTGTCATTTCTTCGTCGATGGTAGGAATGACTGAATAAATCCTCTGTTATTTGCTTTGGTGCAACCCCATAGTTGTATGCCGTAAGTCCATATAAGCATCAGTACTTGCTTGTATAATAGCAGTTAACTTCATCCAGTTTCTTTTTCACGTGGGCCCTCCATTAGAGTTTCGCATCGAGAGTCATACCAAAATATTTTGCTTCATTAGCGTATGCTACTCGTCGACTTTCAATATTTCTGTAGGTAAATTTTATGTGTTGATTTGGTCTCATTTGGAGCTATGCGCCAGCTTTTGGCTATTCCTTAATTTTGTCTAGAGTTCGTTGGAGTTTTTCATTTGAGGACTCAACTGAACTTCCCGTTACCAGGATCGCTGTGTCATTCGCAAATGTAGCCACAAGTATAACCTTAGTTTGAGGAATGTCTCTAGTGTACAACAGGTACACTAGGCCATGTAGGGCCAAGGACACTCCCAAGGGGGACTCCGGCTCGGATCTCTATAACATCGGAGTATTCAGTTCCGTGTTTAACTCTAAATATCCTATTATAGAGATATGATTCGAGGATCTTAGCTTCTATTTAAGGCCTTCATGCCAGACTTTAGTTTCCGTCTTGCTCTCGCAGCGTTCTGAACCTTTTTCTTCTCGTCGTGAATAGTTATCTTCGAATCGGCAAAATTTCAAAACGTACATTAAATGACTTAGAGGATCCTATATCCTCAGAAACCAAATATAGGAAGACTAATTGTGGAAACATGGCGCGAAGTGAAAATTTCTATAGCCCTCTTCAGTGTTTACCAGACACAGACAATGAAGAAGAAAATGTCGGCCAAATACCGAAAGTGCAAAATGTGCAAAAAAAGATTTCGATTCCACCAATAAAAATTATTAAAAAATCATGTGATTTTGTACACTCTTTTA
This sequence comes from Eristalis intricaria, assembly GCA_964034865.1. Lineage (NCBI taxonomy): Eukaryota > Metazoa > Arthropoda > Insecta > Diptera > Syrphidae > Eristalis > Eristalis intricaria. The sequence goes on from OZ035874.1 coordinate 94,080,835, forward strand.
TCAGTGGGTTAGATATAACTGACTATTCAATCAAAAAACTATCAATCGGAATTAAAGTTGAGTGCGAAGCCATCGACTCTTATAAAAAAGTATGTATCGCGCTAAAAACAAACGCGATTGAATTCTTCACCCATGATCTGAAATCCGAAAGATCATTTAAAGTTATGCTATTCGGTTTGGACGAAATAGACACCAATATAGTAAAAAAAGAATTAGTTTCACTTGGTCTCAAATGCAAAGAAGTGAAAATAATAAAAAAAACACACGAGCATTTCGCAGATGTTTTTTACATAATTTATTTTGAAAATGGTTCCATTCGCCTTTCGGACCTTCGCAAAAATATAAGAGCCATATTTCGGACTCAAGTGAGATGGGAGTTCCAACGTCGAATGAAAAACAGACTGACTCAATGCCACAATTGCCAGATGTTCGGACACGGCGAAAAAAATTGTAATGTGAAAACTTTCTGTGCAAATTGCTCAGGAAATCACAAAACAAGCGAATGCACTGCAAATGGCATTTTTAAATGTGCAAACTGTCAGGGAAATCACCGATCGACTGACGACGCCTGTCTCACTCGATCAAAATTCAGAGAAATGAGAGAAAATATTGTTAAAAGAAGACATCATTCCGTCTCTTTCACTCCTTCACGAAAGAGCAATTTAACAACTGTCAAACTATTTGACCACAGAAGTTCAGCTGATTTCCCACCTCTACCAAAATCAACAACAGTGCGCGACAGAAAAACACAACAGCATACAACTTTTCAACCAACCCAAGGGAACTCTCAGCCATACGTATCGTCGAGCAGTGCACTATTTTCCGAAGAAGAAATCTCCAATTTAACAACGGAAATGTTATCTAAACTCGGAGGATGTAAAACAAAGGCCGAACAATTTAATGTTATAGCTCAGCTTGCATGTAAATATTTATACTCCAATGTTAAGTAATTATCACAACTCTAATTTAAAGATTTTATGCTGGAATGCTAGAGGCATCCGCAACAAATCCATTGAGTTTTTCAATTTTCTCTGTAAAATGAAAGTAGACATATGTCTTTTAAGTGAAACATGGCTCAGTGATGAAGTAAGTTTCTCAACTAATAATTATATGTGTTATAGAAGAGATCGGAACGACAGACTAGGTGGAGGGGTTGCCATTTTAGTGAAGAAAAACGTAGCTCATTCCGTTCTTCCCATTGTTAACACAATTGAAATCGAAACAATTGGTGTAGAAATTGTTCTTGCGAATAACTCTAAATTAAAGATTTTTTCTGTTTATTTTCCCGGACGAAAAGCAATACCTCAACGATTAATAAGCTTTAAAAACGATATTCGCAAGATACTCCGTAGTGATCAATACATTATCGGTGGTGATCTTAATTGTAGGCATCGTAACTGGGGATGCTTAAGAAATAACGCATGGGGAAATGCCTTAATGGATATAGCTATGAGATTCCCATTTAATATACTATATCCAAGCGAACCTTTATATATTCCTGCAAGCCGCAGATCCTCACCATCTGTAATAGATTTATTTTTAACAAATTTGGCCAACCAATTAACAGAGCCAGTTGTTATCAATGACTTAAGCTCTGATCATCTCCCAATTTTCTCAAAGTTTCTTCATGATCCAAAATTAATCAAATCGAAATATCTTGACTATAAAAATGCAAACTGGCGCGCATTTAGACATCATATAAGCTCCAATATTAATGGATTGGTATCCAACGTAAACGAAATTAATTCCAATCATCAAATTGATGAAATTGTTGACAATTTTGAACAAATTCTGTCAGACTGTGTCCGTTTATCTGTCCCATACAAAAATGTATGTCAAAGAACCCTTCTCCTCCCGCGCAATATACTCGAACTAATTAAAATTAGGAACGCGACTAGAAGACGTTGGCAAACGCATAGGTGTATTGAAGACTTAAGGGATACAAAAGCTCTTAACGCTCTTATTAAAAACAAAATAATGAAATTTAGGAATACTAATTGGAACGAAAAGCTTGCTCAATTATTCCCTGGATCCAAACCATTCTGGAATATTGCAAAAATTCTTAGGACAAAGCATACTGTGATACCAAATCTGCAATCTTCGGGGGAAAATTTAATCTCAAATGAATCAAAATCTGAGCTAATCGCCCACACATTCTTCCAAAACCACTTAACAACAGCAAACATATCAGTACCTGAATTAGAAGAAAAGGTAAATAGAGAGATATTAAAACTTAATGCAACACCCTTATGTATCAACGCAAACCACCTTATCTCCCAAGAAGATACTGAATTCTTCATTTCTGAGTTAAGAATAAAAAAAGCACCAGGTGTTGATAATATAAATAACCAAGTACTCAAAAACTTGCCACCAAATGGTATTCGTTATTTGACATTTATTATTAACTCTTGCATGAAGATGCAATATTTTCCTAAAAAATGGAAACTATCCAAAATCATTCCAGTTCTTAAGCCAGGTAAATGTCCTAACTCACCTCACAGCTACCGACCAATAAGTCTATTGAATGGGTGTAGTAAATTATTAGAAAAATCCATTAAACTAAAATTAGATACATTTTTAGAACTAAGTAATATCTTACCAAAATTTCAATATGGGTTCAGGAAAAATCACAGTACATCACATCAAATTCTAAGGGTCACAAAACATATAAAAAATAACTTTAATGACCAAAAATCAACCGGACTAGTTCTATTAGATATTGAAAAGGCTTTTGATTCCATCTGGCATAATGGACTTATATACAAACTCCTTAAACTTCAATGTCCAATGTATCTAGTCAAAATTATACAAAGTTTCCTGTGTAGTCGTTCCTTTTTTGTATCTGTTGGAAATTCACGTTCCCAAGAAAAAAACATTCCAGCCGGTGTGCCCCAAGGATCAATCCTAGCTCCAATCCTGTTCAACATATTTATGGCAGATTTCCCAACTATTCCGAACTGTATGATAGCAATGTATGCAGATGATACTGCACTGTACTCATCCCACGAAAGGGGTTCCATAGTTGAGGATAATTTACAGAACGGTCTTAAAATTATGTTCGAATATTTTAAGCATTGGAAGGTAAAAATAAACGCTGAAAAATGCCAAGCTATCTTTTTCACTAGAAAAAGAAAGATTTGTCTTTTACCCTTCAGCAAATTAAAACTGAATAACATTGAGATTCCTTGGGTCAACACAGTGAAATACTTGGGGGTGCACTTGGACAAAAGATTAACCTTTACGGATCATATAACGCATACATTAAATAAAGTCAACCTTGCAATAAAAAAGTTATATCCGATAATAAATAGAAAATCACTATTGAGTAAGCACAACAAAATTATAATTTTTAAAGTCATTTTCCAAGCTATAATGACATACGCCTCACCAGTCTGGGGAAATTGTGCCAAAACACATATTAAAAAGCTACAAATCGCTCAGAATAAAATTTTGAAAATGATGTTACGCCTCCCATGGGACTATTCAACGATGATATTGCATGAGCGGGCAGGTGTCATTCAAATTAAAAGGAAAATTGAAAAACTCAATGAAAAATTTAACAACAAATGTAGATATTCTACAAATACTCTCATTAATGAATTATTAAATCAAACTGCTTAAATGCGCTATGTACCTATTAACTAATTGTGTGACTTTTTCTCTTCTCTATTTATTTATTTATTTATTCGTCTATTTACTAATTTATTTATTTATTTATTTATTTATTTATTTATTCATTTATCCATTTATTTATTTATTTATTTATTTTTTTATTTATTTATTTATTTGTTCATTTGCTTATTTATTTATGTGTATGTATATTAATCAATTTATCTGCTTCTTTATATATATATCTTTATCTATTAATTCATTAATCAATTCACTTATTTCTATACTTATACACTTACTGTGCATTGCAATACGTAGTTTTTCACCAAATGACAACATACAATCTTTCAATATCTTAAATGGAGGTTTTTTATTCTCATAGTTTTTCCTTCGTTACTGCATTTAACTCAAAATACTGCATTATTCCCAATAACAACATAATCATAGTTTCAGTAGTAAGATAGAAAATTAAGTAATCTATCGTATCTCTGAGCAAGCTGAGTCAATAAAATTATAAAATGATTGTATTTATCTATGAGAAATAAATTATTATTATTATTATTATTATGCCAGACTTTGTCGAAGGCCTGGTTTGCCGTCATGTAGGGCGGTAGAGCAGATCTTTTTCTCCTCTAATGCTCCTTCAATTTCATTCGTTATTCTCTGTTTCTTTCGAAATCCAAATTGATGGTCAGGTATTAGTTGCTTCTCGTCGATAAATTTTTGAAAGCGTTTTAACAAAAGTTTTTCAAAAATGTTGGATATTATTGGTAACGGCGATATTGGTCTGTACGACTTTTTGTTGTTTAACGGTTTGCCCGGTTTTGAAACCATAATCAGTTCTCCAACCTTCCCTGAGTCTGGAACATATACTAGCAATATACCGGCAAGTCGTTCAGAATTTGTCCTGTTAATATATCATAGCCAGGAGCCTTGTTGTATTTTAGATTTTTGATTGCCTGTCAGAGTTCGTTTAGCGATACTCTTTCTATTCTAGAGCTGTCAGATATAGTAGTTATACTTGGATCATCTACCAGCATTTGTAAATCAGAAGGCTGAAATGTTTCCTCCAAATTTTTGGCAAAGAGATCCGCCTTATCACGCCCACTCATCATAGTTTTTCATGATTGATCCGGCCGGCATTTGTAGATTATTGATATTTTATACTGCTTTCCAGAGTGAGTAGTTTGTACACTTTTCATTTGTAAGGCCTTCAAGATAAGTCGATATCTCGTGGTTTTTAGAACTTAAGTCTTTTTTAATTTGGTTACACAGACGATTTAAGTACGTTTTATCTTGTGGCACGTGAGCCTGCTGCCATTTCATGTGCGCTTTTCTTTTTTTGAGGATAAGTTATTTTATTTCTGGCGGAAAATTTGTTTCATTGAATTTGGATATTTTTTTACTGCGAGGAGTTAGTACTTCCTTTTCCAAGCTGCCTTCTGGATGTTACTTATAAACTGTTCAAGTTGGAGTTCTAACTCTATGCACCCGTACACCCGTACTATGACGACGAGTGTAGGTAGCAAAAATAAGTAACGAGGCATACTAAAAAGTGCTGTAATGAAAATGTGCAGAGCAAGGAGAATCTCAGCTTAGAAATCATCAAAAACCTCGTGGTTTTCCAGCTGAAGAACACCGAGGAATCTAAAAATAAAAATAAATTAGGAGACTTCTACAAGAAACCCAAAGTACCAATAGCAGACATAAGAAAACTCAGCTACCTTCTTCATTGTGTGGCACTAATGTTTGGGGTTGACCATGAATTCAACTGACAAGCTTCTCTGGCTAGCCCTATATGTTTTTACTGGCTTCTAGTTTCGCACATGAACTTCGTTAAGGTCCAATTTTGTGCCCCACTTTAGACGAAGGAGTCTTCTGCTGTGTTCTTCCACTGATTCGGAGTGGTTGTAAGTCTCATACAGTTCGTTGTTGAATCTTCTCCTCCAGATACCCAAGAAACACAAACAGGACTTCTTCAGTCGCTCTTGGGAATGCCAATTGTCTGCGCCGCACCGTACAGCAAGATGGGGTTGATCAATACCTTATATAAACTCAACTCGATCCCTCCAGGGACGGTTTTATTCAAAGAAGCAACGAGTGGCAAAAGTTATTCTGCGTTTGATCTCTGATGCTATTCGTCCTGTTCACTGTGCAACCGAATAAGAAGTCCATGATTTCATGAAATTGCAAAAATATTGATTCTTAGAAAAACTAATTTGAACGGAACGAAAAAAAAACGCGTCTGCCACCTAGTGGCTAGACTAGTCTGTATCAAGTACGGCTGTTTTATTGGGAAACAACTACAATGTTTGTTGATTTGACATACTTAACTCAGAAAATTGATTTTTTGCACTTAATATGTGCAAAAAAATATTATTTGAAATTACTCCAAACCAATTTTATCAGTTTCCGTCTTAATCGCCCATTGAAGAATCCTTGTGTTTAACACAGCAATGTCGTCGGAATATGCTAACATTGTACGAACTTCTGGAAGATCGTGCCTCTAGTGCTGGTTAATGAATCCGATCTTTTCCTTTTTTGAAAAAGTAAAATCACAGCACGTCACCTCGTCTAAATGTTGACATTGATTGTCGCGGTGAGCTACTTACAAACCTTGAGGAAGAAGCTAGAACTCCTCACATTTCTCTCATCGAAGCAGTGGTTACTCTTCAAAGCTAAGGCTGATGATCTGGTGTTGATCGTGCGCCAGATCCCTTAGAAACAAGAGCATAGGCCAAAGACGAACTACCAATGTTAACCGTTCTTAACTAGTGTTATAATGTTTAGATTATTTATATATTGAATGAAGGAATATAATTAATGAATGGACATTTTTATGAACTATGTATGAAACTTTTTTAAAAACCTCCTCCTCTGAAAACGGAAATGGCATATTGGCCGGAACGACATGGAGTTGAGACTCACAATTAACTTTGAATGGCCACTTCTTCCCACAAACCGGCCGACTTACCTCCGAAGGCTTTAGGGAGCCTGAATCCAGAATTTATAGAATGGGAGTCGACTCACTTATCCACTGCGATAGTAAGAGCGGCAACGTTTCACGAATATTTACGTCTGAGAGTTCTTATTAAACTTTTCCCCAAAAATGACCTAGCTAAAAAGGAGGGCCTAAGCCTTAACACTGATCAGGAAATTTAGGTCTCTGTTCTCTGATAGAGATGATGAGGATAATTTTGTTCAGAGTTTGCCTAAAACTTGAGAGTTGATCAACTTTGGAGTTGGTCGCAACTCCAGACTTAACTTGCGAGTTGAAAACTGATTATGTTCACTATTTTAACTCACTGTCTGAAATTTAAAATCAAGGAGTTGTGTGTCTAAATTTCCCTGTGGTATTTTTTAGAATTGGCACATGAAATACCATTTTCAATTTTGAATTTACGGTGTATGGTGTTTGTGTGAGCTATGAGCAGAAAACAATTCACGTGGCAAATTTATAAAAATGAATCCTCTTCGATGCAGCCAATTATAAAAAACATTTCCAACAGCATCAACATTAAAATAAAATCAATGAAAACATTCAATAAAAATTTCAATTTTAATATTTGTTATAAGGGTTTTAGTAACACACGGTTTTTCTTTTCCATTTTTATAACGTTGTTGGAGTTGGAGCACCATTATTGTCGCTTTGTGACGAAAACGATGAAGTGAAATCACGGTCATCGCATGATGTATTCACGCCTTGTAAAATGCAAATAATTGTATTCGTCTTCATTGCTCGAAGATGTCCAATTTATGGACTTTAGTCACTAAATTACGTATAATTCAACAGAGGCTGATGTTTTTATTTAAATATGAAATTTATTTTCATGTTTGAATTCAAAACGAACATGCAGTTTTGTTGTTTAACGGTCTGCCCGGTTTTGGAATCATAATCAGTTCTGCTACCTTCCCTGAATCTGAAACATATAAAGGCCTAAATGAAGCTTTAATTTAATAGAAGAGTTTAATTAGCGACTTTTCCGGCAAGTTCTTCAGAATTTGTCCTGTTATTAGATCATAGCTAGGAGCCTTGTTGTTTTTTAGATTTTGAATTCAAAACGAACATGCAAAAAAAACTGTCTGATTTCCTTCCTTAATTTCTACTATTTTCTTAAACTGAGAAAATCCGGAGTTGATAAACTCCCGAGTTATACATTCAAAGTTGAACCATTCAAATTTGAGTGAATGGCAGTTAAAGTCCAGAAGTTGAAGATAAAAATTCTAAAGTTGTGTTTAACTGTGACTGAATAAAATCACCCTTAAACCCCTAAAACTTCCTGGAGAAGGTTTAAGCTCCTGGAGAAGAAGAAGCCTTGTTTACATTTCATTCATCAATATGGATCGTGTATTAATTCTAAAATACGTAAGTTGACCCACAAAAATAAGCTAATTCTCAGAATAAATCCTAAAAAAAAAGTGACAAATTGCTAATTCATCTGTCATCTCTGTTGTGGCATCGGATAACGTTGCCCTCACAATTCATGTTTGACGTGTCACATACACTTAAGTAGTTATTTCCGACTCGATTTGTTTGCCAAAAGTGGGACCGAATTGAAATAACACATGCACGATTGATTAAAATAAATAAATTCGAAAAATATTTCTGTTTGCTTAACATTTTCCATCTTCTTCACAAATTTTCAAGAAAAATAAACACCCGAACCGACAGAGTCGATCTCTGGGAAAAGGAATGCAGGAATGTTGTTCTCTGTACCAATTCATATTTGTTTATAAATAAACAAAAAACTGATTTGAAAAATATTTCCTTCTTTTTTTTTGTGCAAAAATTAAAAAAGAACATCAAAATTAAAGAATAACAACTACTTTCTTGGGCTTCGTTGGTGAAGAAGAGATGGGAAAAGGTACGTCTATGGCGAAAAATACTAAACAAACATACCCTCTCGACGCATAAATATTTGTACAAATAAATCGATCGGATTTAGGGATACACCAAGGTAGATGGTGAAGTTGTTTGCTGAGACCGGCCAATGCCAAAGGATGCGGACTGCAGTGACTAATCCAAAACAAATTATGCATGCATCCTGTTGAGTTTGTTCTGAGGCGTGATTTGTCCCCGCTACCTGTGGGATTACAGCTTCTGTCGTTCTGTTTGAATTTAAGATTGGTTGGGAGATCAACCAGGTAGCATATAAGACTGAACGGGATCATGTTTGATCGTTAATAAACGTTTCCCATCTGTATGCACAACCACTAGACCGACTCCGCCCTGATTGTGATATCGCCAATTAGAATGAACACCGTCGTGTCTATGTACACATGGGTCGTCAATAAGCAAAATATGCGTTATTGGTCGGGTGAGGCAAACCACTACCAAGCTTGTATTCGTTTCGATTTATCGCAAAAAATAATGCCTAATCAGTTCAAATGCTTCCATTGTCGTTACAATTCACGAGATCGCCTGCTTTCAATGACTGTCAAACACAAATTAACTGAAATTGACTATGTTCTATTAATAGTTGACACTTGCCTTCTCTTACATAACTGCTGTTCCTCATTAAGGGAACTAGTCATTCTAAGGGTTGCATAGTCAAGGAGTTGATCTTTCACATAGATTGAGGAAAATAATGTGGATTTTAAATAATGGGTCTAAGGAAAATCATTCTCAATTGCAAAAATCTACATCGGACATGCTTACTCATTTTCGAAATATTAATATCCATTGGGCTTCATTTTTAGATCATGAGCTAATAAATTTTCTCACTCAAGTATTAACCGATGACGGGCAATTTGGCTGTATCCAAATGCAATCCATGGTGTAAGCAAAACATCGCCATATTTTTATTTTGGGATCTCGTTGTGTGTTAATTTTTGAGTGTGGATAGATTAGAGTTTTATTGCCTGAAAAAGTAAGAAAAAAAATAAATTAAATTAAATGTAAAATCAATGAAAGGTGAATGAACAAGACGTAAATGATATAAATTTAAATATTATTAATTAGTTTTTAATAAGAAAATAGACACTTACTATAATTAAGATGCTTACGTAAGCGTAGCCCGCTTAAGACTAAGTAAATAATCAAGTTCAAATACTTAAGCGCATATTATGATAAACTTCCGTTGCTCCAGACGCATCGGCAGCAGAAATGTTGTTTGTTCTGTCTCTGGTTACCGAGATGTTAGATTCGGCAAGTGAATTGTGGGATTGCTACCTATTCACGATAAGTTTGCATGAATTTAACTTTAGGGTAACGGCTTTAATGGTTGGCCACCGTACCTTTTTTTCACTTCGCTCTTGTCCAGTCACTAAGGTATTTTATGAAAAAAGGTTTATTGATACCGGAACAAAATCGTAACAGATAAAGAATCGAATCTTCAATTTAACACTTTGTGTTTTTTAAAACCTACCAGAGTAAAAAAAGGCACTAGTGATGGGCCACAAAATGTTATTGGTTGGCATTAAAAATTCTAGTGGTCGACCAGGTGCAATCAATTAATAAATAAAACATATTCATTGACAACATTATTTTGAAGCAACAGATTTAATAAAACAACATACAATTATTTTTAATAACAAAGTGAAAAGACACTAATTTTGCAACGGTTTATTCAACCACCAAGCTGTTAGCTTGCTTTGTATATATTGCTTGCTTGGTTATAATAGTAAACAATTCTCATTGATCTAAAATGCAAAACAATACTAGCAGCTCAAGAGATTAAAAATGCTTAAAGACAAAACAACATACAACTCATAGCTACAGTTGAAACTCGATATATATTCAATCTAATACCAGTAAAAGGACCAAAAACGGTTTTAGCGCTGTACATTAAGAATATTATGTTCTTTTACTAGTACAGGAACATTATAAAATAAGACACGATGATGCGATACGTGACATGCTTGAAAATAAGTGACATCGAATTATTTCAATCCACAAGAAAGACCCCTTCAACTGCGCCATCTACTGAGGGATAAGTCTCCTCAACATCGCCTATAAGATCCTCTCTGCCGTTTTGTGTGAGCGCCTGAAACCATTCGTCAACAACCTAATTGGTCCTTATCAGTGCGGTTTCAGGCCGGGGAAGTCCAACATCGACCAAGTCTTCACATTACGGCAGATCCTGGAAAAAACCCAAGAAATCCAGATCGACACCCACCACCTATTCGTCGATTTCAAGGCCGCATATGACAGCGTGCATAGGAAGAGCTAAAGAACGCCATGTCTAGTTTTGACATTCCTGCCAAACTCGTCAGGTTGTGCAGGATGACGATGGAGAATGATCGCTGCTCCATCAAGGTCGGTAACAGACTCACCGAGACCTTCAATGTCAAAAAAGGTTCTAGACAAGGCGACGCACTGTCATGTGATTTCTTTAACATCATCCTGGAAAGGATCGTGCAAGACTCACACGATAACACTAGAGGCACGATCTTCCAGAAGTCCGTACAATGGCTAGCATAAGCGGATGACATTGACGTGATTGGTTTAAGACAGCCAGCCGTCAATGAAGCGTTTGCTGGTTTTGAAGCTGAGGCGGCCAAAATGGGTTTAGCGGTGAACGAGGGCATAACGAAGTATATGCTGTCATCGAGAAAGGACGCACAACATCGACGACTTGTCCAAAACGTCACCATAGGCAGCTATAACTTCTAACTTAGGCAGCTAACAGTACGAACAACACCAGTACCGAGATTAAACGCAGAATTACTCTTGCCAATCGCTGTTTCTTTGGGCTCAAGAGGCAATTGAGTAGTAGAGTCCTCTCTCAAAGGACCAAGCTAACATTATATAACACCTTGATCATCCCTGTCCTGCTCTATGGTGCGGAGGCATGGACAATCACAAAAGCGGGTAAAGAAGCACTTGGTCTTTTCGAGAGAAAAGTTCTGCGTCCAATCGTTGGTCCTGTCTGCGTTGACGGTTATTGGAGAAGAAGATTCAACCACGAACTGTACAGGCTGTACAGCGGCATGAGCCTAGTCAGGCGTCTACGGATTCAACGTCTAAGATGGCTGGGCCGTGTAGAGCGCATGGGCAACACTGCTCCAGCTCAACTCCGAACTAGTGGGACAACGCAATAGAGGACGCCCACGGAACCGATGGCGCACCCAGGTGGAGAAGGACCTCAATCAACTTGGTGTGCGCAGTTGGAGACAGCTGGCTAAAGATCGTGCCAGCTGGAGAGGCTACTGGTGGAGGTCTAGGTCCACACCGGACTGTAGCGCTACCAGAAGAAGAAGAAGAATTATTTCAATTCTAGTGTAGATATGCAATTGTTTAATACAACACGAGTAATAAAACAAATGCTTACAGACAAAATTAAAACTATAGTTTCTAGAATTATTTCAGTTCGATCGGGAGAAAAGGAGAAACAAGCAGTTCAAAATTGTATGTACTCGGACTTGTACCGTGCTTGTGAAGGTAAGCATGCATGAAGACGTGCTCACGAAGGCCTCGGCGGACACGAAAAGGAATTGGCGACAGTTCTCAATCGTTGGAAGACACGTGGAACCACTGGCGCAAAAGACTGTAGTCAGATACCTGGGGATCTGGCTAGATCAGTATCTATATTTTAACAAACATGTAGATGCTGCTCTGGCCAGAGCCCGAGGCGCTTTTGCCCTTACAAAGAGACTGTTTTACAACAGCCAACTCGATGCGAGGGTGAAGGTTATCTGCTAAATGGCCCTCATCCGGCCAATGGTCACCTATGGGTGTCCCGTGTGGTTCAACGTGAGTGCAAGCTTGATGGAAAAGATTCGGTTGTTTGAGAGGGCTTGTCTTAGGGCTTGCCTTCGTCTTTATCGAACTCCAGAGTCCCAGTACATAAAATTCTACTCCAATTAGGTCTTATACAACAGGACAAACCTGATAAGAGTGAATAATTTCCTGTTGAAGTTGATTCGAGGGCATACTGCTAGAGCGATGAACTCGTCCAATAACTTGATCTCAGGGGCTTACTACCCCAATCCAGAATACCACGAAAGGGTACGGCACAATGGCTTCGTTCCCCCAGAAGCCTTTCTCCATTTAGAAACGCAGATACTTTGAATCCGCATGAAAAATGAAAATTGTTTTTTTATTTATCTTACGGCATTAACTCCGTAACATTAGAACAAGAATGAATAAATTTTCAGTTTCGAATCGAATCGGTTCTTGAAACTAACGGAATAGCAGAATTAGTAGAGAATTTTAACCATCGCCCCGGCCTTCAGAACACTGAACAGGGAAAATAGCACGGGACAATAACTTTGAGCCGTAATGACGTCATGAATAATAAGTCCTTCTTACAAGTAGTTGCTTAAGATAAGCTGGGATCTAGCATTATAAGGGGCAATATTTAAATTTCACGACATTTTTCAAAGAGCAAACCTAGTAAATAGGTTTGTATTCTTTCGATACGAATAGCACTATTGTTATAGACTGACTAGTATCAACCAGCAAAAGCAATTATGTAATATTATTAAATTGTTTGGCAGATGTAGAACATGTTCCTGCTTGCATCGGTGTCATCACATTCGAAAAATGTCCTATGGTTCTTATATTGCAGGATGAAAAGGATTAAAGTGGATGATCACTAGTGACGTTAGCCTAGTGCATTGAAGGTTGCAAAATTATTTTGGAAATTTCTTGTAAATCTGCACAATTGTTTGACAGCAAATACACGTAATTAGGCTTGTGTAGTTTTCAAACGAACTAGTTCAAAAAAGTCTCCAATAAGTGAATTGAGTGAACTAGTTCACAGTGTCATTTTTTTTTAAGTTTATTTAGTTCAGTAGTTCAACAAACTCAGGTATACTTTACTCTGCATATAAGAATAATGGAACTAAATCGAACTGAATTGACCGAAGGTGATTTGCTTTGTGTGTATTTCGGCATTGTGCACTGCAGGGTATTTTTTGTTTTACTACTAAGCTAAATCACATCGAGAAACGTTGCGTTAAATGTGAAGGTATTTTTAAAAATGTATATTCAGGAATGTATATACTGAAAGTTTTTTTTTAACTGTTTCTGGCGCGATGATTGGAGGAACTATTAAGGAGATTTCTTTCTAGTTAAGTTCTTATTAATAGTACAACACTTAATTTCTTGAACAGTGAACTAAGTTGACCTAATTGAACTAGAAGAACTAACTACATACTTCAATAAACAGATTTTCATGAAAAATGAAAAGTGTTTTTTATTTTTCTTACGGCATTAACTCTACTATATGTAATATGAGAGCAAGAATGAACAAATTTTCAGTTTTGCATCGAATCGGTTCTTGAAACTAACGGAATAGCAGAATTAGCAGAGATTTTTAAACAGCGCGTAGCGTATATGACTGGACTCTCATCGCGTAACTTTTAAGACGACTATCGCCCTTTTGATTCACTTCGATGATATCGTCGATGATTTGCTTCATGTTCGACTAGCGTTTCGACGTTAGTAGCGCGTTTCGACGATAGTTTCGCTTCATGTTGGCATACAAAAAAAAAAAACGATAGCGTCTGAGAGATATCATTTTAGCTGCTTCGCGTAGACATAAAATAGTCATTAACTATCGTCTTGACGACTGATTTTTGGCGATTGCTATCTCAGTATCGTCTCCTATTAAATGAGAACAAATTGTGTATACATATCTTGTTCTACACTTTTGAGAAATTTTTAGAGTGATAGGTCGCATTTGTATTAGTTTTGTTCGCTAACTGAAGTGAGAATGGATTAAAAATGGTGAAATTTGAGAGGAATTAGAGCAAAGATGTGATTCTTACGTGAGAGATATAATTTTCAGAGCACTCAAACTGTAACGATAGGCAAGACGTAGTTATGGTCTTACATGATCTGCTTCATGTAAGACCATCACACATCGACGATATCACCGAAGTGAAGAGAGTCTTGGCTTTTTCTTCGAAAGGGCAAATAAATATATCAAGGTAGATGCATACCCCTTAAACAAGCTGAATACAGTGACTGATGAATGTTTTCAACGGCAAATATTTAGAAAATTACACTTTCCGGGCACTTTATTTATTTATTTCATCCATCTTTGGCAACTTAGTTGAATTCTATGCAAGCGTTAGTAACAGGATCATTTTGCCTCAATTTTTCTTAATGGTATAAATGCTCTCTTTTGGAATTGAAAACTTATGGCATATGTCCTTAAGCGAGGCTCCCTTATTTCATTCGTCAATCATTTTATTTAATCTTCCCTTAAAGACGTTTGCGAGGTAAAGACATTTTTACCAAGCTTAACAAACTACTGGCCACTACGCATAAATATGTGCCATCTTTGCTACATTCAAGTTTCACTTGAAATTTAACCGTATTCAGCCGCTCGTTCTTACTCCAAACTAAGAGATGTGGATACCAACAGATGTAAATACACAAATGCGCAGACAAAACAAACAGAAACCCTGAACAACGAACAACGAAACTTGTGAAATCGAAAACATTGCCGTGCATACATCCACTGTCAAGGGTTTTGCTTTGTGTCCTTCTCTAAGGTAACAAAAACATCCGTTATATCGAGTGACAACTCTTTTTTCCGTACGCTATTATAGACACACCAACGCTTTTGAAAAAAGTGTAGGTTATATC
The DNA here is from genome assembly GCA_964034865.1 of Eristalis intricaria. Taxonomy (NCBI): domain Eukaryota; kingdom Metazoa; phylum Arthropoda; class Insecta; order Diptera; family Syrphidae; genus Eristalis; species Eristalis intricaria. The sequence continues at coordinate 94,095,986 of OZ035874.1, forward strand.
GAGCATTCATTGTATAGTCATTCGTTATACTGGACCACCTGAATACAATTCAGCAAGTTATAAGGCGTATCCATTTCTGATGTGTGCTGTCAAATTCATCGTACAGTAACATTCATATGTAAGGTTTCCCGAGGTCTAAGAATAAGACACATGTGCACAACATTTTCCTATTAAGAGGTGTATCACAGCATTGTGATGTAATATTGTAACCTTTCAATCCAACGCATATGGGTTGAAATTTTCTAGCTAATTCCGTTTCTGCACCCCATGGCAGCGTGTCCTCTGCCTACTTGACAGACTCTCTTTCGCAGTAGTTAACCCTCGAATTCAATTTTCTACCAACTTACGATTACATCTCAATTTTTATTTCCCTCCAGACAGTCGACAACGACAGAGCGCTGACTCCTCAGATTTCGCGGTTTCATTAGAGCACCAACGAAACAATGCAACATGAGTCCAATCCCAGAGACGTACACAAATATTGTGGCTTTCCCGCATGGAAATGCCACCCCCCGGTCGGCTGCTCGTGTCAAGGGACGACCTTAGCGCACGGTGTAGCCTTACAATAAAAACTAATGAGCATCATGTTCGAATGACCAACATTCGAAAGAATAGAACGTATTTGTTTGTGCGAACTGTTAAACGACGAACGTTCCTCGTTCTAAGTAAGTTACTGTGCACACAACACACACTCAACAACCCTCATTTCGCACGCACCCCCTATAAGGGTGGCACGTGTGCATCCAACACCACCAACAACAGACCAAAATCCATACACAACAGTTTCAAATTGCAAACTCGCACTCTCGCTCTTGTTCCAATTAAGCGGAGTTTTCAAAACATTGCACTCGCAAAGTGCGCACACGTGTCCCTTACACAAACAGGTCTTGCTTGGGACTTCTCTCCTGATTCTGATTATGACGCACTGAATGGTGGATAATCGGTGGAAATAACAAAACGGCGGCAATGGGGGTAAATACAAACACTAGAGAAGAGCGCAGCCAACTCTTCGTCTTGTTCGTGTTCATTATCATCGGTCTAAAACAATAACAAAGCGGGCGGCATGCCTCGATAAAGAGGTCTCACTGCTCACACGGCATCAGCCAACCGCACGGTGGTGGATAAATCAAAGGAATTGTGATTGTAATTATCTGTTAGTAAACAAACAAAAGATAAAAAGCAATTCCTAACCGATTCGTGGGGGTTGTTCAATAAGAAGTGAAAGATTAAACACATAATTACCTAGAATTACTCGTTCCTGGGATGGCCTTTCAAACAAACCATTCATTACGCGGGATGCGGCGGCGGTTCTCATCTTGCCTTCACGGCACACAGTGTGTGTATGTGCTTATGAAATGATAAATAGACCTTGGAAGTGGGTGTTTTGGAGTATTTGAAACCATCCATCCAGTCATCCAGCCAACGAAGGCAAGCCAAGCCAACCAACCAGTCAGTGCTAGTACGAGTGGAGGACTACTTAAAAGTGTTCGCAGCCGGAATTTTCTGTCAAACAAAAATCAACTCACGCATTCGTCGGCGGCGCTTTTACATCAAACTCTATGACTTCTGGCGGACAGACAAGTGTTTCGTCTTCGCTTCTTTCCCGCATCTCCGTCACCGTCTTCGCCATCACCGCTGCTAGAGGCACCGCGCACTGGAGGAGCAGCTGGGAAATAGCAAAAATATTTGGAGGAAAACAAATTTATTTTCTCATCGAATAGCTCTCTTCATTATCACTATCGGATTTCAAAAAGAACCAACTCTTCCCTTGAAGTTATTTCGCGCCGCCGTGCCGCGCCGCTCCACGCCAGCATCGATGCCGCCATCACCGCCAGCGCGGACTCTGACACGGGCTCGACAGATTTAATTTGGTTCATCGTGTGTACACGGCACAGTCGCCCAGTCGCCACTTTATTGTTCTTGTGGTTCCTTTTTGACACTCGGGGGTTAGCTTCTTTTGATCAGTGAACTTGTCAGATTTGACATTTGTATCGTATTTTCGAATTCGAACAAAAAGTGCCTTTTCCCTGCTGTCAGTTGGCAGCACGCTGCACGCAGCACGCAGCACGAGAGAGGAAAATATGTGTAAACAATTGAATGCAAGTAAAAATTTCATGCGAAGTGTCACATCGGGACTATCTATCTATCTACTGGTCTATCGATCTTCGGATGGTGCCAACATGTGGTGACAGATGAGAGTACACGGAAGAGGAACCTTTCAAGAAGGCGGTGCTACCTAGGGTGCTGTCGACGTCTTTGGACGAGTTCTGTTTTTCGAAAGTTGATCTTCTCTTGTTGAGAAAGGACACCACCGTCCGTGTGCTATTGTTTGTGTATTTTCCAACAAGAAGACCAGAAAATGTCAGCAAATGAGCGATCATCAGGACGAAGGGTGTTTGTGATGAACAAATTTTCGCAATAATCGGTTAACCTCAGGGGTCCCTTGCTATTGATTCATTAGACACTGGATGCAATGCGAAGCCTGCCTCACACCTGCCTCTGCCCGGGGCAACTCTTTAAAGAAAATAAAAGATGAAGCAGAAGAAGAAGAAACATGCAGATTGCAGTATATTGCAACAACTGCAGGATCGGCAGCCGAGTCGGTTCGGGGGGTTATCCTATTAGGGGCAAATAGGGATTAGGCATTTGACAGAGTGCAAAATTTGATAATGAGCACTAGTAAGCCTCCTCTGCTGCACGCCCGTGTAATCGTCTTATTGACATGATACACTTCACAGCCACTGTGGCCGAAGATGAAATGCTAAAAGGTTCCATTGTGTCGGAGCTCCTGTAATCTCTTCGGTAGCAGGGAAATGTCTCCTACCTTCCAGTCCATCGATCTAAGTGGATTTCGCTTAGATTTTCGAAATTCCCCAAGCATAGCTGACGCATCAATTGACTTCCGTAAAAAAGAAAAAAAAAACCAAGAAGAAGATGAAAACCATCGAGGTAATCTAGCTCGTAAATTGTGGACGGAATGCCTGCATCCATATGGCCTGCAATCATTGGTGACATTTATTAATATTCTATTTCCATGAACTAGTCTTCCCTCATTCCCACATCATCAAACCGTCACAGGTCTGAGTCCGTGGACAAGTTATGCATCTTTTGAGAAAATAAAAATTTGGTGGAAGTATATTTCAGAGATGGCCACTGCCACTACCCAGCCCAGAAGGCGGAGTGAGACTGTGAATGGTTTATTTATAAACTCTGCCTCTCAGGAAGTGAATTTTGTTGAGTAAACTCGAAAGATACACACTTCGGTGCGCGAAATTAAATATTTATGTTGGGCTGGTTATTTTGCTTGATAAATAGTTGTTTACGGATAGATATCGTCGGTGTTTCCAAAACACCTCAATTTCGCACTAATCCTTAGATGAATCGTGCTTAATGTTTACTTATGGGAACTTATGGAAGGTGGTGTCTTCGCTTCGCATTTGCATTCAATGCTCGGTTGTTTGGATTTGGAAGTGCCAATAAGAATTACAAAACTGTTTGAGACCCTTTGAGTGGGGTTATTGTGTTGAAAGACAGCCATGTGGTCTTTGTTGCAGGCAATGGGTGATTGGGGAAGTTGCTGATGAGATTCAGATTTTAATCATATCGAGTCTTCATGATTTCGGGTTCTGTCAGTTTTGTGTTTACTAGTTATTTGAATATTTTAAGTTTCTGAAAATAACGGAAAGCGGAGAAGCAACGCTTACCGATGAATGAAAAATTGCCTTTTTTATACCATGGAAGGGGTTTTGAGAAGTATTTGAAGACAGAATCGATAAACCCTTCAATCCAGCCAAATAGTGTAGGCGCTCGATATAGTGAGCAAATAAAAACTGAGTCTGTTCCCTGGAACGAGCGTGGGCTCCTTGAAGCAAATTTCATCAAAATTTGTGTGATTTTACATTCAAATCATCAAAAAATTAACATACAGTGCTCCACAAAAGTTTGCGTACAATGATAATAATAATATGGGTGGCGCGACAGTCCGTGGCGGACCAGGGCCTAGCTTCTCAGCAACCACTCGTGTTGTGCGTGCTATTGTTCTTTCACGCGTGGAAGGGACCTACAGTTTAATGCCGACTCCGAACGGCGAATTTGAGAAGCTTTTTCTGGACAGGAATACTCTTTGAGCATTGTCAGTGACTCGAAAGAGGCGGAGCCGTGAATTATCACAGGTGGTAAATTCGGGTATCGAACCTGGCACCCGCTGCGTAGGAGTCGACGCACTTACTCAATACGCCACTGCGACCCACAATGATTGCGTACAATGATGCAATTTGGAAAAAAGCTGTCATTCACAGAATATTGATTAAGAATATTTTCGGAATGTAATTTCATTCCAATAAAACAAGGTGAAAGGCTTCAGTTTTCCACGAAATAAATTAAATATTGTTATTCTTAAGGAAGATATAATTCGTAAGATTAACTCCGCAAATGTTTGCGTACAGTTGAAAATAAGTACAAGTAAGTATAAGTCAATAAATAATCTCTTCATCTCATTTCTCTTGGTGCTATTATTGAGAAGGATATCCTCTTATCCTCGTGACATTCTTTAACCGGTATGACACGGGTGCTACCAACTTTGTGGTGTAAGAGATGCTTATACAATAATCCCCGGATAGTTGGAGCCCGCTCAATTGAGTTCCCCGTTTAACTAATCGAAAAACTAAGCAAATAAACAATTCCATAAAATATGTACATAACTTTTTCCGTTTAAATATGTACCCTCTTAACTGCGCTACCCGGTTAATTGCATTGAATAAAGTTAAGTTTTTCATAAAACAGCATATAAAATCTCCTGGATAATTGAACACACCCAATAAAAAATAAATTTTTGTGTTTTCAGCTTAAATAAAATCAAGCAGAGTTGAAAATTGTCAAATTGACATGTGCTTACGGCTTGAAAAAAATCCAGAAGAATTGCTAAGTCAATTGTCAAATTTGAATCAAATAGTTTTACGATTGCTGCGGATTAACGTGAATGATAACATGTTTGGATGATTAATTAGGAATGTGTGTAAATGTCATACATTGCATTTATTAGATTAATAATTATGCCTTGAATCCATTTCGTGATGTCCATTTCGATATTCTACAGGCAACCATGAGCAAACAAAAAAACCTCGCTTTCTTTAAAGAAAAGGTTGCGAGTAATTGCTGAAGCTACGGAAAACAACAAAACTCGATTGGAGGATATGGATGCTGCCGGTCGACGCTGAATCGGATTATACAGAATCAAGATATCATTCTTGAAAAGTCAAAAACTTGTAATCTGACAATCAAAATATTCAAGAGTGTCTCCAAGTGGGCGGAGCTATTACAGTTTGGATTAACCAAATAAGCTTGCCTGGAGCTATAGTTTCTTCAAACATAGTATTGGCGAATGCAAAACAGTTTTTAGTTTTTTATTACGTTATAAAACATGGTTTCCTTTCCTTTTGGTTTCCTTGGTTCTTGTAATTGCGTTCCTCGGTTAAATGCGTCTAAAAACATGCATTTTGCCAAAAGCAACTAACCGGGGATTAATGTATTAATCCACACAACTTATAAAGCTTATTCCAACATATCTTTATTATTTTTATCGTGGGTACGGATCTTTCATTCTAGTGTCTCCGATATGTGCCCAATGGCTATGAGGTCTGGGCTCTGTTCGGTTCGTAGCATTTTGATAGTTCTATATGACAGCCGAATACACTCATTTTGTGGGGTGTTGTTGGGGTAATTATCTTGCTGGATATAATAATCGAATCGTATTCCATCAATATTTCAGCACTGTCTTTTAATTAAAATGAAGAACCTGTTCGTGTAGGTTCTTCATTCCTTCGATTAGTAGAAACTTTCCGACTCATACTGACGCCATGCAGCCCCACACCATAACACTTCTACCATCGTACTTTACTGTTTCGCTGGTATTGATTAGTTTAAGGGCTGTTTTAGCTCGTTTTAAGGTTTTCTTTTAATTCGTCGGAGAAGATAATAATACTTACTTACTTACTGGCGACCCACGCAGGGCCCGAGCCTGAGCAATCACTGCTTTCCATCGTTGACGGCCCTGTCCACGCTGCTTGCATCCGCGAATACTTGGTCTTTATATCGGAGATTCGGTCTTCCTCTCTTTCTCTAACCAGGAGGCTCGGATTCGAATACCTCTTAGCTGGAGCGTGCACTCGATGTGGGAGACTGTATATTCAACGAAATTTTGCCTTCCACATCTTGTTACAGCGGTTGTGTCTTTTCCTCCATTAGCCTTCCTCGCAGGGACCATATATCCGACGTAGAATTTTTCTTTGGAAGACACCAAGAATCAGCGCCGCAGTTTTGCTTATCGTCCAGCTTTCGGCTCCATATAGTAGGACTGGCAAAATAAGGGTTTTGTAGAGCATGATCTTAGTCCTTCGAGTCAGGAGTTTTTACGCCAGTTGATTTGACAAACCGAAGTAACACCGGTTGCCAAGGGCGGTTCTACGTCGAATCTCCACTGTGATGTCGTTTGTGGAGTTTACGTTTGCCCCGAGGTAGACAAACTCCTTTACTGCGTCCAACTTGTAGCTCTCGATTGTGATATTTTGTCCTAGGTGGTGTGTGACGGATCGTTTTTTTGTCGACAGCATATATTTTGTCTTATCCTCATTGACCTTCAGACCAGCTCGTTTTGCCTGTTCTTTAATAGCTGTGAAAGTTTCCACTGCGGCACTTTGGGAACGCGCTATGATGTCGATGTCGTCTGCATATCCCGACGGCTTGTAGAAGATAGTGCCTTCCGTGTTTACGGCTACCCGCCGCACTATATTTTCCAGTACCAAATTGAAGAAATCACTCGACAGCGCATCTCCTTGCCGAAATCCGGTGCAGGTTTTAAACGATTCGGAAGTCCTTGAGCCGAACTGCACGGTGCATCGCGTATTTGTTAGCGTGGTGCGACACAACAGGATCAGTTTTCCCGGGATCCCGAATAACTTCTTGCGATGAATGCTCTCGTTTGCGGCTTCAAAATCGATAAAAAGGTGGTGCGTATCGATTTGAAACTCGCCAGTCTTCTCAGGATTTGCCAAAGTGTGAAAATTTGATCTATAAAATCGACATTTGCCGGGCTGGAAGCCGCAATGGTACGTGCCGATTAGTGCGGTGCAAAGCAGCGTTTAGACCTTCACTCCGTACGCTGGACAGGATCTAATAGGCGACGTTGAGCAGGAATATACTTCTATACTTGTTGCAAGAGGTAGGATCGCCTTTTTTTTTGATAGGGCAAATATATATGAACCATATAACTGGACTGCCTGAGTGAATGATTGAAACAAAGATCAGGAATCTTCATAAGCCACTTACCGAAGAAGATAAAAACCCAGGCGAAAAATAACAACAATCATTTCTCAGTGTGCTCTTGAGATGCTGTTCAATTATTTAAGAATGGTCAACTAGCAATAGCAAAATGTTACAAGGCGAAATTAAATTCAAAGAATAAGCAAGCAAAGATGAGCAGTTTTCTAGCAAAGCTTAAGTTTGCTAAATTTTTGTTTTTAAAGTACATGGAATGTATACTTTTTTTTACGGATGAGTTGACTTTTTTTTAGATATACTTTTTACAAATATTGCCTTGTTTTTTTAGTAATTACAACGATTGATTGTAAAACCACACACATTTTGATGAAATTTGCTGGCGCTCGTTCCAGTGAATAGGCTTGATTTCGAATCTTGATTGCTTTTTGGTAGTTAACATAATCAACATGGAATCTGATTTCGATGTAAGAAAAAATACTACCAAGTGTCACTTAGTACACCCAGGATGGACATTTATAAAAATCGCAAAGGATCTATAAGTCAATAGGAAAACAGTTTCTACTGCTATTAAGAATTATAAAGGCCCGGTGCACAGATGCATTATTTTAACGCGCTGTGCCGGAGCGTCACCGCATTTGCGTCTTACAGTACTCATAATCAGATTGAGTGGAGCACACACACATCAGATAACGCTGCGGCATCACGCGTTTTTTTGCGGGTAAAACCACTTGTAGGTTTCGGCGAGACCGCTGCGTCACCGCAGAAACAGTTGTGTCTTTTAGTACTTTGATTGTTATTGACCAGTGCACACTTGCGTCATTCTGCCGCTGATTGAAAAAGCCGTCAGACATGTAAAAAATAATAAGAATTATATGTAATTGAGATAAAAAGGTTTCCAGAAATATATGCTAAAACCATTTATAATGATAAATAACATGAGCGCTCAACTTGAATAATTTAATAACACCTAACGCATCCAGAAATATTAGGGAGAAAAAATAGTTGAAATCGGTTCAGGTCATGGACGCAAGGAAAAAAAAGTTGGCCAACAAGTTCAATCAACAGAAACATGTCGCATTCCCAAAGGTGTATATTAACAAATCGCCAGACTTCTATTGTTATCAATTATTATCTTCTACGTCGGGTATGTGGTCCCGTCTGTGCGGAAGGCGAATGGAGGAAAAGACACAACCGCAAACTCTACGAGCTGTACCAGGATGTGGAAGGCAAAACGTCAATTATACCGGCTCGGCCACATTGAGTGGATAGATACCAACGCTCAAGCTAAGAGGGTTTTCGAATAGGAGCCTCCTGGTTCGAGAAGGGGAAGAAGACCGAGGATTTACGGTACAAGGACCAAGTAATCGCGGATGCAAGACGCAGAGTGCCCAGCACCGCCAGCGATGGAATGCAGTGATTGCTCAGGCTCGGACACATTGAGTGGATAGATACCAACGCTCAAGCTAAGAGGGTTTTCGAATAGGAGCCTCCTGGTTCAAAAAGGAGAAGAAGACCGAGAATTTACGGTACAAGGACCAAGTAATCGCGGATGCAAGACGCAGAGTGCCCAGCACCGCCAGCGATGGAATGCAGTGATTGCTCAGGCTCGGACCCTGCATGGGACGCCAGCCTTATAAGTAAGTAAGTTATATGGTTCAGAAGATTAATCAATTTCTCCGTGGCTACGTTTGTATAGAGAAAATGGCAATTTGATAAAAATCGCACAAAAATGAGCGTTTTTTTTTTCCAGTGTTGCGAAAATTGAGGAGTTGCGTGAATCGAGTTTGTACTGTATTGTGTTTTTACTATATCAAATATGAACAATGTCTTGCAAATTCATCAAAAGGGATTTGCTAAAATCAAGACTGTATAAGTATAATACACAATACTTGCAGAAAACCAAGATACCAGTAGAATTCTGAGTTTAGAGATCAGATTTCAAGGAATGTCAAAAGTTTAGAAACATCAATCAAGAACTGGTAGAGCCTTATCAATTTTTCATAAGTTTATTTAATATGTGACGATTAAGATGAACTTCTAAGGAATATGACAAAAGACTGTTGTTCGCTCTAATTCAAGTGTCCGCATTAAGTCAAGTGAATCAAGTCAAGGCGGTGATGCGAGGGATAACATCAGAAGGGAAATTTGCAAGTTTAATCAAGTGATGACTGGGATTAAATAGAGACGGAGCAGAGCCTGGTCAGGCATCTACGGAATCAACGCCTAAGATGGCTAGGTCATGTAGAGCGCATGGACAACTCTGCTGCAAGTGTTTTCGACTCTGAAGCAGTAGGACAACGCAATAAAGGAGGCCACGGAACCGATGGCGCACACAAGTAATGAAGGATCTCAATCAACTTGGCGTGCGAAATTGGAGACATCTGACTACAGAGCGTCCCAGCTGGAGAGGCTTGTTGGCAGAGGCTCAGGTCCACCCCGAAATTAGAAGGAGAAGTTAATGTAGAACATTAACGAATATTTGTCCGTTAATAACGAAATAATGTAAATGCGATTGAGCAGTTAATGAAACGGTATAAAAACGCAAAAAATTGTAAATCGAAGGAAGTTGAACTTTTTGAACTTTGTCTTACTCAATGTCAAATTATTACAATTTACTATGAGATTAACCCTACTAGAAATTGATAATGAATACTTCCGAAATTCCGATTTGGTTCTTGCAACTTTAAGAGCGCTTAGTTCGATTTCGTCAACCTTTCCACCATTAAATGTCAAAATAGTTTATTGTATGGGATTCCATGGGTAGGCTCACTTCACACTTCACATAAGAAAAGTAGCGTAAAGCCTTTGGCTTACATCACAGAACTTGCATGTCGAAGAAGACAACGAATAAAGTCCTTTAAAACTCATTTTTTCATTTTAATTCATTTTTATTGTGGAATTCATAACAACTTATATACTAGACAAAAATGCCTAAAACTAGTTGTACGTACATTGTTACTACTTCTAACTTACTGGCCCTAGGAGGGCACTCTAAGCTAAACTTAACCTTATTCTATGTCTTTCGACCTAATCTTACGGAGTGAAATATAAATGAGAATTTAAAAAGAACAACTTAGTATTAAGAAAAAATTTGAAAACTTAATGACTGAACGGTTTATATTAAAACTTACAAGCTAACTTATAATCTACCTTAAAATAAAACCTACAAACTGACTTAAGCTAACCTACGTATATATGCATATACACATGTCTATACCCCTATACACATGTGTATACGCATATATCCTTAATATACACAATGTATACATGTATCGTCATGTATACACATATACATTCTTGCTATTTTTTTTTTTTTTCCACATATATACAACTTAAAAAACTACCTTAAAACTACCCTAAGATATATAAGTCGGCCATAGGTTGCGGCTGATAGATTTCCATCTAATCCGCTGCAAGACAGAGACCGACTGCGCCCTTTAAGGGGGAACGCACTACCCTTTCTACCCCGGTTCTAAAGGGTTCGACGCTGGAGTTCCCTCGCTCCCCAGCCACCAGAAATTTTGGTGTTGCCTAGCAACATCCCGAATGTCTCGGGTGGATACCGCCGTACTGAACCGGAGGAGACCCTCCTCAGCTCGTTGTGCGACAGAACGGTCGTGGTTGAGTCGCCCATCCACAATTGATCTGGCTATGTGAAAAATGAGCGGTACCGCATTCATATCTTGTAACAGGCCGGCCGAAGCCACTGTGGCGTACCTTTTCGTGGTATTCCGGATTGGGGTAGTAAACCCCTGAGATCAAGTTTTTGGACGAGTTCATCGCTCTAGCTGTATGACCTCGAGTCAACTTCACCAGGAAATTATCCACTCTTATCAGGTTTGCCAGAGCAGCATCTACATGTTTGTTAAAATATAGATACTTATCTAGCCAAATCCCCAGGTATCTGACTACAGTCTTTTGCGCCAGTGGTTCCCCGTATCTTCCAACGATTGAGAACTTTCGCCAATTCTTTTTCGGATCCGCCGAGGCCTTATACAACGGCGTCATGAACAGAATGGTTTCCGACTTCTGGAAGTTGATACTCAACTTCCAGTCATCGCAACTTCTCATGAATGAATCGAAGTCACCCTGCGTGAGGGTAGTGATTTCCTCGATCTTTTTGAGGAAGAGAACTTAAAAGATCGCTCAAGTAAATGTTGAACAGGATCGGCGAATTAACGCCACCCTTATGGAGACCATTTTTTACCTCAAATATACCTGTGGAGGTTACGTTGCCATTTTTGACGACGAACCGTCTACCGGTAAGCATGTTAGACAGTAGGTACAGCTGTGTGGTTTGCTAATGCCTAGCCGATTGAGCTTGTAGAAAAGACCTTCTAACCATACGGTGTCAAAGGCCTTCTCCAGATCAATCAAGCAGGCACCCGTACATTGTTTCTGGCTCTTGTTCCATTGGATATCCGACACCAGTTTCGACGCAGCATGAATAGTGTCATGCCCCGCTTTGAAACCGAATTGGTTATCCGGAATTATATTTTTGTCCTTAGTCCAGTTGATCAGAGTTCTATTGATCACCTTCTCGAATACCTTGCTGATGTTCGGAAGGAGACTTATTGACCGGAGGTTGCAAGGATTCGAAGAATCTTTTCCTCTCTTGGATATGGGTTGCACAATCGCAGTTTTCCAATGCTCTGTATAATGTGCATTATTCAGAGCATTGTTAAATAGGATTGTGTACATATTAACCACTTCCAGGGGGAGGTGTCTTAGCACAATATTGGAGATCCCGTCGATTCCAACAGACTTTTTCTTCTTTAATGATTCGAAGACCGCTTGGAGGTCTGTCTTCGATATGAACGGGGGATGAACCCCTTCGTCGGCGATGGCATTATCTGCCATGTTATCATCATTGAACACGACAAAGCCAGTGTTCTCAGATCGCCATTGTTGCAGATCCTCACGAAGAAGAGTGTTGTTAGCCAGTACGCTGTTCTCCAGGTCGTGGTTCGGGCGAATACTCTCATTCACCTTGTACACTTCCTGAAAGACCGCGCCAAGTACCTCCACTTTTTCTTGCGGATCTTCGACCACAAAGAAGTTATCGTCGAGTACGGCGTTATCTGGATCAATACCTGCTGTAGTCAGTATTTGTTCGTTGTCCGTCGTTCTAGGAAGCTTAAGGCACGGAAGATCGCTATGTTTTCTTCGAAAGAATTTATTTATCTGAGGGAACATGGTCGGGTTGTTAGATCTGACAGACTGAATCTTATTGTTCCAATACATATTAGCAGAAAGTCTGTAGTTCTGAGCAATCAATGTTTGAATATTCTTAATGAGCGATTTCAGTGTCCTAACTTCCTCGACTCGTCTGTCAGTAAACCGCCTGTACAAGGTTTTTAATCTTGACAGGAGTCTACTATTTTGAAACGATATCGGATTCCTCTCATGGTCGACTACTCCGCAGGAGACGAGCTATAGTTGGTGTCTTTTTCAGAACGTGTTGTGTTAAGCTGGCCACTTAGTCAGCTTTTTTAAGAAAGTTTGCTAGACTTTTTCGTATTCGAAATTTCTACATAGCACCAACCAAAAAATGTGAACCTCATATCTTCCTCAGACAGAAGGATTTCCAGCTCACAAAACTGGAATGGACAGAAACAATGCTTTTGAATCCAACGATAAAAGTTACCCCACCTAAGGGTATTCCCACTAAACACATGTTTCCTCGTGGATGTGGAGCGGCATTAAGTTCAATTTAACAGCGGAAACAATTCACTCACTTTTATATCAAATATGTTTTTTAAATGTGACGCCATAAAAGGATCGTCACACATCACCTCAAATTAGCCATCGTGCAGAATGCCGAAATGAATGAGTACTTGAGACAGCTGATGGCTCGCCAGTCATTTTTAACTTTTTAATTGCCCGAACGACATTCGCTCCCTCGGAAAAAAAACAAGACAAAAAGATTCCAGCTACAGACCCACTTCAAAGGCTTCGATGATGACCAACTATTCCAAATCAATAGAAGCCGCACACAGTTTACGGCCAATAATTAACACATCACGTCTGAAACTCTTCAATGTCTTATAGGTCGCTCGTCGCAAGCGCGTTCGCTGATCCCTAGACAAGGTGGTTGGTGAGCCGTGAAATTTGTCTGAATCGCCACTTGACAGACCATAAATAGCACCTTTTTTCCGAGGGCAGATGTTGAACGCATTTATTGCCGCATCATAAACGTCTGACGGTGTTTAAAGTCACACGCCTGATACCGTTTCCAATGAAGGTACGCGCTCTGCTCAATCTACTGTGTCAGAGTGCCGGCCAGGGGACTGCGAAGAGCGACAAGGAGAAATTAAACGAATTATCTCCTCAATAAAAAATCAATCAAAAAAACACCACTTGTGGTGGTAAACATGCTCTGAGGGCGACTAACATCACGTAGATCTTCCGTGGACCGGAGTACACACAGCCTCGGATCAAAACACATTATCGCTGTGTGGCGCAGAGAACAGAGAAGGGCGCTCTCCAGCGTTATCAGCAGCGCGTGTCAGCGTAATACATACAGCACCGCACCAAGTACAGAGATTGCAGAGATAGTGCCGATGATTATGCGGGATGACGAGCTGCAGGCATTTACCCGTTAGGCGATTGACGGCGATAAACAACGTTAGCGAAAGTGCATCACAAGGACCCTTCTGCGAATGTGCGACGATTAAGGCATTACGTCTGGCTGTCGCAATGAACAAATGAACTGCCAACCCCGCGCTGCAAATGAGCGTGCTGAAGTGGGCTTGCCACAAGAACGTGAGCTGAAGGGCATGTCGCAGACGTGATAGTGGAACTGCCGATAGACATGGTCCCTCTTTCTATGATGACGTTACAAGGTGGATGTTGTGCTTGAATTTGCATTCGTCGAGTGCAGAAACCCCACAATATTATTTCGCTCGTATGCATAAGTAATCAACATAAGCGACGGGGTGTTGTGCGTCGGTTGGATCAAAATTTGAATAGTCCGCAAGCCAGAAGTGAAAGAGAGTCAATTAAGCTGCTTACTGTTTGGGTTTATGACGGACAATAGGCCGGCACCACACCTTGTGAAACCATAAATGTTGAGATGCAATGTTGGAGCGCATTATGATTCGGATTGATTACATTCGCGACGCGCTGTTTACGATGAAATACAATACACAATAGAGAATGCGATTGCAGCGGTGGGGAAACAACTACTCAGCTATCGGGATTAGGAAAATATTGATGACTGAAGATGGGAGTGTGTCTGAAGGTGCTACCTCTTAGCAGAACAGACATGGTCAATGAATCAGAAGGAAAGAAATTGTTAAAGGAGTAAGTAAAAAGACGTGGACGAAATCTCCCTTACTCGAACTTTTTCGTCATATTTTACCAAGTCTCCTTCAATTGTTCATTCAACAATATCCTCTCTAAGTCAAACTCCTTCTAACTCGAAAAAAAACATGGTATCCCGTGAAAATTCCACTTAGGGAGAGTGGGTGTTTGGGACATGTGGACAATACTGGCTATTCCTAATAATCTATACCATAACAGGGAATCCTTCTTATTGCCGCATACCGACATGCAATCATTAATTGAATAGAGTGACCGAAGAACAAGATGTAGAACGATTTTTTTCCCAGTATTTCTTGTCCTCGTATTCTCGCGAGGTGTGTGCCCTTACTTATCGGGTGCACATACTCGGTCTACTGTTACTCAATTCGACTAACAGATGGCAAATCGATTTTTTGATGGAAATGTTGCTATAATTCAAGGATGTGGAACGGTTTTAGTAAAACAAATACGGTTTTATGTTTCTGTTTATTATTATTCAATTCCGTTTTAAAGTTTTAAATGAACTAAATAAATATATAAAATACGGTAATAATCAGTTGAACTTCTAGCTATGTATATGTATTAAGTAAAGATTGTTGATAATGTGTTGTAATACCAAATTTCTTCGATTGAGAAAGAAAACAACAAAATTCATTTAAAACAAAGTTTTGTAATCCATATTATGGTTTATCCCGTTCTTCCACCTAAGTGAGGGCATTATTAGCTAGGGCATTCCTGAGTGCAGTGCAAATCAAATATCAATTTTTGAGACAATGTCGCCTATCGCACGATTTGTTAATTGTAAATTTCCCCTTCGCGTAGATTTTCTTATCAAAATCTTCAGGGAACTTTCAAATCGCGCAAACAAAAAACACGACTTTCCAATAGGCCACTACAAAAACAAAAACAAATTTTTTGTGCCAAATTGTCTGCAAAACATGAGTCTGTAGACCATTTTTCTAACTAATATTAACAAACTTGTTAACAATTAAAGTTTAAATTCTTAAAAAATTACTTTTTTTTTGTATTTAGACATAGTCTTGCAATTCAGAAAGTGAGCGGATATCGGTAGTGTAGTGTCTTCCAAATGAGCAGCTGTCGGTAATGTAGTGTTTTAAAAATGCTATTATGGAAAACGCAACTCATCCACACTCAAATGGTTGCGGATTTCTAGGATGAAAGATCAGTTGATCTCCTTCATATCCAGCTGAAGTTATATATGGAGAATTTAAACAAATAAAGAAATAATGCATCTTAGTTTGTTGATAACTTTTTTAACTGCAGTCTACATTTGCACCTAAAACCTGGAACACAAAAAATGTGGAGGTATTTCAAATTACGGTATAAAGTCTAAAAAATAGAAAAAAGTAAATTTACAATTATCTATACCACTGTTATACCACAGCCTATGTCCAAAAAAAACAGTTATTCTACTCGCAAGAAAAAAATCTAAAACGACTGCAAAAAAACATTAAATCCAAGCGACTGATCAGGCTATGAACAATTGCTCTCAGATTAACTCTTGTATTTCATTTGGCCTATCGTCTTAAATGCGATTGCAAGCAATTTTGATCTGATTGCCGTCATTTACTTGTGTGGAATTGTTACTATTTCAAATTGAACTGGTCTGAAGTTCGGTTTACGGTGATGATTGCTAGAAAACCAAAGTACATGAGGTTCATATTCCTCGTCTCGTGCTTTTAGATCGCTATTCCTACTGCAAATTACACTTGTATGCGTATGCGGGTTTCACACGCGTTACGTATTAAGACAAAATAAATCACACAAAGGAATTTGATAATTCGTGAGTAAATATATCTCACATGTAGAAGTCGTCTTTCATTACGTACGTCTGTAGATTATTATCGCTGTCCACATTATATAAACAGAAAGTATAGCTTAGACATTATTGTAAATTTCCCCCGAACAGCATTCCACATGAAAAAATCCCTTTTCACTTTTCCCTTATCATGAGTTCCGGGCAAAAATTCGTTCATCTTCGAAAAATTCCCCTTATTGCGAGTTTTTATTTCTTGTGTGACTCCTTTCGCACGGACATTTTTCACTCAATTTTTGTATTCGAAGGAGAGAATAAGAAAAGCGGAAAATGTAAGTTGTTTGGTTCTCTTAAATAAGTAGAAATCAATTATACATAATTTTATTTCAGGAGCGAAACTCAAGCTCTAAACAAGCAAGGAAACTATATTTTGTTAAAAAAAAATGCTTGAAAAACCGGATATGGCTAGGGGTTTTGCAAAAAAAAAACAGGGAGAAAGTGGCACAGTTCTGGACTTAGCTCGGCGCTAAATAGCGCGAGTCCACCAACGCCAAAGCGAAGCTGAATGGAAAAAAGGAAGATTTAACTGTTTTCTTTTTCTTTAAATGCAGGTCGATTTTAAAAAAATTATTTATTTCTTGATGACAAACGAAACTTTAGATGTCAATTTTGACAACCAATCACAAGTAGGATAAATAGTTATCCGCTTCTTATTTGCCGAATTCGGTGAATTAAGTTATCCGCTCGTTATCACATGACAGTTAAGGCTAACGTTTGTAATAAGAATATAACACGCGTTAACGTTTGTAATAAGAATATAACACGCGTACTAATTCTTCGCTTTTTCATGTTTATTAATAAGGCTGCGAGAGTCCACCAAGCCAAAAGCGAAGCTGAATGGAAAAAAAAAAGAATTAAATGTTTTTTTTTTCTTAAAATACATATCGTTATTAACTGAATGGGGACAATATTTGCATGTGTTCCATCAATACTACTTATAAATCCAGGTTGCTTGTACAGTTGACTCCTCCTAAGTCGAATTCTCACGGGATACCATAATTTGTTCGAGTTTGACGGAGTGTCACTTAGAGAGAGGTTTTTGTATGGAAAATTGTATTACGACGAAAGAGTTCGAGTTAAGAAAATTTTCGAGTCCACTGTATTTGGAATAAGAATCATGAATAATTCTAAGTTGTTCATCTTGCGACAGCCAAGTTATCCCTGTTCGCAAAGATAATGCTTAAAAAGGTCTAACATTTGAGCAAGCACTTGGATAAAAGACAACTGTGACAAACCAATTTAGTAGTCCTTATTAACTTCCTTTTGGTATCCGCAAAAAACATCAAGCGGTCAGCAATTTTATTATTAACTTTTTAATTCGTTGAATGTTATCTACTTTTTGCATCAACATTGGTTTATTAACTTCTTTATAAGCCTACTGTCAAAGCACCAGAATCTATGTTCGAAATGTCAGAGCTGATTCGAAGTAAAATTTTGTTCACGTGAAACTCACAAAAGCTTAAAAAAATCCGCGAACAAAAATTCTCACGCGAAATATAAACCTATCACCCTTATTCCTAAATCCGCCGGAGGGAATCGGCCACCGTTATCGAAAATTTTCGATTCGGAAATACTATTGAAGTGAATCGTCCGCATCTCGGTAATGTGAATTGAGATCATCTGCATTCTTAAATCCGATCGAATCGAATCACTCCATACAAACAGATCCGCATCAAAATCGTTGCGGATTCGTATAAGTTGAGTAGGTTATTAGTAAAGATGTAAGTTATTTTTATTGTCATTAGCATTATTTAACAAATGAAATTGTAGGAAGAAAACTACATACAGGGAAAAAGTCAAAGTGCTGGTCGAGAAATTCCTGTCAGCGAAAAACTTGACAAATATACGCTATAAAATGTGAGATTTTTTTGAAAGTTCACTAAAATGTTTAATCGAAAAATTGTGAATCAATCATTTTTTTCATTGAAAAATACATAGATATTTTGTTTAAGTTAAATAAATGCAATTTTATTTATTCGCTACTACATGCATACGTACATGTGTACATATGTATATTATAAAGATTTGTACATATGGGTGTATAAACTTCACATTGCTCCGTTTTTATCAAACTTGCTTTAGCCAGCCAAGAACTGGCCAACAGTTCTCTTTAAACATGATGGCACTGTTATTTTGTTCACTTTTGTTTTGTGTAAACAAAAAAGTGAGCAATACTATCCATTATGTTTATTTAACAAACAATTTGGAACGAAAAACACAATTCCCAATGTTTGAATTTCAAATTAAATTTCTTCAATCAAACGTCAAATCGAGGAACAGCTGACTTCGAAAAAGAGAGAAGTGATGTCGATAATATAGTGTATCCGGCAGATTCAATGATAGCATGAATCCGTTCACGTGAATCGAATCTCCGATCCGTCGGATTTGGGAATAGGGCTGAATAAGGTTGATAGGGTTTTTTGATCGATTGTCGATGAACTTTACATTGAAGTATGACCATCTGATATCGGACACGCGACCGCGGGTGGAGACAGTATACAATTTTTTGTTTAAAATAAATGTTATATAAAAGTTATAATCGAAATCTATTCGCAATAGGTTGACATTTGTAAGCGAATGAAATTTCGTTAGCCAAAAAACATAGCAAGCGGTCACATTTGACTGTTTTTCGATGAGAATAGAGTCGTTTGTATAATCAAATCGTACTGTAGTCCAATTTGATACCCGAAATTTGACTAATTGGAGTTATTTAAATCTGCTCCTGAATTGAAAATCTGAATTCGAATGGATGGCGTAAGAGGTATGACTACTGCTAGGCATATCCAAACCAACTCTGTATACGAACTCACTAACTGCTCGTCGTATTCCTTTACCTCATTGAAATTCCACCCACTTGGGAAAAAAAAAACAACACAAAACTCAATTTTTATTCATACATTAAATACGTTTTTTTCTTGTATTTTTATTAATTGTAAACCATTTTCCATTCTGTTGTGTGTTCGTTATTAGTTTTCTTTTCTTAAAAAAAAACAATGATAGTCGATCAACGGACAATGATAGACAGTTGCGTGAATCTATTCAAAACCATAATTTATTGTTCACAGAAAAGGTAGAGGAATTTTTACTTAAATTAAAGAGTAAATATAAATTGTATCCAAATGATCGCATTACCATAAATATCATCAGTAGTTGGGTCTGAATTGCCCGTTTACTTGTTTCTCTTTATCTTTCTCATTCTCTCTACATATTACAATGTCTTTTGTCATGTCTTGTCGTTTGACGAGACTATTCGACGATTTAAAAATCATCAGAATTGCATGCTACGCATATGTGCCCGATGATGGCGATCATCATTTTGGATAAATCTAAAAGTTAATGATCAACCAAATATGTTTTGTTTCTCTTTTCTGTTTCTGTTTTGTTTTTGTTTTTTTTTTAAATCTTAAATCTACACAATAATTTTCAGTCATTTTTTTTTGTTTTTTGTTTGTTCGATACCTACTTAAATGCCTAGTTGTCGGATTCTTTCTGTTCTTTATTTTGTTTTATAATTGTACACACAACGAATGTGCCTCTGTCTGCTACATACGTCTGTTTCCATTTCTTAACTTTACTTTGTATTTAATTGTCTGAATTTGATGATGATGTTTACGATGATCCTTGTAATTTTACTTATCTTGTTTGTTTGTTTTAACTATATGTATTTTTTTTCTTGCTCTTTCTCGTATAAAAATGATAGGTTTCCTTATTTTGTGTTTGCTTCGTATGATTATTCAATAACTAAAATATGAATTTGTTTGTTTTTTTTTTCGTATTTTATTATTTTTTCTTTTTCTTACTTTTTCACTTTGCTCTTACATCTCGCACATCTTCTGGTTGTATAATTCTATTATCTGTTTTCATTTCTCTTTTACTTTCTTTTATAATTAGTATTGTATGTATATTGAGTAAAAAGTTAGAAAAAAATATTTTTATTACTTTTGTTTGTATTAATTCATTGTAGTGATATTATAAATTGTTTAGTACTTTTGGTATTTGGTTAATGCGTTTTCTTTTTTGTTTCTTCTTTATTTATTTTAAATGGTTGGTTGGTTTTAATGTTTTTATGATTTATACGTTTTACTTTCATTTTTATTGTGGTTTTGTTTTGTTTTGTTTATATATAGTTCTATTTGAATAACTTATTAATTACTTAAGTTTTTGTTTTGTGTGTGTTAACGTACTCACTCAGTCCTCCCTCCGGTGTGAGGAGTTCTTTTTACTTTTTTCGTTATTTTGTTTTTTTGGGACTTTTGTGATTGTGTCATCCTGTTAGAAACATATTCCTACATTCATACATATTGCAACTTAAATATTGTTGTTTGAGTTTTATACACTAAATTGGTTGTTAAAATATATATAATTGAATATGAATTTGCTTAATGAATACATTTATTTTTTTCGTCTTCATTTTCATTGAGAGTTTTTATGTTCTTTATGGTTTTTGTTTTATTTATTTTTTTCTTTTTTTGTTTACATATATAAATATAGTTTTTCGATATTATTGAAACGTTGTTGCTGTAACTGTGCTGTCGTCGAAGATAAATTGGCGGTTATTGAGTAAAATCGGTAAATTGAGAAAAAAAAAATAGAAGTGAAATCAAACTGAACAACCTGTGGGGTAGGGGAGTGATGGGGGGAACAAACAAAAAACGCATTTGAAACAGAACATAACATAAAAGAATAGTTGTATTTGTCAAAGTACACCTAACAATAATATCATTTGTATGCTGCTCTTATCATTATTTTCCTTTTCATCCTTGTTTTGTTTTGTTTTCATTTTAAATCACATAAAAGTAAGTAAAGTAAGTTCTAATACAACATGGCTATGATGCCATTTCCCTGGGTAACAAATCGACATTAGGGTATTCTGTGTTATCATTTTCTTTTCTTTTGTGTCGAGAAATAACTGCCAAATTCGACATAATTCTTCACTGAAACGAGAGCCACAAATATAAATTGTATAATCGCATAAGTGTGTTCACAATTTTTCAATATCCAATATACTTCGACGAGGACCACTTAGGTGTAGAGAGAGGTGTTCCTACTGAAAGGTGGCGTCAGATGGCGGGGTAATGGCCAAATTTGTTTGTTCTTTACAATGCCCACGATTTAATCGAGCAAGTATTTCCTTTGTGTGTGTCATATTGTTTTTGTTTTTCTTTCGTTTTGTTTAAAATTTTTCTCATCACCAACAGAAAACAGACAATTCACCTGTATGTTCGCTATTGTGCCGCCACGAGGACACTGATCGGTCCTGGAGCTGTAAATATAGAAAAAACAAAAATAATTTGAAGTTTAGTGTTAGTTCTTCTTTTGAAGGATTGATGTTAATTAATACTTTCAATTCATGTCGTTTGCAGTAATTTTATCACAGTAGTGGCTACTATACGATAATTCCTACAAAATGGTCATACTATTGGAAATACGCTCTTACACGTTGGAGGTTCATTGGTTGTTGAGTCACTTTGCTTAAATTTAACAAAACGGATACAAAAAAAATGTTCTTAATTTATAGGTCTTTGCAGTTAAAGTGTATATTGAAAAACAAAATTAATGGCAAAATACTAGATACAAGTTTTAAACGTACTTTATAAGTACAAATTACTGAAACTCAAACGTTAAATGAACCAAACGATATTTAATTGGAATATAAAATAAAATAAAGAAACGAATGGTAACCATACGAATTGTGTGTCCACCTTCTACTTAACTTAGGGGTAACCTACACAGACGTTAGAACCGTTTGCTAGAATTGTCAATGTAGGTAGGAGGGACTGCTGGTGAAGTATACCATATTGGTTACCCACAGTGAGACTACTAACACTGATTGACCAATCTAGTGGTAGTACCATTAATTTGATCCCGATGGCAGATGGTGGTTGAAACCAGATAAAAGCGTATTAACTTTGTTTTCACTGGGATTTGAACCGGGGACTAACCAAGGATAGACTTTTAATCATCCAGTCGTAAAATTACCATAGTGGACAGCCCATTTCCATTGAAGTAGGTGACCATCATCATTATCATCATCTTGTGACACGCATGATCCACGCGGTGGTAAACCAAGCACGAGAGATCTCCAGACAACTCGATCCTCCGCTATCGATTGTAACTCGTCAGGAGTTATGCCCGAACGTAACCAGGCGAGCTTATGGACTTGGTCCAACCATCTCATCCTGGGTCTGAAAAGTGGTCGCCTACTTGATGGAATCGCATTCAAGGTCTGCCTCGGAGTTAGTCATGGTGGGGACATTCGTGCTACGTGACCAAACCAACGAAGTATGGCTCTCCGTTCGAAGAAGCAGCTGCTCAACTTTCCTATAGGAAATTTTAGTATTACTCCGCCCATCACTCGTGAAGAAGACCCCGAGATACTTAAACTTCTCCACATGCTTCAATGGGACTCCACTAACATGTAGTGTCTAGGAAGATGTGAGGATAACAAAGTCATCCGCAAAAAGAAGATGAATTACCCTCAACTCTCCTAATGTAAAAGATTCCTCGCCTTGTTGCAACATCCAATCCATATAAACAATGAACAGGAGAGGTGACAAGACACCAACGCACCCTTGGCGAAGTCACAATTACAAAAGTCGGAATGGTAGTCAGTCAAGTCGTATATCACGTACGACATGTTGAGGGTAAGTCATCTTCTAAGCACCGATTCTTGAAAATTACTGATAGCCTCAACAAGTTCGACTGGTTAAAGGAGGCCATATACAGCACAAGTTTGGGCGATTTTTGTTCGTTTTCGCTTTTCGCCATACACGTCACACACATCACGCTTGGGGGAACAGTGACACTAGAAATGAAACCATTTTCTCACACCAAAAATCGGTGTACGGACTAGCCCACAGGACACACTTCAGAAGAACGACACAAGTGTGCTGTGTACGGCTCGCTGTAGGAGAGACGTTCGTGAACTTGTTAGTTTAATAAAGCTTGTGCTTGCACTTATAAATAAACAAATATTGCTTCAATTCTGGATATGGCGAGATTAATACTAGCGTTATTAAAAGCTGGAAGTTAGTAGCCTCACCTCTTCGGAATATTGACTTTTAAGCTGAACATTTCTAGCACACAAATAAAGATGAATGGCATAGTTACTGATGAGCTTAAGGGCCGCTGTGGTTTGTGGCTTATTCGGATAGAATTGAGAATTCAGAAAACCCGACAGGAAAAAAGTCTAACGGCGCGTGCTGCGTGTCGTTGGGCAGATCATGTCACCGGCACGTGAGATGACCATGCCCGTTGAATTGCTCGTGCAGAATTTCAAATGTGGCGTTAGTAGGGTTGCCAGACGTGCCGCTCAGCGCGGGACCGTACCGATTTCAGCTTGTTCGAAATTTGAATGTATATATAAAGATATATAATTGTAAGCATTGACTCTGTAACTCGTACATTAAATGTACAAATATGAACTAAGAGACTTTGCTACCCGAACTGCAAGTGAAACTATGCAATTTTTAAGAAGAAAGGAGATAAGGTGGTTAAAAATAAGTTTTTCTTTTTTTTTGTACTGACAACTTTTTTACGGTAAATATGGCATCCCTAGGCATGAGCTGTGAGGTACTTCCTGTTGGAATAGCATGTCATTGGTTTCCATATCATCCAATTCAGAACAAGAGATATTGGGAATCAGCGACCTATAGCGCGTAAGCCGTGACGATCTTGCCAACGTTGTCATTCTCAAAAAATGGAAAGTGACCGCCACTATCCAGAGAAGACAACAGACGTTCGTGAACCAGTGCCAACGAAACATACTAAAGTTTTTCTGGTCTAACCGTATCTCAAACGAACAGCTTCATCAGAGAACGGGCCAGGAACCCATAGGCGCAAGTGGCAGTGGATTAGTCATACCGATTAGTCATATACGAAAAGCCGACAGTACCATAGCAAAACATGCGATGCAGTAGAACCCACTAACCCAATGGGAAAGAGATGAAAATAATTGCGAGAAACCACACACGATGGCGCGTCCAAAATTCAACAATTTTGTTTGTTGACGTACCCATTCTTCCAAAAATGCGCTTCATTGCTGAAGATAATTATAGCTACCGTAAAATTTAAATGCCTGGAACGACGCCCGAACAGATCCCACTTTGATAAATCAGTTTTAGTTGAACGCTATGTCCATTCATGATGATTTGGCAAAACATACAGAATAATTGACAGCAAATTTGACAAGTGTGCCTTAACAATTTGACTAAGGAAGACCTTAGAAGATCTTTTATCTGTTCAGATTAATAAAGGGAACAAACATCACCAAATGTGTACAGAATTCGTATGTAGTTCCAACTGACTGGCTGTACCAGTTCAAAGATGACCAAGGTTTATAAGGTCTATAGGTTATAGGATAAGGTTTATCTTCACAGTAGATAATCTCGTACTTAATTTCGCAAGTATAGCGTATTAGAGGGGTATTAGACGCCTACGAAGGACGTCAGCCATCTTGGCTGCGTAATTGGAAGCAGCTGGATAAAGATCGAGATACTTGTTGGATGGGGCCCACGTCAACCACGGATTGTAGCTCCGGAGAAGAAGAGTGAGTACAGTGAATGTAACTAGGCGCCTTCAACTTATTATTCCCAGTCCCCGGGGACTCGTAACATGTTTAACACGGATGCGTCTTTACGAAGATTGTTACTCTAAGATCTGATCCAAGAAATAAAATATTGGCCTTAGGGTGTCTTTGCATCGAACGATTTGTCAATTCTTAAACTTTAGGTACGTAAATAGGGTGTTGAGATGGACGCGTAGATGTGTGTGATGGATCTTGATATGAACATAGAAAGCTCATCGTAGTGGCACTTGGATCGTTTTTGTGATTTCTCAGATGTCTCTTCTTGAGAAATATCATAATATTATAGGTGGCGCTAGTGCCTGTGGTCGGTAGGTAGGTGGTGGTTCGATGAAGATATAGTAGTCCTAGTACATATTTCCGTTTAATGTTCAATGTCTGTACTTTGTACGACTTTCTTCAAGCATTGCTGGTTCTTAAGGTCCAGCCACAATGTACGAAAGGAACATTGAGTCAACGGGCGAATACACAGAGATCACAAACATCTTAAGTTTCATTAATTTTTGCTGAATCGCTGTCTTTGTACGTGGACCGGTGACAATTTTACGTAAGTTCCCAGAAGCAATTATATACATTTTGAAGTTTGACAATGCTTCTAATTCACATTGCATATTTAATTCACTACTCGCATCTGCTACACACGGGGGCGATGTAGATACTTATGTGGTTTCAGTGTGAAGTGATTAATAATCCAGTGGAACTTCTCTATGGTGGACATCCGAGAGGCCATCATAATTGCCCGTTGTGTGGCGGGGTGCCGGGGGAAACGTATTTTTCAATATCCATAAATATATTAATCTACTCATCTTGATCCACACATCCAGGCGACCGCTAAAATATGCTTTTTTGACCGTCCGCGGTAGACGAACAACAGAGTCATTCCTTGCGAGCGAAGAGAACACTAAAAGATTAGCGTGGCTCTGGGGATGGTGTGTTAAGTCCATTGGTGAGCAACTCTTTAAGATATGCGAATTACAAACTATTTTATTTATACAGATTTGGCACTACAACAGTGCTGGACCTGGGCTCCAACCAACGAGCCTCCAGTTTTACACGACAAGTTGGTTGGGGTCCTCTTTCGCATGGTTGCGTCACCTTAGACGAAGATCTCCTCTGTTGTCTCCACACGTTTGGAGAGCTCGGAGCGGAATTGTCCACACGGTACAAAGACTTTACGTTTACCATTTATGTGTGGCAGGAACATGCTGTTTGCTCATTTTCGTCGGCCTTTTGGCTTAACAGACACACGCTTCCATTTGGTGCACACAAGAGACTTACTGGAATCCAATGTAAAAAAGATTACTTAACAGATATGTAGGACTGTACAATTTGCCGTCAAATCATTTGACGAGTATGATTTAGCACGCATAGTGTGCCCTCCAAATTATCTCTGACTTTGCTCATACCAAAGTGCACATATTTCAACACCATTCGACTAAGAATCCAGTTAATCAAACGTAATTAAATTAAAGGATAGGCATTTAAGCCACATACGGTTGAGTGGTAACGATTGGCAAATAAACAAATTTTAAATGAATTCGATTCTTTTCAATTCATCAGCATGTTCCTTGCAATCAAAATTGATTGAATTAAAACGTAAATAAATATGTTGATCAAATTGTTTGTTTGTTTATTCCCTCAAAGGCAGAACGGGCCTCGTTGGCAGTTTCACAATCAACAGTCGAGTCGGAGTGGCTACACTTTTCATGATTTTATTGTGGGAAAAAACTTTGGTATAGGTAACTCATACTTAAAAATAAATAAATACAAAATGAATGTTAAAAAAATAAAATTGAAATTGTGTAAAACGAATGCAAACTGATATGAAATAAAATTCGAATTCTAGTGAAGGTCTATCAAAAGCAGTTGTTTAGTTTCCAATGGTATTGTGAATTGCATAGTCCTGCCTATTCTGTCTTTGATCACTTGCAAATTACTCTTGTTCGTTGAATGATATACTCATGTAGTGTTTCACTAAGAATCGAATAAACATTGGCTTGCCTACTTAAGTGAGTAGAAGATACTTGTCTTTATGTCGACAAATTTATGCACACGATGACCTTTCGCGTTACGAACAACAAAATAATAATGTCCTGGCCAGAAATGATGTATTACAGACATAGCCGACTTCACAGCTGATTGCCCCCTAGTCCATCGACGAATTTGAGTGCCTTTTTGACAGATATTCATGAATTTTTGACGGTTATTCACGAAATAACGTGAATGCTTGGATTGGTCAATTTGGTATATGAACACGTTATAAAAAACTGTTGTCAACAAAAATAAGGGGAAGGAGAGGTAGAAGTCGGGCATCTCTGTAATACTTCATTTCTGGTCCTGGCTGTCCCTATGTCAACGAAATAATATGTTCTACTTAGCTCTTATGGAAACCATGCAAAAAGCTCGCTCGTGTTTACAAATAAATTAAAGTAAATTCACCCGCGCTCCGATCGTCTCCGAAGACATACACATTGAATGAATTTCACTCTGACTGGTTTCGTTATATATCTGACATCATCTGTAGTCAAGGAGCTTTGAAAAGCGATTTTATGATGTTTATAATTGAATTTCAAATCGCGAAATGTAAATTTCAGTAGATGAATCGTGAGAAGCAGTTTCGTTTGCCGATTCTACGAGCTTGATTTGATTCAAGCAATCAACTCTCAGATTACTGTTTTTACAACCAAATGATGGAGCTAGTTTTCATTCAATGCATTAATTCATAGGCAATAGCGTTTTCAAACTTCAACTACCGGGTATTTATGGATTTAAGTGTTTTCGTATACCCAAAAGTAATCAGATCACACAAGTGCTGTGAATGAATATCCGAAATGTAAACAAACGCACTTCGAACATGCTCCTAGGCGCCAAACAATGGCTTCGACTTTTTCAAATTAATACACAAGACAGAATATGCGTGACGTTTAGAAAAATTTTGTTTCCTCTTCCTACTTTTGGCAGACATGTGTTTTTTTTTTTTTTTTTGAAAAAAAAAAATGTGTTAATTAAATTATAAAATTATTTTGTTCAAATTACCTGTTGCATTTTATCAAAATCTAAACATGGTCTATGAGGACGCTGTAGTCTTTGCGGTGCATGATGGGTTCGCATTGGTCGCCGGCGTGGGGATATTGCACAGTGAAAAAGTTTCGCCGGCGGGCTTACCGAACGTACATCTAGTTCAAGTCCGGATGTTGACGCTGGACTACTTCTACTACTGTTATAATGAAATTGATATTTTGGCTGAGGTTGGTGGATATGATGGCTGCTACAACTTGATTTTAATGTAGCAATACAGCTACTTTGATTACTGGTACTGGCTGTGATTTGTTCACCATTGCCACTGTTACTGCTGTTGCTACCATCACCGCTACCATTTTGGTCACTACTAGTGCTATCACATGAAATTTTTATATTTTCAATACCACGACTCGCCTCAGTCAGGATAAGTGGAGTTGCCGATCGGAGCATGTGGCTTCGATTTGGCTTTAACGCCTCCAATGGCGGTGATGTGCGAAAGTTCACTGGCGTTGAGATCGGTTCTAACATATTTTTTAACTGAAAATGTAAAATACAAGTCATTAAATGAGAGTTTATAGAATTTGGACATGATTGGAGAAATTTCGTGTTACAGTGAAACTTCTCTTTACGGACACCCCTCTATAAGGGACACCTGTCTTTACGGACTATTCGGCAAGGCCCCAGTATGAAGGTGTTCGTGTATTTCAATCAATACAAACCGGACACCCCTAAGTAACGGACAATAATTATCCCCCTGCTACTGTCCGTTATAGAGAAGTTTCACCGTTTCTTTATGTTCTTAGTCTTTAGCATTCAAAAAAATTACACGAAATTCATGGCAGCTCTTAGGAGATTGTTTTAAAAAACGAAAGACTTCAAAATGAGGACATTCCCTCATAAGATCCCTTCATGAACGCACTAAACTTACCTCGTCATCCGAACTATGTGCCAGAGATCGTTTTCTATTTTCAATCATTGTTGAACTTGAACGTTTCGATGTCGAAGCAGCCTCACCAAATAGTTCGTCTGGTTCTAGGGATGATGAATTTCTTTCGGATATGAGTGATGAGGCGGTTCCACGTACCACAAGGATACTGGCAGCCGCCTCGGCTGCAGCTAATGATGAGGGTCCATTGATCACCTCAAGCTCTTCCTCTGAACTGTGCTGATCATATAACAGGTGGGACTGGCACATCATGGCAGGGGAATCTGAGGAGCAGGCGGTGTCCGTTGGGGAAGTAGCGTCTAGGCGGGAACTCATGCCTGTAAGTCAGGAAAAGTGTAACGTTCGTGTAAAGTCAACAATTTATTTTACAGTTGCGTTTTTTTTTTTCGAAATTCAATTCACTTACTTGTTTCCATTTCTGGCTCTGATTGGGCTCTTTCAGCATCTATATCACCATCAGATTCGGTTCCGGAATCGTGTACGTCACTCTGAAAACATCACATGAAAAGTTATGAGAAACTGCATAGATTGGACGATGTTTGGGGGTATTTTGTGTGGTTTTTGATTGCAAGCGGGGGAGGAGAAGATTTGTATGCAGCGAAAGAGGCAACAAACTGAAGCACATGTATACAAAATGCACATAGACACAACACAACTAGTGTGTACTCCTTGTCTATGTGCATGTGAAGAATACGAGTTGTATAAAATCTGCGCCTGCATCCCGAAAACTGAGTTTCTTTTTCTTTTTTTTTATTTTTCTATTTTTTTTTTTTTTTGCCAAATAGGCGCTGTGAACAACCATTATAATCATAGCCGCTTTATGGTAGCCATATTTCATGACCTTCAACTACAATATTTTACAAGAGGCGTGTATGATTTTTAAGACCCGAAAAATATTCAATTAGGATTACTATTCACATCCATTGCAAAAGTGTTTGTCTACTGTTAAATCTCTATGTACGTATCTTTGTTAACTTCTCTCGAAAAAGTGGTCTCACCTTCTTGGTTAGAATACAATTGCTAAGGTTATCGTTTATCGACTGTGTTCGCAACTTGTGCGTTATATATCTTATCATATTCGCCGGCAAGTTCAGTAAAACGAGAACAAATATAGTCGTCTGCGAAATACAATCCACGACACGACACGGCACACACAGCAGCAGGAATTGAGAGAGAAAAAAAAATGATATGAGTATTATAAAGAAGTAGAAAATACGGGGGTCTTTACCCCCTTCTCACTGCCTGTCAGCCTTCCAGCCTCCTTCAAACGGAACCACACTCATAGCACCTTCCGGGTGTACGTACACGGGGTACAACATAGGTTCACAATATCGATTTTAACGATTAATCACTTTTGGGGGTTTTCTCGACGTCTCCCACGCGCCGCTAGATACTTTTTTCTTTTTGTTTTATTTAGGTATTCATTTCGTTTAAGATTTGTTTGATATCTATTGATATTCCATCACAAGATTGACCAATCTAATTTGATTGGCACTCTAACTGTGGACCATGAGTCAATTTAATTTGGTGCAATAAGCCGAACTGTAAATATAAATTTTAGTCGATTTGTCTACCGGCGCGGCGTTACAAAAACTGATTGTGGATGTCTATCTTCTTCCGTTGTCGCACACTGCACACACTGTTCCTTTTTGTGTATTTGTGTGTGTATAGCTGTGTATGCGTGCATCTGTGGCTGGGACTGTGTGTGGGTGTGTGTGTGTTAGTATATGCGTTTCGTTTTGATGATTGTATGAGTGCGTATTTCATACTAGTAAATCCATCACAAATGTCGAAATGCGCGAATTTAAAATGTTGCCCATACAAAAACGGAGGGCGAGCCTCTATATTTTTATGCGCCGCACCATCATAGTACGAGTACTATGCCCGTGCAAGGTTGTGTGTCATACATTTGTATCCGTATCTGCTTGTCGAATACAACACGAATGCCAACAACAACAACACAAATCGTAAATGATAATGTATATCTAATTTTTTTTTGTTTTTCAGTAACACTCTTTTCGACGAGAGTGTTGTCACATAGTTGGACACAAATTGAGAGAGTCAAACAAACAAATAAATTAAATTAAATGAATTGTTGTTGACGATTGTCAAATTCTTTTGCTCTTGTTGTTGGTTGCTGCCGTTCCACCTCTTCCTCCTCCATTAAACTTGCGCCAGTATAAGTGTACTCGTTTATCGAAAACTTGAATAGAAATTGAGCAGCAAAGAAAAACACACAACAACCAAAAATAAAAGCAATAAAGTATCTCCAAAGTCCATTAGAGTAGCCGAATCGAATAGATAGTTGCAGTGTATACACTTGTGCAGGCAAAGTCCGCCTGCTGTCTTCGTTGTTCTCTTCGCATTTTGGATTCTCTTAACACCACGTCTTCCAAGTGTATGTAATGAGTGCAATGAATGTCCCCCCCCCCAAACAAGGAAGACACGATTAATCATGAAAAAAAAGCTTAGTCGAAGAAGAATACGATTACGTGTCGTACACTAAACAACGACGTAAGAGTAAGGTGAAAAGCTGTCCGCCAGCTGCTGAATGTTGTAATAGACGTAATTTGTGTTTCATTTTTTTTTTGTCCATTTCTTATTTCGTTGGGCAGAACACATGCGAGAAGCGCGCTCCACAAATGTGTGAGTTTACTTGCTATAGAGTGTCCAAAGCTCCCACTCTCTTATCTGTTCCTCCGAAGTTTCACGGCACGAAAACCGCTCTTTGAGAAATTGAAATATGTACACACCGAACGAACGAAACGAACCAAACTCACACTATCGCGGATGCCCCCAAGTGCAATTCTTAAGTATGTGTAGTATTTATTGTTGCCATTTTCGCTAGTAGTATATTTTGGATTGTTCGAAAACTTTCTTCGTCTCTCTGCTTATGATTAGATGTCAGTAGTAATCAACAAGAAAAAACGAACAAAAAGGGGATACTTTAAACTCCATCATGTGTACACACTCTCAGAACTGCTTACATAATTTACAAACAAAGGCGAACGGACTACATCCATCAGCACTTGCCGAAAACTGAACTAAGAGACACGGAGACGGGACAGAATGACTAGTGAGGAGTATGTGCAATGTTAAGACCGCTGTTGCTGCATACCAAGCTCAATTTGGACGCGATTATCGCTTACCTCTGCGAATTTGTTTTATATTACAACGACGGTATGTGCTTTTTGTGCATCGTGCGCCTTACGTTGGCAGAGATTATGTTTGAACTTCACAGTGTGCCTGGTACACGAACTCCCAAGGCATATTTATGTGTACATAAATCGAAATAATTTGTTGGCTTTAGACCTGCGCGTATGCACTGCGAGAGTTGTAACCACTAGATTGTGCTTGCAATCAACAAAAAAACATAAATGTAATGCTAAGACAACAACTGAGACACGGGAGCACACGACTGCAAGACAAAACTAAACTATGATATGCACAGAGATACGATGCTAAAGATTGGATATGTACGTACGTATCTATCAACACACTAAACTGAATATGAAAATAAAAGGAAAGACGACAAACCGAACCGAACCGAATCGAACCGAACAGGTAAAGAGGTGTATAGTCTATGGCGAGCAGGTCGCAAATACTGATTCTAGCAACAGCACTGATCCACCTCTTGTTTCTCCCGAAAACCAAAGCAAACCATACCAACGGAAAAGAAACTCTTCTTCTAGACGAAACCAACCATTCCACTCTCTACTTCAAAACACATGTACACATGCACACATGGCAATTGCACTAAACAATGTACAACGACGACGACGACGTAGTCGTTGACGGTATGGTGGAAGCCATTGCACGATGGAACAAAATCAATAGACCCATTATGGGGCGCAGAGTTATGGTGGGCTGTTTCTTTAGAATCTCCTGAGAGTCCGCAATCCTTCAAAGTCAAGCACGCACCAGGACAGAAAGGCTCACAAGAGGCAACTAATGGTCACCTAGAAGATCACAATCCACTCATTGATTTTTTTTCTCTTCTTCTGTATTTCGCAAGCAAACTATAGTGCTGTGCTTTGCAGCGCCTATCCGTCGTAGCCTATCCGTAGATTTGTTTTGTGAGATGGGATGGAATATAGTTTGATTTATTTCCGAGATTATGTTGATGGGTGGGTGGATGGCAGCAGGATGTTCGGTCAGCCCTACCGTAAACGATTCGATCACTGGACCCGTTCTCGCAGAGCGATACAAAGACTTTCATTCACCACAACAAAAAGTTGACTGATGAAGGTGTAGTGAGTGGCTTGGCTTCACGATTTGGCATGCAACTCATGGATACACTGTGAATCGGCTCGAAGAGTTGACATTTTACTACGTACAACAGAAATACAACTCTTGACGTTGGTCGTTGTAAACGTGACTATGTGTAGCCAAGCAATTTGATGGTGGTGTGCTTGTTCATTGCCAAAAGCTCTCGTATCTATCGTATCTGTGACGGCGGGTGTTTTGTACATACATTCAAACGAATATGCAATATAGACGTATATGTAGTGGGTGAATTTTGATAGATACTGCACATACACACTTGTTTTGGTAGCGTACACACGATAAGTCATGCGCAATACCGTGTGTAGGTGTTTTGTGCGAGTGCTTTTCGTCGATTGGTGTTGAAAAAAACAATTTGAAGTTTCTTGTGCCAAAAGCACATTTCAACATGACACAGGGTGGCTTATGTAAATTATTTTTCTTATTTACAAATTAATCACGCTATTTATATATAATCACAAAAATAACAAGACTTGTTTGTTTTTGGATAAGATGCAAATTTACAGATGGGTTCTACAAGAGTATTCTTTTTGCATGTTATGTATAAAATAAATTGTGTCACTATTAATTAAATTGTGACAAACTTGACAATCAGGTTTTGCTTTCGAGCCAATTACTCGACGACTGATAAGGTAGGTATACAGAATAACAAATGAAATTGAAGCGGCATTAGAGGAGAAAAAGATCTGCTGTGCCGACGTACTTGACATTTCCCAGGCCTTCGACAAAGTCTGGCATGAAGGCCTAAAATACAAGCTAAGCTGGTTTCACCCGAAAAGCTTATATAAGATCATAAAATCCTATCTCAAATATAAAAAACACGCAAATTAATACCCCGATTTTAAGAAGATCGAGCAGGGGTTCTGCAAGGGAGTGTCTTTGGTCCTATATTATTTCTGTGTTACACCAGAGACATACCTAAAACTGCGTGTAGACTGATGGCTACATTTGCGGATGACACAACTATCCTGGCAACGGAGAGATCAGTTGAATGCTCAACTGGAAAACTTTGACGAGATGTAAGCAAGACTTACGAGTGGACGGACAAACCGTTGACGTATTGCCTCCAATGAGAAAATCAACGCATATTAATTTTAATTACACAAACAAAAATCGACTAATCTTTATGAACTTTAAGTTTACAACAACTACATGAGGCCAAATATCTTGGTGTTACTCAGGCCGCGAAACTCAAGGCTCGCGTGAAAAAGAAACGTGATAAGCTTGAAAACCGGTGTAGAGAAATGTACAGGCTGCTGGGAAGGCACTACAAGTGAAGCATGTATAACAAACTGCTTTTCTGCAAGCAAGTACTGAAGGTTGTGTGAACTTACGGTATACAACTTTGGGGTTGTACCAAAAAAAATAACTTTATTCTGATGTGCAATTACATCAGAATAAAGTTATTCGGGCTATTTTGAAAGTTCCCTGGTATCGTGATATATAGTGA
This sequence comes from Eristalis intricaria, assembly GCA_964034865.1. Lineage (NCBI taxonomy): Eukaryota > Metazoa > Arthropoda > Insecta > Diptera > Syrphidae > Eristalis > Eristalis intricaria. The sequence goes on from OZ035874.1 coordinate 94,130,688, forward strand.
TATACAAAACCCCCTAAGGATTACCACCGTTAAAGAATGAATAAAAAACTTTGCTCGGAGATAAGTCTATGGTCACAAACCATAACCGCCTAAGTCGAGTTAGGACAAAAATGTGTTATAGGTACCATTATGTTCAGAGTGTCTAAGGTCGATTTGCTGACAACTTAGCGATTTAAGTTTCACGTTACAAGTTACGATGGATTTATCGGTTTGAGCGAATTGAAAAGTAGATCATACAATCGGCTAACTTAAACTAAGTGGAAGAAATAGTGGACCATAAGACTTAAAGTTGCACTTTTATATTGACAATGACATGAAATCGTGGAGAAATTTGTGAATAAAAATGGAATACTGAATATGAAAGATTACAACATGGACTACGAATTATTTGAAGATAATGTGAAAAACATAGGGATATTTTTGTTTCTGAGAAACTTTCAAACTAAGACATAATGGTTGTTTTACAGATTTTCAAATCGAGAATGTTCTAGTACGGTTTTCCTTTTCTTTTCAAAAAATCAAGATCAATCACATATTGCCACATTGATGTGAACTTATTTCCAAAGGATTACATTTCTGAGGAATGCAGGTTTCGAGTGAATCCAGGATCTTACAAAACATAAAAATTTACCAGAGACCTTTACCAGGAATATGCCAAGAAATATTTCTTTCAAATAGTGTCGTTCCATTAGTTATTGGCGCCATCTATGGAGCTCACAATAAAATTCTCATTCACACACTCATTTACTCACAAAAGTAACGAAATTGACATTTAACAACGAAGTGAAGTTGGTTGTATTTAAAAGAAAAAAGCGTATCTTAGCTAAGCGGGACTTAAATATTTACTAGAAACGCAGCATAGGTAAACTTGAAATTAAGGTTTAACTGTTACTTGGCTATGAAGTAGATTTAAGTGTAGTATCAGTTAACTACCCTAATATACTACTATGTCTGTATCATTTTTTAAACAGAAGTTATTGACGAAAAGCATTCAGTATAAAATGTAGTGTTGATTTGTAAACTTTAAACTCCTCTCCTGAAAAATCATAAAAAACCCACTTAGGTGGCTATGGCTTGTGACCACAGAAGCCTTCGACTTCACTACCATTGTAATCATGCCATTATCAAAATATTGAACGAGGTGTATAGAGCGCCGGCTGCAACGTACAATACCATTTGGTTAAGCACAAAATTAATAAACCAACTTAACGATGGTTTTGGAAGGTGATTTTACGGAAAATCTACCTCAAACACTCAAAAATATAGTGAAAGTGAAGCTACTAGATAAAGAAACAGAGTTGTAGGGTCACGGGGCACATTGTGTCTTATTGAAAACCGTTAAATCGTTTCACTATTGAAATTACGATTTGTCGATAGAATTCCTATACGCTCACTGTGATAAATGAAAAGTCTGATCTTCATCATGAGGCTGCTGCATCAACTACACTGTGCAGTTGGGCCCTTTTCTATACACTGGAAGATGTTGACGATGAAATTTCCGTCGGCCAGCCATGCAGATGTAAGGTAAGGGGATAAATGGTAGAGAAATCACTTGGAATTTAGAGTGTTCCCTCTCGCCGTTTGGTAATTGAAGCATATATTGCATTTCTGTGTAAGAAGGTGAATCAGAAGAATTTCTCTGCTATCGACATTTTTATATATTAACGTGAGAACAAACACAAAATAGAATAGTGAATCGAATAGAAGCCACGCATGACACGGCTGTGCTCTACTAAGTCCACTGAGGGACTTGGTTCCTATTAATCATTAGCAATTAAATTCTTAAAAAGGTGGTATTTTAATTCAAAAAAACTGTGTGGTTTTGATCCCCCTAAATGTGAAATAAACTCCCAATTTTAAATTGCTTAATGAAATATGGCCAAATTTGAAAGTTTGCGTGTAAGGAAATCCATCCTCCGATCCACTCAGACATTTATTCCAGACATTTATTTGAAAGGAATAGTGCCTCACAAGTGTGAAAAGCTGAAATATCTGGGATCCTTGATCAATAGCGAAGAAACCATCGTCATCACAGGTTCGTCAATCCTCGCGTAAGCGTAGGTTGGATGAAGTGGCGGGAAAACTCAGCCATCTTCTGTGACCGCTTAAACTGTAAGGAAGGCTCCACACAGCAATTGTACGTCCGGCACTCACATACGATTCACAATGATGGACAGCGTACAAAAAGTATAAGGACAAATTAACGGCAACTGAGATGAAAATACTTCGCATGACAGCAGGAGCAACAGACCTCTATAGAATAAGAAGTTCAAAGATCCGAGGAAGCCTTCACGTCAAAGAATCCATCTCTCAAAGGTTAAGGATGACCGGCTCAGTTGGTATTGTCATGTTCAAAGAAGAGATGCTTCGAGTCCCGTTAAAAAGGCAATATCAATGAACTTACCAACGCAAGCGCGAAAGAAAGGCAGGCCCAAGAACTCCTGGATCACACAAATGCAAAAACACCAGCATTTGATCGGCCTCAGTGATGAAGTGATCCGAAACAGGGAGGCCTGCCGATAATTCTTGAGGTCGCATCGGCGAACGGGTTGCAGTAAAGTGGGAGGGTTGTGAGCCACATAATTCGGATCATAACCTCGTCGAAAAAAGAAAAAGAAGAAGCGTGTAAGAAAGTCTTGTGTGTTTAAAATATGAAATGCGTGGCTTGCTTCGCTCGCTAACAGGATTTCAATCCATTTTCCGTAGGGCTTAAACCGCTCACGCGGCTTCGTCGCTCCGCTAAGGGCATGACAAGAACAGTCAACAGTCACAGTCCAGGCAGGGCCTGGAGCTTAAATTTTACAATATTCACTCTGGGTATTTAGCAGTAAATATTTTTCAGTAGTCAATAAAATAAAATAATATAATAAAATGGGTGGCGCTACAGCCCGAGGCGGACCTGGGCCTAGCTTCTCAGCAACCACTCGTGTTGTACGTGCTATTGTTCTCTCACTCGTGGAAGGGACCTACAGTTTAATGCCGACTCCGAACGGCCAAGTTTGAGAAGCTTTTTCTAGACAGGGAATACTCTTTGAGCATTGTCAGTGACTCGAAAGAAGTGCAGCCGTGAAATATGAAAGGTGGTAAATTCGGGTGTCGAACCTGGCATCCTCTGCATAGGAGTCGACGCACTAACCCACTACGCCACGGCGACCACAATAAAATAAAATATATATATCAAAAAAGACAAAATTAACTGTATTATACAAAACGAATAAAGCCAAATTGGCCTTTCTACAGGAAAACAGAGATAAATCGGAATTTTGGAGCTCCTTCTAGATTTAAAACGAGATAAGGGCTAGTTTTTAAATCTTGATTTTATTTCGTTTTGCAATTTCATAAACTAGCTGTGTTTATTAATTTAGCTGCAGGCGGAGCAATGATGTAGCGTTGGGTTTCCGGTTCCCTTATTCCGCAGGGTTTAACTGCTGCTGTCAGCGAGCGCAGCGAACCCATACTTTTATTTTCTAAATACTTGTTTTTTTTTTCCTGAATTTGGCTTGATTCAGATTTGGAAACACAAACAATTTGCCCTTATTTCGTTGAGCCTTATTTTAAGTCATTCAGGGGAATGTGCAAGTGGGGCATGCTGCAACCCTCCTGCTCGGGTCACTATAGAAAATGATGTATGTGCGAGGCTCTATTCCCATTCCACTGTTTATGTAAGAAAATTGTTTGGTTACATAAACCCCAAGATTGGTCTTAATTCGAATAATTAAATAAGGCCAAATTTAATGAGATTTACAATTACAGTTGTTGGAAGTTGGTTCCTTTCTGCGGAGTGTGTTCTAATTTCCCATATGAAACTAGAGTAATTTCCACCTTGTATGGGAACTAAGACACTCAGCGAACTTAGTTTGTTCGGTGCTACAGCCGTCAAGGCTAAGGGCCTAGCTTTTGCAGCAACCACTCGTTGTGTGAGTGATATTGCTTTCTCACGAATGGAAAGGACAGCAATGCAGTTTCGGCATGGAAGTTTTTCTAGACAGAGAGTTATTAGTCTTTGAACATTGTGAGTGACTCGAAAGAGGTAGTGTTGTGAACATTTTTATCGTAACCGGAATTGAACTTAGTTTTGTTTGAAATCATTTGAAATCATGAAGTGTTTGCTCAGTAACCGGCATTGTCAGAGTGCTTGTGAAACAGAAGGACTGACTGTTGCGACAGGGAACAATATCTCTTGCAGCTTTCTTATAGTAACTAGCCTTGAGCTGTCGAAATTCCTCGAAGGACCTTATTTTGAAATGCTTGCAACAGTTTCACATTCGTTTTCTTTGTGTAACCCCATAATTGGATGCCATATGTCCAAACGGGTTTTAGTATCTGATTATATAATAGAATTGTATTCTCAATGGACAATTCTGAATTATATAATTATATATATTATTCTATATCTAATTTCAGAAATGAAGTATTACAGAGATGCACGACTTCTACCTCTATTGCCCCTTAAAATTTTGGCAACTGTTTTTTATAACGTTTTCTTTATCCAAATTGACCAATCAGAGGACGGCATTTACGTTATTTCGTGAATAACCGTCAAAAATTCATGAATATCAGTCAAAAACGTACTCAAATTCAGCTGTGAAGTCGGCTATCTCTGTAATACTTTATTTCTGATCTAATATTTAGATCTACTACTTTCTTTTTCACATGTTCCTACCATTTCATATTCATACCCAGATACTTAGCTTTGTTAGAGTAAGAACCTACTTGATTATTAAGAATAACGGGAAGATTTTGTAAGTTATTTTTTTATTTGTAAAATTAATATAGGTGGACTCTAACCCAGTAAGTTTAATTCGCCATCGCTGCATCCAAAACACATATCTCGTTAAATGAATTTTGTAACTTTTCTGTAGCTTTAGTTACACATTCAATTGTTCGATAGAAGGGCATGCTCGCACCAACCTCATATTTAAAAAAAAATAGACTTCAATTTTAAATGTCAAATTCGTTATTTTGGTAACTAAATGAGTGTGTGAATGAGAATGTAATTGTGAGTGCCATAGATGGCATCAATCAGTAATGGAAACGAGGCTATTCACAAGAAATATTTTTTGGCATTCGAGACAGCTGTCTCGGGCAATTTTTTATGTGTTGTACGATTCTGGATTCACTCGAAACCTGCATTCCTCCGAAATGTAATTCTTTGTAAATAGGTTTTTATTACATAAAACGTAAGCGTGCGGTATATCACTTGTACATAATAAATACGGGTCCCAGAACACTTCCCTGTGGAACACCTGCTTGTATTTCTTTAAGTTCAGAATACGCTGAACCATAATTAACTAAAGAATCTATTACCTTCACAGGATTTAAGGATCTCATAGTACTGTCTATCTAGATCTAGTCTATATGAAGTTAATACTCTAATCCCTTACAACAGCCTGAGCACAGTCTGAGAATATTGCAGAACAAATTTGTTTTTCTTGCAGTTCCTTTTCTATAACATTAGTTATACGATGCACTCGGTCTATCGTCGAAAGTTTATTCCTAAGCCCGAATTGATGGGTGGGGCTTATATATATTTAAGCCTTCTTTTATCTATTATAGGGTCTAACCTTTTAGGGAGTTTCTCGAAAAGAAGGTAAGACTGTATTTATTCGTCTTAGGAGTTACAACCTGTTTTAGACTACTCAAGCACAGTTACGTATTTAAATTCACCGAAGATTTTATATAAGATATTTTTTTTTGTTAGAAATGGAATACGGGAAATACTAATAAAATTAAATTAAGATAGAATTCAATATAGCGATTCTGAAACATAATTTGAATATATTAAAATCAATCTCATGCGAGTACAAATTGTAGTTTATTCAGGCCATAGTTATAGGATAATTATAGGATAGAATTATAGGATAAAGGAGATAAAAAAGAATGAACTGATCTCTAGGTCGAAGAATGCGAGAGGGGGTATATATGTTAAGCAGTGATAGTAAAAGAGAACAATCGATGTGACTAGTTAATTAATCACGAGCGAAAAGAACAGAGTAATAAATTCTACTTTGCGAAAGCGATTTCAAATGTATAAGCGCGCATCTCGCTTCGTATGAGGGCATGTTATTGTTCCAGTTCATTTTTCGCAGAGCAAATTTCGTAAAATACCGTCGTTAATTCAGCATTTTGCTAATAACGGCTCCAAACGATACACCCATACTCCAAAACGGAACGAATAAGGGACGTGTACAGTGACTTAAACGTATATGGATCGTGAAGTTCTTTGGAGTTACGAAATGGCTTTGCCAATTATATAATCTATGTGCAATGAGAAATTCAATTCAGGATCAAAAATTACTTAATATACTTTATAAATTAAGTCTTTTTGATTCGTTACTCTTTTCAAAACAGATCCGTGAACGGTGTAGTCAAAGACAATTGAAATTATTTTTCTACTGAAAGTTTGAACAGAGCATTTATTTATGTTAAAATATTCAAAGGAAAGATTCAAAGTGCACCAGTCATTAGCCTTATTGAGTTTATACCGCAGTCTTAGCGCGTCATCAACAGAGCTAACGGAGTTGTCAATTTTTAAGTCGTCGGTATATAAAGACAGTTGGATGTCGATATTAACTACGGCATTTCATTGATGAACAGAAGGTATAGGAGCGGGCCAATATGACTGCCTTGAGGGACGCCCGAGAAATTATGAATCTCTCTAGAGATAGCTGGTACGGTTCTCCAGGTACCCTCTAATCCAGCTTGAAATATTGGAATGAAATCCGAGCATTTCAAGTATTTTTTTAAAAGAACCTGATGGTGGACCCTGTTGAAGGCTTTCGAAAACACTGTCGACTTGTAAAAGGTTTTCAATATTAGGAAGATAATAATAATGACGATAACTAAGTTGGTCTAAGTACAACTACCGCTTGTAAAACCATGTTGCTGTTGTATGGTTGCGCACTACTGTATAAAGCCTCTTGTTAACAACAGCTTCAAATATTTTGGGTATCAGTTGCAATATAGCTATGAGTCTATAGTTTTCAATGTTTTTTTTGACCCAGACTTACGAATTGGAGTAATATAAGAATGCTTCCAGCAATCGAGAAATTTCCCCGTCTTAAGAGACATTAAATATTGTCTTAAGGGGCTAGACTAGGCTATTTTTGGATCCTTTAACAGACAAAGGCGGAATGTTGTTGAGTTCAATAATACTAATCCATTCTAGTGACGACAATTTAGTAACTATTTCATCTTCTGATATGGATAAAAATACGATATTAGTGATTGGTTCACAGGCAGGCAATTAAATACATTCAACAAACTCATTTACAAAATTTGATTGGAAAAATTAAGCAAACATCATACACATCACATATTTTATTTAAGTCATCACTAACAATTCCTTCATATGACATTATAGACGGTAAAAGACTAAAAGGTTTTAGGACTACTCTTAATTTTCGATTCAATTGATGACATATATTGTCTATACAAACATTTTTTCAGAAAGTCGTAGTCTCTTCGTAACCTTATAAACATATGACGATCAACCTCTTTCAAAAAATATCCAACATGTTGAATAATGACGTGCGACGACGTTTTACGTTTTATTACGATCCTCTCATCAGTCTCAACTTTCACTAACGCAGGTCGTCGCTGTATTTTGTGCATGACCATTGAATTGTGTGCGTTGAAAGCCAACGCCAGCGCAAACGCACTACTGTGTTTCAGGCATTAATCATCACATTTTTCATCCTAGATAAGCTTTTAGTAAACCAAACGGGTTTATTCGAGCGGTTAATTCGCTTAGTTGGTAAACATCTGGAAATCACGTCATTAATTCTTCCCTTAAACTCGGTAAAAGCAGTGTCTAAATTGTCCGACTCAAGCGTATCTCGCCAGTTTACAGAGGATAAGTGATTATTAATGGCATCATAGTCCGCTCTAATAAAATCATAACTGACATTATCGATGTCTACAGACCTAGCATTTAAAATAGATAAATTAATAGAAACTTCGGAAGCACAATGAAAAATACTATTAATCGATTTATTGAAAACGTGCAACAACTCTTGTATTCAATTCGATTTTGCACTCGGATAAGCCCTTTGATAAATCCGTAGTTATCTATCTTTCCCTAATTTATGCCGTTGCTGAAAATAGTACATTCCGCTGAATAAAAAACTTTCTTCGCTTCGTTTAACAATTTCAAATTGCATTTATTAAATATAAGCACTACCTTATCATAAAAAAACTAATCGGAATAAATCTACAAACTAATTTAAAATGTCTTAGTAAAAAAATTAATTTACTCTTTCGCGTGTAAATTTGTCAGAATATCGAATTAACATCGAGTTTTAAAATTATTCTAATACTAAATCATCTCTGCTGCGCAAAAACGTCGATCGATTGTCTATGTACAAATGCTATAGGTATGTGCTAGAGGGTAATTAATTTAAAGACTACATAGCAGTCTCCAGGGGCTGGCTGTAGCTGCGGCTATCTGGCTGGAGTGGATTGTTAGGACCCCCAGAAGCTTCATCGTCGAAGTTCGTTTCGAGCAATGCCTCCGATTTGGATCGCATGTAGGAACTGGAGCGTGGCTCCTGGTCGGCAGTTTGATAGACAGTCTTTGGGCGTTTGTTCGTTTCTCTGGGCGGATGAATGGACGGTTGTGTGATGTGGGGAGGTGCTTTGCTACTGCGCACCGCTGTGTAATAGGAATCCGGTCTACGAACATCAGCGGGATTATCAGCTGGATGACCCCTAACGAGATGGTCAAGCTCTTTGTTATTGTAGTTCACGGGTGTGAAGTTGAATTTGTCGATTTTGTCCTCGTACGGCAATGTACTGGACTGGGATTGATTCGATGGGTATGACTGCTCTGACGGACGTGTCCGGAAGCTGCTGTGACTTTGTTGGTTGTCTCCGCGCTTGTACTCTGGCAGAGTGTTCTTCAGCTCGGTAAGGAACGACAGATTTTCGTTGGGTGTTCGCAGAGGAAGCGTGCTCGCATTGCCATAATAGTCCGAGCCGACCTCTTCGGGATCAGCCACGTCAGTCTGATGAATGATGGGTGAGTCATCGTCTAAGCTGGCACTTATCGAATTATTCCTGGTGCTAGAAAAGGTTGAGTTGTCCCGAAAACCCTCGTTCCGGTAAGACAACTCGAAGCGTTCGGGATTTGGAGCGTAGACGGGTTTGGCTGCACCCCTGGCTGGTCCTATTGTGGCTACTTTCTGCTCATTGCCGTAACCCATGGGTCCAGGCTTTGCGTACTCTCCGTACTTGTTGGGCGTTTGTAGTTTCGGACTTTCACTTGGCTGCTTGAAAAATTCTTTCCCACTAGAGCTGGGCCCTTCGTAGGTGTCGAAGCTTGCGTTCGAACTAAGGACACTCTTGTCCATTGAGTCTATGGACCCGTTTGAGTCCATCTTCTTGTAGTCTGGAACTGTGCTTCGCGTCAATGTGGCTGTAGATGATGACATGTTCTGGATCCAGATTTGTTAAAAATGAAATAAAGAGTACAACAACAAATAAATAAGTAAATAAAAACGAAACAAAAACATTTAACAACAAAACAAACAAAAAATAACTAAAGATTCATACAAAATTGCGCCTTCGCAGGGACCCCTGCGGATCAATGCCGTTGAGGCTTCTCAAACTCTGTCGAATGCTGTTCCGTCTCTGAAGCCGTTGAACGTGGCGATGTTTTGATTTGGCGTACCAACACATTGCGACTAAAATCAGCAAGATGACAGCTAATATGAAGGCGGAAATAATGCTTATTGTCAAGACATCCGCCCTCCAAGATAGTGGATCAATTGAAACCTGAAATTAAACGATTCGTTAGGTTCTTAAAACCAAACTCTTTGAAGGAGTCTATTCACCTTTGGATCGATCTCACAAATGAAGCCAAGCTCTTGTTCGCATTCCTCAATTTCAACGCCTCGGAAAATGAAGCTCGTACACTTGTCGATGTAGTTATAGTCCTGAATCCACACCCTTTCTGGATATCTGTAAATGAATACAAACATGAAACAAGTTCTCCTAAGTTCGATCCTTAATCAAGGCTTACTTCAAATGCTGCATTTGACTCTGAAGGTATGACCATAGCGTCGCCCCATTGATGCGAATGAACGGCAGCGATGCATTTTCCGAGCGGCAAAACTCTCTCGCCTTCCAGAAAGTCATTGGTGCGCCGATGTATATGAAGCAAGTATCCGCAATTAATGTAAACCCTGGTGGACACTTGCCGTCGAGTATTGATTGATTGTTCATTTGGAAGGGAACTGCCTCCACTTCGAGTAGATAGGGGTCATCTGCAAAATTAATTTTGAACTCGTTTAGCAAGCGTAAGGTGGTAGAATTTCCTTGAAGTCACCTGATTTGTCGCGAATACGAGACTCGACGGATATGGTTTCGTTGAAACTCCAGAAGTTGTGACGAGCATCTATCTTGGACTTCCATAACTCAATGGTACTAAATAATTATAAGAACGGACTTGGATTAGTGACTGATTTAAGAGGTTAGGTCCATTGAAACTGCGTATTTGTTAATTTTATTGCGACTACGAGACACACAACCAAAAAAAAATGTTAACAGGGGAAACTGAATTTAAGTATAAATAAAATCAAGTATTAATAATAAATTTAAACTACATTTTATACATCATTTCGTTAAAAGTATTTCGTTTTTTTTTTTTTTTTGCGATTTAGCGATTTAGTATTTATTTTCATGCTGGGTAACAAAAATACACTACTCTACGGATATTTACTCAGTCGTAGACCTGGAAGGACACATGTCTAACCAAAAATGTCTGGTATCAAATTTATTAATTTATCCGCTTAAGCACTACGGAGTCTTTCCCTTTTTTGAAAAAACTACAGAGCCGGTGATTTTTCTTAAAGCTGCTTGAATAAAATAATGGTTTAACATAAAGCCGAAGGAATAGCCAATGACTAAGAAAGTGGGTCCAGCTGCACCTCTTCAAGAAGTGGAATTGTAATGATGCCATAGAATTTTGGTATTTACCATGCGTGGTAAATTGCGTAAATTCCTGTGCTAACGTCAAAAAGCTGTCCACTAGTCTTGTCCGAAAGTAGCTCCAAAAATTCAACAGTTCATCCAAGATCACCACTGTGCGACGAAGTAAAATCCAACGCCTGCATTTGATTGATTTTACGACGTTTCCACCCAGATTCCACCATACATTTTCAGGCAAACTCGCGGTTTGAAGTTGTCGAACTGAACAAGCCTACAGCGTGGTGTTCTCACTCTATTATTTCCTGTCAACAGACAGCTGTTCTTGCGGCCATTTAAGAATTTAGAGCGAGTAACATTTGTTTTGGCGGCCACTTATGACTCGAAAATGGAATGAGAGGGAAACCATTTCAAACTCGGTGGAAATGGCCTAGTGAGGTTTCAATAAATGTTCATCCGAACCGCGCGGTTCGGTGGCCTGACATTTCAGCGCAACTTCCACCAAATATCCATTGCACCTATGCATTGGTCTTTGTCTATTTGTCACACCTCATATTTGTTTACGGCTTTTCCTAATTTCTTTTCCTCTATTCTCCTATTTGTTTTCGACTTCACGATCAGTAGCGTCCTTTTCCTATTGTTTACTGTATATCTGCTTGTTTGGTTGACAAGTGCATAAATGATGCATTAGTCTCTGGAAGGCCAGGGTTTTGTTTTCGTTTACTACAAAATAAAATCGTTCGTTTCTATTGTATAAATATGTAGTATCATATTTCCAACTTCCAACTTCTTCTGTTTTGTGTCCCATCTCTCTTAAGATCATAACTCCCGCAATCAACACTGTCACCAAGATGGATGAGCAGAAGAAAATCACTCAATATCTCAACATTTTCGAGTTGGCTCGAGTTGTACTCCAAGATGGTGCACCGCTCTGATAGTCCTAAGATAAATCCGTTCGATTAAAAAAAATATCTGGTCTACAGATCCTTCAATTCACTCCATAACCAGATTTATTTTGTAAGTCTTATAAGACAGATGAAGAATTCCTAATCTGAAAAGAACATTCAAATTTAGAATTCGGTTAGGCTGACACCTATTGAGGAGCCAAAGTTGAAATAAATTGAAGCTGGTTTGAGTCAACAGTATTGTTTTGACCTACGTTCCACAAGTTCTAGTTGGAATCGAATGATAATTCTATCTGTCAACAGTCAGTGATGCTCTGACTGTCAAGCAATGATTTTGCGTGTGTATTTACATTTAATTTGAATGTTAATCAAATATTATTTGCTTATTGATTGAGCGTCAAGGATAGTTACTTAAAGTATTTAAAAAAGGTTGGGAGAGAGGAGAGGGTTTTCTACTATGGGCGTTTTAAAAAATGAGTGTTGTTTCTATTTTCAATTCTAAGAAATATATCTAATCTACAATGCATCATTTTTACATACTACGGAGATATTGTCAAAAGTGTAAATTATAAGAAATTTAAATAAAAACTACAAATTTTAAATTTTGCTGCAGCCACATGTAAAGATGCCTGTCTCATCTTTGTTGTCTGAATTGTTGTACTTGATTGTACTTTGTGTCAATTACTTAATTAACGTTGCACTTGCATGTGTTTAATGGCATTGTTAACTATTTGTTAACTAAAGGGTTTTCCAATAGGAACTTGACAACTTTGAATTTAATTTGTGAACGCACTCTTTCACTAATCATCAATCTGTCACTGTCACTCTATTCAGTGAACTCAACATTTGCATCACGGTAAAGTACACGAACGAGCAACGTCTGCAAATTTTTATAATGTCGGTGAGCCGATGACCGCAACTTTAAAAGCATTAACTCCAATTTTCGACGAAGCTTATTTTTGACTCAATGGGTTCGCCAATAAGCAAAATATGCGTTATTGGTCGGGTGAAAATCCACATGTGCTTCATGAATCACCACTTCATCCACAAAAAATAACTGTTTGGTGCGGTTTGCATGCCGGTGGCATTATTAGGCCATCATTTTTCGTCGACGATAATGATCAAGTTACTGTGAATGATCAGCGTTATCGCGCCATGATTACCGATTATTTTTGGCCCGAATTGGAAAATATGAACTTGGACGACATGTGGTTTCAACCAGAGATAATGGATGATAGAGATATTCAACTTCGGCCATTTTTACCCCTAGCCCACAACGAAGATGTAGTAGTAGTCCCTTGTATTTCACTTATACATTTACAACGCTCATTAATTCACCACAATATGGCGGCCGATTCGTGAAATTTGTGGGAAAAAAGCGGCAGATTCATGAATTTAGTGGGAATCCATGTACTTTCCATGTAACATACATGGGTATGTTGTTCGGAGGGTTTTCAAATGTTGACAAGTATTTTTAAGGGAATTGTCTTACCTTATTATATGGATTTTCGTGAATAAAAATGTATTGCAAAGGCTATTTAGCTGCTACTATTAAAATTGATTCTTAACTGTATATACAGCCTATTCATAAACCATACCTGACAAATTAACTCAAAAAATTAAGTTCGCTTTATACGCTTAATTCATAAATTCTGAAAAACTTATGAATTCAATTTTAACAAATTGATAAGAACAATGGCAAGATATTGCAACTTTTACTAATGCATAAAAACGGTTGTGAAAACTTCTTACTTGTGATTCACGCTTCAATAATATTTTTATTATTGGTTAACTGTGGTTAACGTGTGAATGTATTATTAATTTTTATTCATATGTAAAAATTCACACTATGTTATGAATTCATCGTCGAAGTATTTCAGATTGTAAATTGTTCAAAGTTTCAATGAATCGACTTCATGAACATAAGCCCTCAATACTGTTTTGAAAATTGAACACCGAAATTTGAAAAAACGTTCAAATAACGAGCGAATTTTCAAATAAGAACTCTAATTCACCCCATTACTAAGCTGGGGAAGGGTATCAGCTGTTCCACAGCTGTTCTCAAGAGTTCACACGTATTCACAGACAGGGGACAAAAAGCGTATAAAAAACGCTGTTAGATGAAATCAAGGGGCAAGGGAGGTAGAAGTTGGATATATCTATTATAGGTTATCTCTGGTTTCAACAGGATGGAGCCACAAGCCACACAGCACACGTTACAATCGATTTATTGAAGAGTAAGTATGGTGGGCGTGTTATCTGAAGAAATGGGCCAGTCGATTGGCCGGCTCGATCGTGCGATCTAACGCTGCTTGACAATTTTCTGTGGGGCTACGTTAAGTCATTAGCCAACAAGCCGACGACGTTGGAAGAACTCAGAGCCAACATTGAACGCGAGTCGTTGGAAATTTGGTCCAACGAAATTTGGCAAACGTGCCCGCAGTGGCCATATGAACGAAGTCGAGTTCCATTCATAAATGTTTTGATTGTACTTCAAGCCGATAAATTTTTTGAAATATCTCAAATAGTTTGCGTTTTATTTAAAAAAAAAAGTCATTAGTCAAGTCATTATTGGAAAACCCTTTATATAAATGCAAAGGAGCAAATTATACAGGATGAAGAAGAAGTAAAAGAAGTCTGAGCAAAAAACTAATGTTTGCTAAATTTTCTAATTGGTACGAGAGTATGGCAGGGGGCGTGTAATGGTTTGTAAATTATCTTCTCTCCGTTACGGATTATGTTCTTAAAAGTTTAAAAAATATTTTTCTTACTAAATGAACGCACTTTACTCGGTTCAAACAAAAAGTAAGATGTTTAAGATGCATAGAGTGGTGGACAACGAGACAGCACACTTGTCTGTAGTGATACAACTAATTGTATTCTTAGTATTTCATTTACAAGAACCATAAGCAATATTAAATCACAGAAAGATAAGAATTTTGCATGAAATTTAAAAAATTATAGCAATTTTGTTAAGCTATACCCGGTTACATAGAAATTGCATTATCTTGCATTGCATTCAAATTATAGTAGAATCTCGGAAACATTAACGGTTCTATATGATGGACAGTTTGGAAAGATGAACACTGACAACTTTCTTCAAGGCGACAGTCTACCAAAGAGAAGTTTCTTAAGAAAAACATCTAAATAAGTCCGTTTTTATACATTTTTTAAGCAACTTTTCTTTTTTGGTTTTTTTTTATTTTAAATAAAATGTTTTTGGTGGATGTAGGTACCACCAAAGATCATATAATAGCAACATAGTTAACGCCAAATTTTGTTCGGGGGGTTCTATAATACGACCTCAATCTTTTTCTCCTCTCATAAGCTCGGCTGTTTAAAGATTTTTAAAACGTTTTTTTTTGTTGTGTTTCTTATTGACTCTGCACGATTGCTGAAAACAACAACACTCAACTCATTTTTTTTGTTTTCTTCTTGTCTGGGCTCTGGAGTTGCTAATAGTACATATACACCGCACCTAAATCCAACATTTCGCGAATAAAATTTCAGAATCTCACTGGAATTTCAGCATTTCAAATCACATGTATTGATTGGAAATCAGTAGTGGTTGAACCTTTTTAGCTATATAGCTATAATTATTTAATAATGAATTTAAGAGCTAATTCAGACAAATTAAATTCATTTTTGACTCGATACATTGCATGACTTGAAATTATTAATTATTTTGTTCTCAGCTGTTTTTTGTTATTATCAGCGGGCTGAATATTGTTTAAGTGATGTGCTCTATTTGTAAAGAGGTGTGTTCGATTTGACAAAATTACAAAAGCTACGACAAAATTCAACATTCCGCTGGAATCCAATATTTTGAACTTTTGGAAAATATGTGGTGGAAAGCTGAGCATTTGGGCTTAAATGTTGACACGAGCCGAAATGGTGGATTTTGGTGCATATACTTGTGCACATGTATACATCCGACACTGTTCACATCACTACTCATTATAGAAGTTTTTGAATGTGTACTGTAGCAAAACGGAAGGCAAAACCGATTTATCTTGATTTGTCTGGAGACAACAACAAATTTGCACACAGTGGAGTGAGTGATATCAGGAGATTCAAAAAAGGGTTCTTGGGAATTCCATCTACCTGTCATACGATCTGCACTCGTTGTGCGAATTGAAGACAAACTTCATGCCCCAAGTGATTAGTCTAGCTCTAAGTTTGATATTTATAATTTTAGCAAAATTGAATGATTTTGTGTGAAACCCCTTCCGAAGCAGAGAAATAAAAAATTGTGTCTGCTTTTGGGTAAGTGTATGCTCACATCCTTAGCTGTATTTGTGTGTACATGCATAGATAGATTGGGCATGAGAAGCTAAGAAAACGGCAAAAATATTTTTTTGTTTGATGAAGGGTGATCATTCAGAAAGAGCTTTCCACTCTCTGAGTGTGATTTCTTCCACCCGAAAGACCGTGCCAGTGAGAGCTAATAGCAAACATTTTCAGATTCACTATCTTGGTATTATATGGTCTTTGGTAACACCTATGAAAAGATGAACAAGAAGAACGGAGTTTGTTGACTGAAGAGTCAAACAATCGAAATTTTCTCTCGGAAATATGTAGGCTTCCAGGCGATTTGAATTAAATTCCACAATTCAGCAGGTGCTTTACAGTCTCGAAGTAATGTTCTACATCACAAGGCAAGAAGTGTGCTTAATATCAATCTAATGCATTAAACGCCAAATTAGAGGCTTATATTCTTCGGCAAAATTGTGTTGTGTCCTTGAATAATATGTTTGTACAAATGTTGTCATCTTACAAAAGACTTTCTTGGTCATAAATTTGTGATATTGTGTGCTACTTATATAAGTAACCACTGTACACGCTTTAGAAGATTTAAAGAAATGAAAATGTGTATGCATTTAGAAAAAAAATAAGAGCTTTCCAATCTTCTTTAGGCAGAGAAAATGTTGAATACCTTTTGAACAACTAGGCTACGGGACAACACAGGAAAAATATCACAACATGGATTGATGTCAAGTACGAGTAAATATCGCATTAAAAATGTCGGCAACCGCTCCGGAGAAGAAAGTTCTAGGTTTGAAGGGATGAACAGTAACCGACGACAAACGATATTGTTACTGGATGGGAATGTGATCAGAGTTTTTCGTAATAAGTTGTACAGCGTAGTTTTCATCGACTTTAATATATAATAACATAATATGGTCTGCGCTACAGCCTGTATAGGGTCAGGGGCTAGCTTCTGCAGCAGGCACTCATATTTTGCTTCCCATTGCGTGCTACATATATAAGTAACCACAATAGCTATCAAGAGTGGATAGTGACATACGGTTTTATGCCGTCTCCGAACGGCCAAGCTTGAGAAGCTTTTTCTTAGACAGACAGTTATTATTCATTGGGCATTGTTAGTGACTCGAAATAGGTGGTACCGTGTTATTTTTGGTCGTAACGTGCGGGGTCCGAACTCAGGAAGCGAGGTTAAGTTGCGTCGACGCACATATCCACAACGCCACGGCACAGCCCACAACGTCAAAGACCTTACTTTTCCTGATAAACTGATTATGTAGGTGTGTCCGTCAGATTGTTTGTCACACTATCATTGTTCCTACCAGAAATTAAGTATTACAGAGATAGCCGACTTCACAGCGATTGCCCTCTAGTCCATCGCCGAATTTTAGTACTTTTTTGACAGATATTCAGGAATTTTTGACGGTTATTCACGAAATAATGTAAATACTTATTTGGTCTATTTGGTATTAGAACACGTTATAAAAAACAGTTATCGAACATTTTAAGGGGCAAGAGAGGTAGAAGTCGGGCATCTCTGTAATACTTCATTTTTGGTTCCTACGCGGAACTCTTCGACATGAAATTCAATAAACTGATTATCTAATATTCAGAATATTTGTACGTTACGGAACTTCGCACTTCACAGTTTTTAACGAAAATCAGCGGAAACACCTAAAACCCTAATCTCTTCATTACGTTACAAACAAAAAGTGCATTGGCTTGGTTGTGTGCCTCTTCGATAGTTTCATAGCTTTACCTGTTTGAATACTGCATATCAAAGCTGTGTAGTTTATTGATTTGTTATACGATATATACAACGGGATGCGCATGCAACAGGACAAGGAGGGTTAATAAAAAAAGAAAAAAGAAAATAAACAGGATGGTTATCATCTACATATCTACAGGCAAAAAGGGTGCACGGGAGCATTAAACAAATTCCTACATACTTAGAGTTGTTGACCGTGATCATTTCGTAGTCGTTGTCCAAGTTCTGGAATATATTGTCCACATACTGCTGGCCAGCAGTTCCAGCCACAATGGTCGCTCTTCCCTCATAGCTAGTGGCGACATTACTGCAAAAATAGGAAAATCAAACAAAAGAATAGCTTTGAAAAACAAAAGTTCCGCGTACTCGTAAAATCCATTGTGAGCTGTCGTTTGGTAGATGGGCAGGCGAACCTTGTTGAAGCCCGACACCTCCATGATCCGGCTGCCAATGTTGCTGTGCACGTAGTTGTATGTGAAATTCGAAATGACCTGTCGCAATCGTATCACATCCTGGAAGCCGGCGTTGTTCTGTGCGATGTAGTTGCGGTAGAGGATCACTTCCTGATACGGAGACGATTGACGGGCTTCAATAAAGAGAGTTGGTCTATTCCGATTTCCAGTGAATAGATTGTGCTGAATGTAACCCTTCAGAGATGTCGCGGTGCCTCGGGAATCTGCTCGTATGTGTAGACCACCTTGGTTGCCTTGCACAAGGTTATTCTGGAAGGAAATGGTTGTGGTTAGCTGTTTGGAACATATGTGGATAACGTTTACCGTGAAGAAAAACGACTGCATATTCTGAACATCAACCCAAAGGGCAGACTCACACGTCGAAAAGTTTCCGTAAAGTTGTCTGCAGTTGTTCCTGAACTTATTCGAAGCGAGGGTGAATGTCGGCGACACTTCCCCTGCGGAAGCGTACGCCACAGCCGCCTTGGTCGTCCCACTGATTTCAGAATACGTCAAGTTGTGCTGTGCGTCTCGATCTGTGGGCGAAAATGAGACAGCATTAGACCAAATAAAGTTTCAAACAAAATTTCTTACTGAGTCCAATAGCAG
Organism: Eristalis intricaria; assembly: GCA_964034865.1. Lineage (NCBI taxonomy): Eukaryota > Metazoa > Arthropoda > Insecta > Diptera > Syrphidae > Eristalis > Eristalis intricaria. Next base: position 94,149,614 of record OZ035874.1, read on the forward strand.
AGATCGGCACGGTCACCACCTCAGCGATGAAGCCGTGAGTCTCAGGCGCCCCACTTGCAATCAAACGGATGCTCAAAGTCGGGCCGGTGGTCTTGAAGAATGAGTTCTGGTTGGTCGAGTCGGCCCCGATCTGTCCGAGGAAGGTTGACGAAACGTTGTAGATGTCGCCGTCGTAGAGTTGGATGTTGTCCGGCCTCCCGTACTCCTTGGAGTGGTTGAACAGGTTCGACTGCAGAAGACGGAATCCAACCGGCTTGGCTCGGAAGACTGAGTTGAATATTTTCACGCAGTTCACCGGGTTGTTGTCGTACTTGTAGTACAGCAGAATCCGCTCCTCCACCGTGATAACCTTGCTGGGATCGCAGATGTCGACGAGCGAGTAGAGGTGGTAGGAGATATCCAACGACTTCAGAGGCACAAAACTGGACAGATCACTCTCCCGGCCTTCTCCTGTCAGCGAGATGATGTTGAGGCCATTGCCGAAGGTATTGTTGATGTTGATGAAATTTAGATTCACCGACCCACTGGGCGAGATCAGGTTGATTGCGTGGTAAGCCGAGTTGAGGATAGTTGCGGAACTTATGACGGGATTCTTGAAGATCGCCTGGATGGCCGGAGACTTTTCGTTATGCAGAATGCCTGCGTTCTCGATGCGAACGTACTCGAGGCGACTTTCCTTTGCGGTTATCATCCCGTGAGTTCTTATATCGTGAACTCGGTTCTCGTAGGGGTTCTGCTCGAAGTCCGAGTGGGCGAAGCGAATGCCTCCCCAGTAGGTAGAGTCATCCGAATCGATGTTTCCGTAGCAGCTCACGAAGACAAACTCGTCGTTCCAATGACACTCGTGCAGTCGCCCATACAGCTGACCATTCAATCGCTCCGTGCAGTCCTCCATCCGATTCTCGTCGCCCTTGCACTCGAGTGGCTGTACCCACGACCAGATCCGCGTCAGTGAGTTGGTGTGGAACTCAATGCGGCGATCGTGTCCGTAGTAGACGTTGAGTGGATCGAAGCCAAGTTCACGACACACGACCTGGGCGTTCCTCTCGGTGAATCTCTTGTCGCATATCGGCACCCACTGCAAGGTCGTGTGATTGAAGTACTCCAGGAAGCCTTCATGAACTGAGTACATTTCGTTGTCGAGGGCCTTGGTAGAGCAGTTCCTAGCCGTGCACAGTCGAATGGAGTCGTGGGATACTAGATTCTCCAACGATCTCTTGTTTAACATCGTGTAGGACTCGTGAGTCCTGGCTGGCCTTGGTCTCATGACGATCTGCGACTCCTTGTATCCGATTGCGTTGAGGTTACCCAAAACCAGAATGCCCACGTTCGGCTCGAACTCAAGAACGGCTCCATGCTGGATGGTCAAGGTGACATCGGGCATAACTGTGATGTCGGATGTAACTCTGTACGGTTCTGGACGTCTTTTCAGCGTAAAGTCCTTCGAGATCCTGCCGCCAAGTCTGTCTAGGTCCATGTCTATTTCCTTGCCGTGGTTCGTGTTGGTCTCCACAGACACACTTGCGTCAAAGGAATTCTCTATTAGATACGGCTGGAAGACCACCTCTGCGTGGTTATTCCAGTTGTCAAAGTCGAAGATCCTCGAACGGATGTACGCCGGATCCGATGATCCCCACCAGTTCTCCATCGCGTAGAGGTAGTTGTTCAGCCTCGAAGATCGGACGCCCGCGATCAGATCATAATCCATGGAGTTCTGTGTAATCAGGTTCCGAAGGATGTTCACCTTCTGCACTCCGTCGAACCGGATCACTGCGGTTTTCGGAAGGGTTCTCTGCTCCTGTTTGAGTGTCCTTATTTGCGAGCGCATCAGTGACGATCGGTAACTCGCCACCGGATCGTAGCGATTGTCCTTGATCGTGTTGTAAGCAATGAGTGCAGGAACCTCCCCGACGATCTCACTCAGGCTGTCGGCGCGAATCTCAATCACGAACTTGCCATTGTTGTTCTCCATCCGGTTGAAGTCGAACTTCAGCTTCTTCTCCATGCCGTCCATCGCAATCAGCCCCTTCTGGCAGTCGTTGTCCAGGAACAGATTTGAGGTGAAATTCACCGATGCGTAGTGACCCCTCACGGAGATGATGAAGTCGCGGTTCCTCTTCCACGTGTTGTTGCCCATGTATATGCTGTGCGTGAAGTTCTCGTTGTACTGCCACACGTAGGGAAGGGACACATCCAGGCCGCCGTGGAGATTCGATTCGATGGTGTTGTCCTGCAGCGCATAGTGGAAGAGATTGTTCGAAGATCTGAGATCTTTCGAGATGTGGCGGATGCCGAGGCCGTTCTGGAAGATCAGCGAGTTGTTGATGTGGATTGTTATCTCGGACAGGTTGCTGGAATGGACGTCCCAAAATGGTGCCTTAACGAGGAGCGCTTCGCCGTCATTCGAGCTCAGTTCCGAGTTCGAGATCTGTATGGACTCGTTGGCCTTTCGCAAATAGTGCTCCCCGTTGTTGCCGAAATAGCGGTTGTAGTAGAACGCGGAAATGGCTCGAGCGTTCTTCTGGATCTTCGTCGATCTCACAGTCAGCGATGGAATCGGGCCACCTGCCACACGGTTGCGGATGTCCTGCACAGGAGCCGCTAGAGTTGACAGCAGAATGACAGCTCCTCCCAGAGCATTGCTGCCACTCTCGTAATAGAGAATCAAGCCGTAGCTACTGCTCGTCACCGGGAACACACTCAGGTCCCGCTTGACATCCCACAGGCTCGATCGTTCATTTTCCGTCTGCGAGTCCAGGATCGTGATTCGCTCGGTGGAGCGGTTCTCAATGGGATTCAGCAGTTGGATGCCGATGGCGTAGCCTGGTTGACAGCGAATGACCATCTTCCTGCGCACGCTTTCGCCCGCGAACTTCTCGGTGATGATGTACTTACTCTGCCACGAACCGATGTCGAAATTGAAGTCGTGCGTTGGCAGGAACACCGGTTCGTAGTCAGTGTCGAAATCGTCGGTGTCCGTCTCCATCTTGAACCAGCCCCCGAGCTCCCTCTGCTCTATCGCGGACACAACAGGGTTGTGGGAAATTCCACTGCCAGTGTTGTCCTTGATCACCGAACCGTGCACTCGCAGGCCTAACTGCTTGAGGCTGATTCCGTCGCCTTTGTTGTTTGTGAATTCACTATTCTTGACGTTGTTGATGGACTTGCCGCCGAAGACGTCGGAGTAGATGATGCCAAGGCCGTCGTTCAGGTTGTTCACGATTCGAACGTTTTCCAGGTTGTGCCGTGCGAAATCCATCTGAACCGCCGGCTTGAAGGAGTTCGTCTTGTAGTCGAACAGTCCAGCTCGTTCCACAGTGACGTACTGGAGATCAGCTCGTTCTGCCAGCATGCTGAATCTCAGGCCCGCCCAACCGCCCTCGTGGCAACGCACGCCCACATCGTTGTCATGCGTGCAAGAGTTTTCGAACTCGCCTCGCGACAGCCTCTCGGACCGGCATTTGGTGATGTCTATGTCGTGCTCCGTGCACCGGATGTTGGACACAATGACGTCCTCGTTGGTTCCCACTCCCGGCATTTGCGATGGATGCAGCCGCCAATCCAACGGATTCAGGGTGTAGCCCAGATGGTTGCACACTAAGGCGGCATTCATTATATTCCATCCATAGTCGCACACGGTGCCCCAGCGGTCGTCCAAAAATATCTGCAGGCGTCCCTCGTGCTCGCCCAACCCGCCTAACAAGCGAACCGGGACTTCGGTCAGGTCTTCCTTCCTCAGAATCGACTCCGTCTCCATGTCGACCGCTTCCACGTCCTCTCCATTGGCATCGACTGTGTCGTTGGTTGGACTGGGCATCAGCGTGTCCCTCTTGAGCGTGAACATGATGTCGTCTGGACGTCTGCCTCTGGCTTCCAGTTTTCCCGCCACCATCATGCCCACACTGGGATCGAACTTCAGCGTCACGTCCGGCTGAAGGATCAACTTTCCGCCTGGCCTGATGTTGATGTCCCTGTTGACGCGGTACGTTCCAGCCGGAATCATCTCTTGGCCGTCCACTTCGCCACCGATTAGGTCGGAGCCCTCGTTGAAGAACTTGTGCACAAATGTCGGAATCGAGATGATCGTGGTACTGCCCGGATTCGAGTTGTGCAGCAGGTACGGAAGGTACTTGATCTTGGCCAGGTTATAACGATCGTTGCGATGAAACAGGCGCTCGTAGATCTTGAACTCGTCGGTGTAACCGAGCCAGTTGTAGGTGGCGTTTATGATCTGACTCTGGTCGCACAACTGTGACCCGATCTCGTACTGCGAGTCGTGGTTGGAGATGATGTTGCGGTACACGTCGACGTTGCTTGACGAGATCACTATCGGCGCAGAAACCCGCGAGCGGGGGTTGAGCTTTTTCTCGCCGGCGTCCGGGGATGCAGGTCCGAATGGCTCACGCACCTTGTTCTCCCGCACGAAGTTCCTGGTGAACAGCAGCCACTGGACATCTCTCCCACTGTACGGCGACAAGCCCAACGAGACCACGTACACTCCCTTGTTGCGTATGAAATAGTTGTTCTGTATGACCAGTCTCACCGGCAGCTCGTTGAATTCGTCCAAGGGTTCATTGCGAATGTACAAGGAACCGTAGGAGCCGTACCGGAACTGGTTGTACTCAATCCGTCCGTTCAGATTCAGGGCTGGGCTGAGGAGGATGGTGTTCCTCTGGCTGTACTCGAACGAATTGTGACCTATCTGCAGTTTGAGGCCCTCATTCGCTGGGTCTTGCAAGGGAAACCAGCAACTCAGCACCTGGACGTCGTCTAGTTTGCTCGAGTTGAAGTGGTTCCCCGTGATGTTTACCCAAATCGGGGCGCAGTAGTTGCCGTGGAGTACGCCTGTTTCCAGGTTGTTGAATAAGTCAGAGTACTCGACGGTTGTCGTCTGGTTGAGAGGAATGAACTCCTTCCGGTCAATATCCCTGGTTTCATTCAGCCACACGGAGACCCCGTATCCCTGATTGGAACTGATGGAACTCCTTGAGATGTTTCGGTTACCGCCGTAGTATGTGATGTTCACGCCGTCGCCCTTGTTGAAACTGATGTTGCTCTGCGTGATATTCACGTCCCCAGCTCCACTTGTCACGTGCACACCGGACACGTGACCGTTATTCGATATGGTCGTTCGGTCAATGTGCAGCTGCGATCGGATGTTGTCGATGGCAACACCTCGTCCGGAGTTGTCTTCCACCACGGAGTCAACCACTTTCAGGTCAAATGTCCGTGCGTAGCCGGTGGTGATGCGGATGTACCCCAGCACTTCGGAGCGCATGTCGGCTCGGAACTGTATGTACAGCTTCTCCCTGGTGCTGGTCACAGCCTGGTGGCGAGTTGAGTTACGCATGTTCCATGCCATCAGCACCCGGTCGCCCGGGGATGAGCCGTCGAATATCGTTATGCTGGCTGACTCGTTCCGCGCGACTGTAAAGTAGTCGAAGTGAACCGTCAGCACGTAGCCTTGGCGAGTGAAGAAGTATTTGCCGCACTCCTTGGCCGCTCCGGCATAGAATTTCTGATGCATGGACAGGCTTATGGGGAACGTCTGGCCCGACGTGGTGGGCAGCGTGCAGAAGTCGTGAATAGTGGCGCGGTCAGTGCGCAAGTCCGGACGGAGGTCGTGGCCGACGTACTTTATGCCGTCCGCTGCATTTTGAACGATCACACATCCCTCCATGCTGACGGAGCCATAACTAGAGTTTACGAAGATGCCGATTCCATTACTGTTCCTCACTGTGATGTTTCTCATGGTGAACCCGGCGTCCGGAAGGGTTGTGTTGATGCCAGTGAACGCAGAATGGTTTATCACGATGTGTTCCATTTGCGGCGGAAGCCCAAGGACCTCAATGGATGCCTTGGCCACACTTTCCCGCCCGTACCCGGCTCGTATAATGTCGACATACTTGAGGGTTGACTGCGATACAGCGGAATAGACTGTGTTGTCTTGACCCAGCGCTTTGGCGACGGGGGCGTTGTCAAACTTCAGGCCCCTCCAATGGCCGATGGTTCTTGAATGTACTGGAAGACACTGGATGCCTATGTCGCTGTGATAATCACACACGCCCGAGCCAAGCTGTCTCGTCAGCCACGCGCAGTCAAGCAACGTTGACTCCCCGCCTCGGCATTTCGGCTCCTCGTACAGCAAGCGCGGCGAAAACTTTGCCGAGAGTTCCATCCAATTCCAGAACCGTCCTCCCTGGAAACCCATCTGGCGACATGTGGTCTCATAATCTACCTGTGTCCAGCTGAAAAGAGAGAGCTTTTGTGAGTGATTTCCTCGCGCAAATGTGCACTCAAACTTACTTCCGGGAATTTGTGCAAACCGAACGCCACTGTCCCTTGTGGTAGATCTGGAGTCTGCCCTCCAAGGGCGTCGGCCCATCCACTAATCGAGCGCCAAGCTCTTCCGGATCGGGAAACACCTTGTTCGATGTATCACGGGATGTGAACGTGATCCGCCTGGTTGGAGTTCCCTAGGGGAAGAAACAAGAGTTCAATAGATTCATCATTAAAACGTCGTTAACACGGTCGATAATTTCTGACGCCACACCCTGGCTTACTTCATTGCAGCCAGCAGCCCTTAACGGGCAGCCAATTAATGAGTTAATTCAATCTGTAGTTTATGGCGTGTGTAATCAAAGGGAAAGACATCAATTAAGAAGCCGCGACCCAAAGACCTTCGGGTCATCTCTCGCATTCAACTTCAATTAGATCTTTTGTGCAGTTCGCCGTTCGGTGACTGCGAGTGAATCACTTGTTAATCTTTATGGGCTTTCGATAGCGAATGTGGGCAGTTTACTGTGTTTGACCTACACAGTAAACTGACATGAATGCTTGAAACAGATACAAATATGTTCACATGACATGAGAGGAAGAAATAAAACATTTTCCAAATATTCGCTGACTCGAATGCATCAAGATTCAAGACTGTTTATTTTAAGTTTCGCTTACTCAGCGTGGCGGGCTTATTGTTTTCATGATATTTCCGAGAACTTCTGTGATTCATTCCACACGCAGACTCATGCGTTCATGACAGAGATAACGACACGTTGATATTTTATCGCCAAGGTTTTATCGAATGGTGCGGGTGTACCGGGGAGAGACTTTGCCTATCCAATGATTGTTTGAAAGGGCAGTTATCTTTATTAGAAACTTGGATTGGTTTAAACTTAATATCTCAAGGTATAAAATATGAACCAAGTTGAAGAATGTTGGAAAAGTAGGAGGCGGACTGCCTTCAGCGAAGCAATTATGAATCAGCGCTTGATTAAATTGTGACGTAATATGAACAATAGTAGAGTATAGAGAATAAATCAGAGGCGATCGTGAAAGTGGTTTCGGTAAACAATAACTCAAGTCAATGCTCTTTTCTGGTGGCAATGAGTAGCCTGATGGAAAAATCTCCTTTGGTTTTTCTAAACCACGACTAACGTCACAAAGAAGTAGTGACACTTGTGTGACTTATTTATGTGAGTCGCTCCAGCAGATGCAAACTTATAACTTGGATCACATCATTCATTTATTTTAAACCTTAGGCAAGGTAATTCTTATATGGTCCCGATATGACATTCCCGTTTTAACCATACACGTCAAACCGAACTGTCATCCGAAGCTAGCTTTTGTTAGCTTAAGTAGGCCATTTCACAATACGGATCGCTTAATAATGGGAAACGTGTCAAAAAATGAGAAAGTCAAGAAGGCTGTGTGGGTCAGAAAGGCTGTGAAAACTCACTAACTCATAATGCCAAGATCCAGACAATATATTGATATAATAGCTCGACAGAAACTGTTTTATTTTAAGAACGGGAGACTATTACTTTTTATACATATTTAGATTCTATGAGCTTGTTACTAAGATTTAGTAGTTCGCTTTACCAAGAAAATGACTAACAAATTTCATAAAATAAAAAAAGCTTTAGAAACTGTGTCTCTTTAGCAGTGCATCAGGAACTCCTTGCAGCGTATATTCAAAGGTAGACGGTGAGATTCTCCAGAAACCATTATTTCTGGTGGAAAAAATCCGTATAATGCAACGGTTTTATTCCAATGAATGCTGCAATGAATAGCTGGGCCTGAACAAAGTAATGCAAAAATTGCGTAATAGTTATGAAAAAATGAAGAGTGGACAGGTCCTCTTCGATTTGCAGCGCCACTGAACATCTAAAGGGTTTTTCTCGATCATCATCGGTAATTAAGGCTCCGGCACATAGAATACTCTACTTGCGTAGCGTCAGACCATACGTACACGCTGAAGTATCCAACGCAAAGGGATGACACAATAAATACTTCAACGCACAGGTAATTTCATTTGACAGTTTCAAGTTTGAATTGTTTTGCTTATTTATGTGTTATTATAAAATATGTATTTTAATATAAATACTCAATTATAAACATTCATTTATATTTGTATCTATTTTGAACGTTGCTTCAACGAGAAACAACTGCCAAACTTTAACATAAAATTCGAATTCTCTTGAAATGTCACAATGTGAGGATTGTCAATGCTGAAGGAGAGAGAAATGTTAAAAGTTGAGTAACTATATCCGTCGCGTGAGCGTCAGCGTTGGTCTATGTGTTCTTATGGTAACACATGTATTTTATGTATCTGTCAAAGTATTTGACGTTTACGCATGTAAAGTATTCTATGTGCCGGAGCCTTTACTGTACAGTAAATCACAAACTATAATGATATTGCCATCCGCAGAGAGTACTACCGATCGATATTAATAAATTGTTTCGGCCCACGAGAACGACATGCGGTTTCAAAGCAACAATGCTGGGCATGAGTAAGATAACTTTGGGGCCAACAATTGATAACGGTATTTTGAAGAGGCCTTAAGAACTAGCATTTTTTTGTGCCTCCTACATCTCACCCCGTTTAGGGATAATTTTAGGTAAAATTGCCATAAAATGGAAAACATATATTGAAAAACAATGGCAGCACTTAAAATTGAAAGTTCAAAAAACTTTAAATTTGAAAGCTAGATATTTGTTCTTTAATATAAAATTTACATCACACATCAAATTATCCGTGTAAATAGTTTTTAAATTATTCGCATTCAAACTCAAATTGTTGGGAAAAAATGAAAACAAAAAACCTTTAAATCAAAATTTTTTCGAAAATATGTGATCATAAGTTAAATCGACTATAGTTATACTAAAACTTAGGTTTAGTCAATACTAATCCCTATACCAATTCTGAATCGAACACAAAAAACCGCATGGATTTATTTCATATTTTTTCTTCCATTTTAAGGGAAGAATTTGTTGGCGCCACAGTTATCATACTCTTCCCCCATAACGATTTTGAGACATGGTTATCACCAGGGAAAGGATTTTGCTAAGTTTTCCTCTTTTTTAGTAATCTTCCGATTAACCAAAAAACGACTTTGCACAAACACGTTTCCTCATGTCCCCCTGATTCCAATATATATATTCTAGTAAAACCCGCATTTGCATGTACAGTGAAAACCGTTTATAAAGACATTGGTTAAAACGACGAGCTATTTTTCCATTTTTTGATATACAATATTGGTTACAACTAAAGTGGAGGCAGCTGACTGTATTTTTTTCTGAAAGGGTAAAATGTGTCTACACCGCATTCTACATATGTTCACAACGAATTTCGAATAATTTCGCTGTTTATTTGTTTGGTGTTTATTATTCATATCAACGTGTCGTTTTTGAGTTTTTTTTTCAAATATTTTTGTCTGTGTAGCGAGCGGTAGTGAAAGTTTATCTTATTCGGTTGGTTTTTAATTTAATAAATAATTAACAAATCCTTACGATTGAAGAGAGGGTAGTAATATATTTTTTATATTGGATCAAAGGGTATTCCTTTTTTTACATCCTAAGATGAGGAAAATATATATAAGGAAATTTATATATACCATTTGAAGCAGCAAAACTTACCGTAAAAATATAAAGAGGTCGCTGTTATTATGGTTTAAGACACAGAGAAGTTCCGGTACCTATCAGATAAATGTGCATGACTGATATCGGTTTCAACCACATATCGGTTATAACGACCGGTCAGTCCCTGGAAGATCGTTCTATACGGTTTCGACTGTACGTATGTATACCCTTGGAAGCATACACATACATAATTTCCTAGACACATAATGAACAAAAAAGGGGAGTAGTACATTCGGGGATCGAACCTGACACTTGCAATCCGTATTTTTAATTTTTATAATAATAATATGAGATGCGCTACAGCCCATAGAGGTCCGTTTATGGTCCTTAGTCGCCCAAAAAGAAGAATTTTTGAAGACTTACCGAAAATAGGTATTTTAAGAACCTATTGGTACTTCCCTCCTACTATGACTAAATGTGCATTTACTTTCCTTGTTTTGCCTGTTTAAGTGTTTTATTTTTTTTTACTTTTTTAGGTCAACAAAATCATCAATAACATCCTTAGTTATCACACTCAAAGGCGACATAAACCCTCTAATGCTTAATTTTTTGATTCGTTTCAAACTTTTATAGTAAAATCCTATGCACCAAATAACAAAGTATCTGCAAAAAAATTCAAAAAATTCAATTTTTGACCTTTTACTGGTAAAAATAGATCAACATCCTAAAACCGTCTTATGACCGCAAGACATACATACATCCATGTGAAATTTTTAAGAGTAAAGTATTGCTGATAATATTGCATGTAAAAGCTATTAAATTTTGTTAACAACCAAGACCGTGGTAGTTAGCCTACTTCGACCTTTAATTCTTAGTTTCCTGCCAGGTCAATGTCAAGAAGCCACAAACAACCAGTACCCTTAAAGTGAACATAGACCGTGTCATTGCTCAAATTCAGTCTGATAAATTAATCGTAAGTGGGTCCCCCTCGCTTGAGTGACTTACATACTGTAACCTGTGAAATATTGTCTTAGCAACATTGTGCGCTTTATTCAAACTTATGTCACCTCCCTATCTGGGCATGATAACGTGGTCTTCCATTCTGTTGTCATCCTTTTTATTTACAATTGTTTTTGATCATGTTGATGATTTTTATTAACTGTGAATACTGAGCAGGTGGCTGATAGAAGTAAGTTCTGTCTAGTCTAATGGGAAAATCGTATCATAATCAGAAATGAAGTATTACAGAGATGGTCGACTTCACAGCTGACCGCCCTCTAGTCCATCGACGATTTTGTCGATGATTTGTTTTGAGTGCCTTTTCAACAGATATTCTTGCATTTTTAACAGTTATTCATGAAATAACGTAAATAACCGTAAAAAAGAATGATTGGTTAATTTGGTTGGAGAAAACTATATAAAAAAACAGTTGTCAACAATTTGAAGGGCCAAGAGCGGTAGAAGTCGGCCATCTCTGTAATACTTCATTTCAGATGAGGATATCTTATCATAATAGGTCTGTTCCCGTACTGCACCAAATTGAAGTCTGTCAATTTTTAAGGAGTGGGGGTAAAAATCTCTTAGAGAGAGGAAAAATCTCAGTAACTTAAGGGAACGCATTTTTAAAAATTGCGTCAATTATCTCATATATGAAATGTCACATTCATTTGCTTTAATATAGTATTTGACACATCAATTGATTTGACAGAAGAATAATAAATTTCCCACAGAAATTCCTTTTGTAAATGGACAGGGTGGGGAAATTGTTTTGAAATGCCATATATTTGGCATAACAGACTTTCGTAGATTTTCGTTGTTTCGGGAACAGAACTAATATGAACTGACAGTCATGCTGCTGTCAAATCTCCTGAATCACTCATGTTTTGTTCTGAGACCGCGTAAGAGACACTCGACACTCGTCTCTCAATGATAGAGTGTACCAATTTTCCATAGCCATAGGGGCATAGCGATTTTGCGACGAACGCAACAAGTGTGCGTCAAACAATCCACTGAATTCCCCCGAGAAATATTACATGCGCAGTTGGATTTCTTAAAACAATGTTTCACACTACAACCGCAGGTGGTCACAAGCCACATGATTCGCTGTAAAACAAACCTGACCTTCCTTGAACCAGAAACGCTACTTCTGCTTAATTACAATGAAAAAGGCTCTGACAGGTGTCATTACGGGCCACTATGAACTACTATGGATGCAAGCGTTCACTTCTCTGATCATGCAATGCTCTCTCGCAAGCATATTTTTTCGATAAATGTGCTTAAACCATATAAAACTAACATAGTAATGGGTGGCGCTAGGGCATAGGCAAGGGCCTACCTTCTACAGCAACTACTCGTGATGTGCGTGCTATTTTCTCACGAGTGGAATGGACTTGTAGATTAATGCCAACTTTTTTCTAACGTTGTCCATTGCCAGTGACTGGAAAGAGGTGGTGGCATGATAATTGTTTTGTCGTTCCGGCAATCGAACTCTGACACCATGGGATCAAGTGCGTTATATTCGACGCACATACCCACTACGCCAAGGCGCCCACAATGTAGAACTAACGTATTAGGTATTAGGCGATATTAAGTTAGGTTAGGTTGAAGTAGCTGTATGCTGCATGGAAAGACAGTATCCACTCTTAGCCCAGCATAGGCCTGCTTAGTTCAGCTAGGCTATCAAAATAGTAGCAGAAGCAACTGTTCAATGGTTTCTTCCTCATCCTCGTCTCTGTAGCTTCTGCAGAAGTCGTTGTATGGGAGGCCAAGTCTGGAGGCTTGAGTTCCTATGGCGCAATGCCCTGTGATGAGACTTCTGAGATTCGGCCTCCTATCTCTCTTCGGACTAGCGATCACTTAGGGTCGATCGTAGGCGAAGGGCGAACATTGATTTCAAAATAACGCTGTACGTCAGAGAGGATGCAAATTATTCGTTTCTGTTATTGTACCAACACTGGCTCTGTAATATACTTAAGGTGGCCTTTCTAAATTTCAAATATAATTTCCGCAATGTTTAGCCCCTCAAGGTTTCGTTGTTCGGTAAGCGTACCTCAATAAATGTCAGGCTAGCCCATCTCTTCTCTTCACCCAATAATGTATTCAAAGTGAAATCACATCAAACTTCGGTTTATGTCCCATTACTATACTCTGGGGTATTCTTTCATGGCACATAATATTCTTGTCAATCAACGCTAACCAACCCAACATGTAGCCAGTAGTTTGAACATAAACTAACCTAACCTAACTTTCGTTCATGAAGCTGTATTACTAGAGAAAAGCGAGACGGGTTCCATAAAATGAATAGTATTTGTATACAACCTCCTTTGAAGCACCAATCATTCAGATTGATGGATTATACAGTGACAGTTATTTTACGACACTGTGCTGATTCTCCAAATTTTATGTGTCAAGAATGCATGATGTTGTGGATGACATATTGTTCCAGTTTCGAGATCTGACGGATCTTGTGTGTTAGTCAATTACAACGCTCTAATTATTATCGTTTTTCTGCAGTTTGCTCGTTTGTGACTGTCACTGAAACCACTTTCTCTTGGCAGTAAACATATTTTATGAGAACATAAAGTGTCAGTGATTCGCTCTTCAGACTTCTTGCTGACTCCAAGTGTCTCAATTCAAAGTGAATATGAGATATGCAAATAGCCTCTGAAATTCGTATTTTATAGCTAATTTTGGGGATAGACTGAAGAATGATGACAATGAGCTTGACAGGGGAATAGGTCATGGAACTCATTGCTGATTTATGCAATCAGATCACTACAGATGTTGGAAAGGAAGTCGCTTACTATTTGCATTTTAGACACCGAGTATATTCTTTTCAAGCAAATGAAAGTTTATAATTGTAGAGAATTATTTTTGATTTACGTACGACATTAATCCATATATTATAGTGGTCTTAACTAGCTTACCAATTTCTGTTTTTGACTGTTAAAACTAAAAGGACGAGGATAAGGAAGGTAAAGAGATTGAATCCTTAAAGGCTACCTAGAGCGCGCCCATAGATTATGGCAGAAATTTAGGATTTCCGAATAGTTGATAATACTCTTTAGCTTTATTTTCAAGAATCAAAGAATACCTAATAAACCTATGTACCATTCAATCCGAGGTGGATCGAATCGTATTTCCATCTTCCGTCTTGGCTCCACCTGTTCAAAAATGTACGGCTTTACCAAAGGAATCTGACCGGATTCAGGGTTCCGAAGTTTTTCTCTGGGAAGTGTTGTGGCGAAGTGTAGTGGAGACACTTGGTAAACATTTTGGAATTCCTATAAATTCAGAGGAGTTATTGATATTGGATATTAAGAGAATGCTTGTATGCTGTATAAATACCCTACCGTAAACAGTGGAAGTACAGATATCAAATTAGAATAATTCTTTCGAAGCGCTAGTGCTTCGGTCTTAAGACAATTAATATAATTATACAGTCGACTGTCAATAATTCGAAACTCAAGGGCCCTTTCAAAGAGTTTGGATTAACGAGAGTTCGAATTAACCGAATATTGTCGAATTGGACCCAATTACAAAAACGAAATAAATACATATGTATGTAAATTATGCAACAATAATTTGACACACTTTTCTACAAAACTGACACAGAATTCTAAAAAAATTTGAATAACTGAGAGGAAACTAGGTAATTATTTCGAATTACACTTCGTTTCCTGGCAGCCCAACTGAGCAATAACTTCGAATTATCGAGCGCACCAAAGAAAACAGGTTGTGTTCGATTTATCAAAGGTACCTAACAATCAGTTCGAAATATAGAAAGTTTAAAAATATCGAAAGTTGAAACTGAAACTTGAAACCAGAAATTAAGTATTAAGGGTTCAAATGAGCTCACTACGAATAGCGAACTTCTGACACTTCTTTCATATGGATTTTCTCATTCGCAGAGAGACAATGGGTACAATTTGATCAAGCACACACTTCATCGCGAATTTGTTGGTCGTGTATTTGTGGATTGCGTTTGCCTCTTCACTTTACAAGAAAAATCTATCAAACGCACAGAAATCGTCGTGATGGATTCCACTTGTGGTCTAAATACGCTGTCTTTCTTCCTCTCATAAGGCCTAATGAGTTGTCAAGTTTTTGACATGACGCGACGGGCCTAACAGAAATAATCGACTTCACAGCTGATTCCTCCTAGTCCATCGACGAAGAGCGCCTTTTGACAGATATTCCTGAATTTTTAACGGTTATTCACGAAATAATGTGAATGCCTTTCTCTGATTGGTCAATTTTGTGTGTGAAAGCGATACAAAAAATCAATTGTCAAACATTTTTACGGGCAAGGGAAGTAGAAGTCGCCCATTTCAGTAATACTTCATTTCTGGTTTCAAGCAGAATCTGTAATACTATAGCCGACTTCACAGCTAATTTGTCCCTAGTCCATCGACTAATTTGAGTGCCTTTTTGACAGATATTCATGAATTTTTGACGGGTATTCACGAAAGAACATAAATGCCGTCCTCTGATTGGTCAATTGGGTTTATGAACACCTTATAAGAACCAGTTATCTAAAATATTAAGGGGAAAACGAGGTAGAAGTCGGGCATCTATGTGATACTTCATTTCTGCTTGAAACACTTGATATTTCATTTCTCTTCCATTCTCAGAGAGTAATAAACTTAGCGAGAAATTAAGATTGTCCCTCTAGGTGATGCGAGAAACTAATAAAAAAATCTAATGATGATGGTACAATAGATTTCATATAGAATGGTAATAGTGACTTCTCTCGAAGGACTAGCTGACTTCATACAAGCCATTCATCATCCTAGTCCTGCTGTACCGTGCAGAGTGTAGTCTATCTGAAAGGTGGATAAAGAAGTCCCCGGGAATTTCGAAAGAAACATTCAGCATCTGGAGAGAAAGATTCAATCACGAACTGTTGAGGCTGTACAAGGGTCTAGTCAGGCTTCTACCGGTCCAACTCCTATGGTGGATGGACCAGAGATTGCAGTACCTTGTTTTGAGGCCACACATGGGAGGAAAACAAATATTTAACATCTATCCAAGCTTTTTAGATACACATCAACTCTTTCAAACCTCTTGCGGATTTAACAAGCGAGACATACAGAGTCGGCCATCTAGTGTTTTTGTTTCTTAAAATCATAGATTATTTTGACACTGACAGCTGTTTCCCGATCCAGTCTTGACAGAAAGTCAGTAGCATGCGTCCGCGGAACGAAATGAGCCGTCTTTCGCTTGAACAACATTGGGAAATATTGAAAACTTATTTCCAAAGTGTAGTGCGTTTTTGACAAGAACATCATTGGACCATTTTTCTTCGAAATTCAGGCTGGGAACGGCGTTTTCCTAAACGGTGAACGTACAGGGCCATGTACACCGCCCTTTTTTTTACTGTAGGCGAGGACATGGATTTGGATGATCTCGGCTTAGTGCAAGATGCATCTTTTGCTCAAGCGATCTTTTGCGAAACCGTCAACAAGGTCTTGGGAAATTGGGGTGACAGAGGCAGGCTACTGGAAGGAAGCCACATGAACGACGTTGTATTTCATAATTAATGGGAGTAATTGTTCTTAATAATAAAGCCATATTTCAAGGAAAACATTTAATTTTGTTCATTGCATTGCATTTTTAAAAAGGAACTTGTATTCGGCCCACCTTGTATAAGTAACAGACCTTGTACCCAAGTGCGTTATGGACGATTCACGAAGGTTTCCTCAAACGACGTGCGCCACAGAGAATTAAACACAGAACAATCACACAATCCACCTCGAGACAAACAATAACATGCGATTTAAATAATCCCACTTTCTCCCCAGATCAGTAACTCAATTTAATACGGACCCACTCAGTCTGGCTCGTTTGAAAAGAAAGAAAACCACTTCCTTACACACATCCTTCCCTTTAACATTCCGGGGTTGTCAACCCCATTCCACCGCACCATTGCATGGACACGTACTGTCTTAGTATCCCACTTCGTCGGGAAATTTATCGATTAGCCTTCGAATGATGTCATTTGCCCTAATTTCATCGGCTGCCTTGTTTAATGCAAAACTAACGACTTAACAATGCGAAAATGCCCTATAATTTGTCTGCTACCCCGGATTGAATCACGAAATTCCATAAAAGGTATCGCTCGGTGACGCAATCTGTTTACACTGATATCTGTGCCGACTGCGTTAGGGTTTGTTTGCTTTATACATGCCCACTATCGCGCCGTCAGGTTAATCAGACTTTTGCGGGCGATAAGATAATGCGATTTCTGCTCTTCGGCACAGGTGTATTCGACTCGAAATAGCAATGAAACTGTATCGGATATTCACTTACGATAGCTTGGATGACTCCTCGAACAGTGATTCCGGTCGAGGGGGCGAATTCTATGGTGACTCCTGGTTCAATGGTCAGCTTGGATCCCTTTGGGATGTCAACGTCTTCTGTCACGACGTAGGGACTCTCCATGGCTCGCAGTATTTGCTCGCCAACAATCTCGCCGCCGTGCAGCTGGGTGACAGGCCGCTTAAGTGTATCCTGCGGCACATCGCCATCGATGTCTACTTCATTCTCACTCACTGCACTATCGACTCCTTGAGCCAAGGCACCTCCGGGGTATACAATTAAAATTACAAAAAATATCACAGTCAGTCTGGAGCGCCCACCGCCCCAGTTACTCATTCTTGCACATGTCATGTTCACTTGCTTCGTTGGGAAATCATTGATTTCCGCTTAAAGGGGATCCACTTCGGTCTAGAACACAATTTTCACGCAATCCAAACATTTAGGCTAGCAAAATGTGGAAAACACGAGACACTCCCCGCACACGGTCGAACTGTACACAAAACACTTCTCGAAGGGGGTGGTGGCTTCTCAGCTGGAACAGCGCGATGAGCTAAGGCAGCGACGAAGATACGACCGAAAACTGGTATGGCCAGATTAAGAATGCATCTACACTCAAAGAACCGTTACGAAGAACTAAACAAAGCACAAAACTGAAAACTCGGGAAACCGAAATATGCACAAACACAGCAACAGACTGACTATCGGTGTGCGCGCGTTCCACACTTAAACTACGATGAGTGTGTTGTGATGACGGTTGGGTTCGGTTCGGCGGCGGCGGTATAGTCACGGAAAACTAACCAAACGAAACACTGTTACGTGAATGAAAAGCTGCTGGGAGGTACTGTGCTGTGTGCATTGAACTCCCTCGATTTTCGTTTCAGAATGCCAATAGATTATGCTTAGATACTTTTGAATGCACGAATGCAGGTATGGACGTGATGGTATGGGTGAGGTGTGGAGTATCTTCACGTTCGTGCACACACAGTCGCTACGGATGGAGTTTTTAGAGTTTAGCTTGAAGTTTATGGAACTTGAGTCGAATTGGAACCGAACGCGTGAAGTTTTCTCTCGTTTTATGCGCACATCCGTCGTCGTCGTTCGCGATTGGATCTATAAAATCGCTCAAGCATTCAACAGGTATGAACTCACAACTGACAACCACTTAATGTGATCACTGATCAAAGTCAGCTAAACGGATTTTTTGCTTGCTTGGGTTTTCTTTCACTTTTACAGCAACAACGACACTAAAACAGAACAAAGGTGTGTGGCTGAAACGAAGATTTCTAGATACACAAATTCATGTGCAGATCAACGCCATTTTTGTACGCTCATCGAGCAGAAATTCACATTCCCTTTACGGATTTCACTTATTTTGTGGAGCACACGCGATTTTTCATTGATTTTGCCTCGATAGAACCGATTTTTTTTCAAAGCGAAGATCAATTTTTAGGTGCGGTCATCAGCTACGGATACATTGACGAAGCACGAAAACAAAGCACAAGCGAACACTTCAAAGGTGGAGACGGCAATAGACACTCTCTCGCTGGGGGGAAAACTTTCAAGTGTGACTTGTTTAACTCAAGTTCGACTTTGGATTGCGACTCCTCTCTTTCTCCATCTTCGCTGAGGTGTTCTCTTCACTATTCACCTGTTCTGGATAAAAGCTTGTAATCTTCAGTCTCTCAAAAGCTTCGCACAATTCCATTCCCAGAGATAGCACCTGTCGACTGTCGTTTGAGAAAAATTGCATTATCGCTTTGGCTGTGAGAGTTGGTGTTCGTGGAGATCTCTTAATTAAAGTTGAGACCCTCACATGGCATTTGACCCAGATACAAGTCAGCGTTTCAGCTTTCAAGTCATTCCTCGGCGGGGAGATGCTAATTACGGTGCGACTCTTCGCTTGTTGAAAGGGACAGTGACGCACAGCACACGTTAGCGTCACATTATTTCCCAGCGTCGGAAAGATAAGAATTTTAATTGTTTGCACATTGTTTTGCTTTTGAAGAGGCACTGTTTAATGACTTGTGGTAGGATTCGCGTTCGGTTAATCTGGGGACATTTTTATTTGTCTATAAAAATAAGATTGACGATGTAATTGCGAATGCTATGCAATTGATACATTTAGGCGTGATGCAGTTATGTATGTCACGCCCAATTTAGTACGCCTGCAGAAGGCGTGACAAGCATCTTAGAGATCCAATTTCTGATGACTTTCGCGTAAGAGCCTGAGTCAGAACTTGAGTGACGGGTGACATATATTGGCATTGTGACTTTGGGTAGCTATTCGCACTTCGTGGACCTCCAAACGTCCCAAACTTTGGAATTTGAATGTTGGCATGGATGTTGAATAATTTAGAATTTGATGTCTTTATCATTTTCATCGACATCCTCGACCATGTTACTTACCCTATTATCTAAAAAATCGGAACTAACACATGAGCAAAATCGATATGCCGTTTTAAAACTCTACTTAAAGTTCCGATATCAGTTTCTTCAAACTAAAGTTGGGCAAAAGTACCACAAACTGCGATCTTTTTCACAGTGATTGATAAATCGCAGTCTGCACAATTGCAGTCTGCGACTGCGATTGAGTTGCGATTTTTCACAATTGCAGTGTGAATCATGATGTGCATTTCTTCAAACTTCTCCAATTCTCTTAGATCTCTATCTAGGTTTCACCACACATTACCCCGATTTTAAATCCTCGCGGTTTCGTCGAAATCTAGATGAAAGCGCCTCGAGTTGATCCGTCTGTGAGAGGTTGTAAAACTTAACAAGCCTACAGAGTAAACTTTATTTTGGTGATAATTTTCTCATTCTATCTGCTGGTGTTCTCACACTATTATTTCATGTAAGACACCTGTTTTGGTTGTGATTTAAAAATTGAGAGCGAGTGACATTTATTTTGGCGGGCACTTATAGATTGAGAGCGAATGACTCGAAAATAGAGAGCAGAGGTTTCAGTAACAGTTCATCCGAACCTCACGGTTTTGGTTAGGTGGAAACGTAGCATAATGTCTGAAAAACAATAGTGTCTTTGCGCTCGCGTTGTCCTTCAATGCACACAATTCAACGGCAATGCACAAAATACGACCTGCGTTAGTGAAAAATTATAGAGATGAGAGGATCCTAATAAAACGTAAAACGTAAATCCATCGCATGTCATTATCGAACATGTTGCATATTTTTTGACAGAGAGGTGCGCTGTGAGGGAGATTTTCTCCCAAATTGAGAGTTTTCTTTCAAATCGAGAGTACTTTGCGTCAACTGTCATTTGAGAAATGAAAACACCTGATTAAAAATAATTTAATGACAAAAGTCGTTTCAAATGACTGTATGCAGAAAGGCGGCAACATTTTTTATCTGGTTTCATTTCAACGCAGTACGTCATCGCACGCTCTCCGTAACATGAAGTGGGCTGGGGCAACGCACTATAGTATTTCAGGCATTACTCTAACATGGGCCATGACCTACACTATCAGGTATACTTTTGGATGCCTTACATATATATACGCTGGACGTATAGTAAGTTATGTACGGTTCATCTACAGCTATAATCCAATGTTGCCTCATTTTATGCAATGGATTTGTTGTTCGGTGAACACTTTTTGCGATTTTTTCAGATCGCTTAGCGCACACTCTGAACACTTTATATTATTCGAAGATTCCTTTTATGATGCGCTTATGTCTTCCTCCAATTAATCCTTTTATCATTTTTATTTTATACAAAATATATATTTTCACGCTCGATTTGGTGCGTATAAAAATGTGTTCAGTCATGATTTGCATAAAATTGATAACACGGATTTGTCCAATGTTTCATCGACTCTAAAATGTAAACTAATTGGCTATTATTTTTGTTTTGTCTCTATATCTATCTAATTATGTATGTCCGAAGAGTGTAATTCTTGGCGTTATCTTAATTTATGGGCACTTCAGATGCATTTGCTTGAATATGAGAGAACGTGTTTTGTACATGTGCATATCATTTTCTCTAACCAACATATGCCCTTGCGTGTGATTTCTTATTTATTTTAACTCACATTCGGATTTCCTGTCCACTCATTACATCAGAAATTCTCTCAACACCGACCGGAAAAGAATGATTTCATGTGTACCTCTATCAACGTAGAAAATTAACTATGCACTGTCTTGAGAGTTTTTGTTGATAGAGTCACAGTAACAATTTGTTCAAAACACATGATATTTATGCTTATGAGTTACGAGTACTAGGCAGTGAGAAAAAACCAAATTACGTTCCAAACTTACGTTTGCATACACTTTTCACACAATTACTCCTTCTGCTTTGTACACGTGAACCGTGATCTGCGCTCGTGATTAGCGTAAAATCCCCACTTTGCATTGAATGTAGAGTATACGTTGTTACACTTCGAGGGTGCCTATTATTTAAACAACTTTTTTTCGAGTCTAACCTCTAAAACATTTTTTAAAATGCTTAAATTACCCATGTTAAGTTTTTACCGTGATTTACACATTTCCAAAGCCCAGTTGCAATCCATAAAATTGCAATTTTTTCACAAAAGTTGAATTGCTATTATTTTGTTCGGTAGAGAAATCGCGGATACCTGCGACTTGAATTTTTTAAACAACTTTTAGAAATACTCATTTTCCAATAAATATAAGCACATCTTTTGGCATACTCAGGGGTTTGCCAAAAGATGTGGGAAAGGGAAAACTAAAGAAAAGGCACCTTCGGACGGACACACGGTGGCTGGCTGGACGCCATTATATTTTTTAGGTAAATAAATGGAATATCATGTATTTTGGCAATTCTACTGATTTTAACGCAATTAGTCTAATATTACAATCGTTATCATAAGCGAAACAAAATACCGAATTCAGACCAAGAATGTGGAATGATTTGACGAGCACAGAATTTGATACAATGGTTGGAATACTTTTGGCCGCTGAGGCATAACACAATAATATGTTAAAGTCGTCAGTACGAAATTTAACTAAATACACCTGCATGTTATAAAAATTGCTTTCTAAGTGTCACATATCTCCGTAAAAATTCATGTAAAAAGAGAGCGGTCTGGCCAGGCACCATGTGTCCGTTGGAAGATTTTAAAATAAGTGTCCGACGGGGGGTTAAATGTCCTGTTTCTCAATTTTAAATTGTTTCGTTTCAAATCAATCATTCTATTTGCGAACTGTCAAACTGAAAACGCTTGTCTATTGCATTAAGGGCCATTCATAAACAACCAAATTCCAGGAAAATATAAACAAAATGTTATACTTCTTGGTATGCAAAAAGATGGGGGTTGAGTTATCGAGATTTTCTATCGACTAACATCTCAACAATAATTAGTTTAAGTATTCTTATTAACGATTTTAAATGTTTTTCTCCACGAATCAATCATTCGTCTTGCGAACTGTCAATCTGTATTCGCTATACACAAGAGACGCAAACGCGATTAACACATTCACGACCAAAAAATTAGCGATGAAGTGTCGGGTACAACCAAATACTCCCTGCGAATCAGAGATAATGGATGATAGAGATATCCAACTTCGGCCATTTTTTCCCCTAGCCCACAACGAAGATGTAGTGGTAATCCCTTGTATTTCACTTATACATTTACAACGCTCGTCAATTCACCACAATATGGCGGCCGATTCGTGAATTTTGTGGGAAAAAAGCGGCAGATTCATGAATTTAGTGGGAATCCATGTACTTTCCATGTAACGTACATGGTTATGTTGTTCGGAGGGTGTTCAAAAGTTGAGTAGTATTTCTAAGGGAATTTTCTTACATTGTTATATGGACTTTCGTGAATAAAAATGTATTGCAATGCACATTTAACTGGAACTATTTGACCTAAAATTATTTCTTAAGTGTATATATAGCCTATTCATAAACCATACCTGACAAATTAACTAAAAAAATGAAGCCCGCTTTATACGCTTAAATCATGAATTCTGAAAAACTCATGAATTCAATTTAAACAATTTGATAAGAACAATGGCAATATATTGCAACTTTTACTAATGCTAAAAAAATGGTTGTCAAAACATCTTATTTGTGATTCACGCTTCAATAATATTTTTATTATTGGTTAACTGAACGTGTGAATGTATTATTAATTTTTATTCATATGAAAAAATTCACACTATGTTGTGCATTCATTAATTATGTCTAAGTATTTCAGATTGTAAATTGGTCAAAGTTTTAATGAATCGACTTCATGAACATTAGCTTTGTTCGTTCGTTTACCCCTCCATACTGTGTTGAAAATTGAACATCGAAATTTGAAAAAACGTTCAAATAACGAGCGAATTTTCAAATGAGAACTTTAATTCACCCCAATACGAAGGTGGGGAAGGGTATCAGCTGTTCCACAGCTGTTCTCAAGAGCTCACACGTATTCACAGACAGGGGACAAAAAGCGTATAAAAAACGCTGTCAGATGAAATCAAGGGGCAAGAGAGGTAGAAGTTGGATATCTCTATTATAGGTTATCTCTGCTGCGAATGATAAAACTCCACATGAATGAAGCAGAAATAACCCATAATTCCGAAAACCTATATTCTCCATTATCTCTGGAATGAAGTGTCAGAGTTTGGGAAGTTCAGGATTCGTAGTGAGCTCACATGAATGGCCCTTTATAGAGACAGACAAGATCCACAAATTTCACGACTAAAAAATTCGCAAATTCTGGCCATACCCCTCTGGGGATGGGAAACCTTGTGTGGCATGTGTGGACATGTGCGCACCGAGAATTGAGATTTTCGCAAACTTTAACTCTTCATTCACATTGAATTTTATCTTTTCTATATAGCTACGAGTAAACTGTAAATAAAATTAAACAATTTGCGATTTCAACAATTCGATTGATACAGTTATTATAGACAGCATGGCGATATATATGTTTTCCTTCTTTTGTTTATATTTTGGACTTGGTTTACCACCCTCTTCAATTATTATATTTGCATCAGAATCGAATTGTAAGTATTCCTGATAAATTATGACCAAAGTTACAAGGTGAAAATGTTTCAATGTTCTGTGAAAAGTAAGTAGGCGTAGAAGAAAGACTATTCAAAAACATTTTGATAACCCTTGAAGAAAGAGATTTCGTTCATCGCATTGTGGATCAGATAAACATGGTGGCGTTTATGATCTAATTATTTAATTGTATCAAATGTGTGGCTATTTCAAGTCTAAGGCATGAAGGTATCATTTTGTATGGTTTGCAAAGAATGCCAAACTTGAAAAAAGTACTGAAACAGACAAAACTAATTTATGTTCCGATTATGTTAATAAAATGTTGATCTGTAATCTTCGCCGGGCAAAACAATTATCCCACAGAAAATGAAGCCAAGCATTGCACTGACGCTGGACTTTTCAGTGTTGCCAACCGAAAGAAAAATTGTCCATTGGCGTTCCAACTGCAATTACTGGAGATCGTAGGCAGAAGTGCAAAGTGGCTACAAAATCGGTGTATGCAATTTTTTTTGCGTCTTGCTAAAATATTTTTCCATTAGCATTTCCATAGACGCTGGGAATTCTCTGAGGAAGTATTTGTCAAGAAAAGCTTCCGCCTTTCGCTGATTGCATTAAATTCCAGCTCTCGTTCACTCGTCCGGGAACTTTTATATGCGCAACCCGACAGATTTCTGCAAATGTTAGCCGTGGGTCCACACCTGTGTCATTTGCAAAATGTTCAACAACACTTCCTTTTCATTGTGATTTGTAAAAAATAAAAATTCAGTGGCCATGCACAATATAAAAGTAACTTTATGTAGAGTCGCATTTACCACTTTTTTATTTAATTCGAGGAGTCTGGGTTTATTATTTGCATTGATTTATCTGCATAAAAAGCAATTTTCTTGCATAAATATTAGTTCCGCTATTTGCCGCTGTCAGTTATTACCACGCGTTCGCAAACAACCCTGGACAGTAATACCAATTCATGAAATAATAATTTCTTGTATCGACCACCGGCACCGGCGCGGCATGCAAAGATGCCGTCTCCTGATTGGTTAAAAATCTAACCTAGCAATACCAAGCCATTGCCCTCCGCCATTTGTTCGATTGGCAACATTCTCGTTTTTGATTCGTAGAAGAGCGGACGTGAAAAATTTAAGTGGAAGTGAAAAAATTGTGAAAATATCAAGTAAAGTTCTCTTAATTACATCAGGTGCGCCATTAAGCACCTTGAAAAAAAAGCCGGGAATTTTAGGCTCAACGGTAAACTTCTTCAACACATTATATCAAGAAAGATTGGATGATAAACAGAAAAAATTACTAATTCGGTAATTTTCGACGTTTTGCTCCACTCCCTTCTACTACTTCTCCAAAAAAAAAAATGTTTAATACATAGCATATACTATTTTCTAGTTATACCAAATTTTTCTAGAGCGCATTTAAAGTGCCTGTGCCTTGTTTTAGATCAATATTCTGCTACAGCGAAAGAAAATCTCTAATCCATACATACATACGTATATAGTATATTGAAAAAGAGAATACGAAAAATTAATTGATAATTTAACGCCAATTTGTACCCCATTTGTGGCTTCATCGCGTCGATTACACTGAAATCGCAATGGAAAGCTGTTCCCAAAAACGCTCGCACTCGATATTTTTCCGAAACGACGCCATCTTGAAATGGGGTGTTGTATCATCCGAATTTCCGCATCGAATTTTTCATTATCTGCCTGCGAATAAAAATACGTACATGCATAATTATATAGAAAATATATATACATATAATGAAACTAATCTCACTTGAAGCTGAATCAGACAGAACAAGACACAATCACCTTAATTGTTTATCGAAGAAACGCCGTAGAAAAATGCATATTATATTATCAAAAGTATCTACTACTACCCTTCCCTTCTGGCTGCGCGCAAATAGACAAAAAAAAACAATTGAAACTCAAAATGGCTAACCAACGAAAAAAAATAATATAAATCTAATTTCCTCCTCTTCCTGAAAGTAAAACAATATATCCTCAAGTTCCTTTGTGGAGAACATGACGCATGCAATTATTTCTTCACAGTCACCATATATAGTATATTTTCGCGCAAATATTACATAAAAAAAAAAAAAATCTAACCAACGCGCATACTGCAGAGGGTGTGGATCTGGAATTTTATTATCTTATTTTTTTCCTTTCATTTATTTCTTTTTGTGTTATCAATACAAACAACCGGCGTATACATTAACATACATACATATAGTCATCTAAATACCTATCTAGAGATATCCCAGTTTTTTCCTCGCTTTGATGTAGTTGAAAATCATTATTTTTAGAGACATGCGTGTTCTGCTTGCCAAAAATAAAACATCTACAGACAGCGTCTTTTTTATTGCTGCAGTATTGGTATGGAAACTTCCTATTCAAAAAACTGGCTCTTCAGTATATTTTTTTTTTGATTATTATCAACGCATCAAATTTAATGTCCTGAAGCAAATGTTGGAGGCAGCGTCAAATGATTACTCTTCATTTAACCTCAAACAATTTCATTCTCTCTCAGCTGCTGGTGTTCTACTTCAGCTTGCTGCTCGAGTTCTTTTTTTAGTTCTTGTTTTGTTATTTTTTTTTATCGAGATATGGGATAATTTAGACAAACACTTCGACGTGAAATTGTCATCGAGCTTCTTCTCCCAGCACACACCACATACAACCATTCTATTCAATGCTGCGCAGTGATATTGGTGAGAGAGAAGGAGAGAGAGAGAGTATGGTGGGGGGAAGCTATTATAGCTGATTACCTTCTGTACTGGATTAACACAATTTGAGATATGATGATCGCCACCGAAAAATAAATAAATAAATACATACGTACATCAGACATTCACTATGGCATATTAGAGAGTCTACATGATACTAAAACAAAGTTAAAGCGTATTTGCATCCCTCCTTTCAAAATTCCTAACATACCACCTACCCATCACCGTATTTACTCAACTTTAAACGCGAATGATGAGAATGTTCAACGAAACTTTTCTTGTGGGCGCGAGAATAAGGGGGAAACATATGGTCCACACCGGCTACAGTATGCCCTTCTTCACACGACACGAGACTAGACTAGACGAATCTTCATTCATTCAATGTTCGTAGTTGATCAAAATAAATATATATATATATATATCAGTCAAAAAAAAAAACAAGTATATAAACACAAAATTCTTCTTGGAAATGTATCTACACAAATTTTTTTCGCTGTTACTTTGTTACAAAATCACGTATCGCCGAATTTTATGTTATACTGCTACTACTAGAACCTACTATTCTACATGCAATAAAAAAAATCACATTTACTCATATCAAAGAACGAATACCTTTACCTACTATTATCAAAACATTTCACAGTCAAATCGAAGTCGTCGTAACAACTCTGCGTGCACATCTTCGTAGGCAACGTTGTCGTCGTCTTTGTCGTCGTTGTGTAATTCGTCTACGCACGCCAGAAAGCATCTCTACGCTCGTCGCCCGGCGCATCTAGAACAGCAACACTTGTACGTCTTAATCTACTACTACTAGCCAACAACAAGAACTCCAAATATGAGTGACAGTCGAGGAACACGTGTCTACGTCGGAAATCTAACTGATAAAGTTAAAAAGGAGGATCTGGAAGGAGAATTCACCAAATACGGTAAATTAAACTCTGTTTGGGTTGCTTTCAATCCCCCAGGTTTTGCGTTCGTCGAATTTGAAAATCGCGATGAAGCCGAAAAAGCATGCGACATCCTGAACGGTTCAGAAATCTTAGGCTCACAACTTCGAGTGGAAATCTCAAAGGGTCACCCAAGGCAAGGTCGCCGTGGTGGTGGCAGGGATTTCGGTCGTCGCCAAGGCGGCGGTGGCGGTGGAGGATTCCGTGGTCCACGCAGCAGCAGCGGTGGTTTCCGTTCCAGGGGACCACCCGGCCGAGGTTACAGTCAGGACAATGGGTACAGTTCAGGAGGACGTCGAGGCGGAAGTAGCGGCTACGGTGGTAGCAGTCGAGACGGCGGCGGTTTCAGTGGTCGACGCGATGGTTTCGGTGGGGGTGGTCGCGATAGCGGCCGTTCCTATGGTGGTGGCGGCGGTGGCTTCAGCAGCGGCGGCCGAAGTGGTGGCAGCCAAAGCGGTCGCTTCCGGTCTCGATCACCTGCTGGTGGCCGAAGATTTTAAAATGTAATCTACTCACTTTACTTTTAATATATATATATACCCTAGACATTGCTGTATGACTAAATACATTTTGAATTTTATCTTACCTTCTGCATTAAAGAAACAAACAAAAACAGTACAGAAACAATGCATATAAAAGCAAAAAAAGAGAATAAACATAATACAGAAACAAACAAACAAACAAACAATGCCGCGTGAGTGTTGAAGCGGCAAGTATTTTAGATTTTATTTCGTAAATGTTAGGCTCTCGAAGGATTAAATTTAAACGATTAAAGAAAAATCACCATTTATTGTAAGAGTAAAATAAATCTCTTTGCCAAGACAGACATTTAAAAAATAAAATACAAAGTATGTGTAAGGAAAGTATTAGATGTTCTTCTAAGGGAAGAAATGATCTTAGTTTTGTGTCTAAATCGTTCCCCCTCCCACAAAAAAAAAAAAAACAAACAAGACTATTTAAGAAGAATAAACAACTAATTATAAAAAATAAAACTACGAAACAAATCTGTTTTTCTTTTTTCCTCATTAATTGAATTTGCAGCTAAGAATTACCATAATCTCCACGTAAGTAGTTTGTCAGAGGAATACCAATCAGATGCAAATCGTTTGAAGTTCCATATGTGGGTACTCTTAATTTTTTAGTTTACTGTGCGAAGATTCGTGAGATTTTGCTTAAAGCATTTGAAATGAGTCACAACCGGTGACGTGGCCATCTTGTCGCACATAGTCGTCGGAGTTTTGGTTTAATATGCCTGACATGTGGTACTTATCAGATCCGGCGATGGCTTTGTGTTGACCATAGAGGGCATCGCATTATTTATTACTCTGAGACCATTGCTATTCATAAGTCGAAGGCTATTGTTAAATTGCATGACTAGCGCCGAAAGAAGAAACCAACGTTTATTTTGAAATTGAAAATTTCCAAACAAGTTTGGAGTATTCATTCCTCTCATCAATACATCCATTGTAAGTGAAGAACGAGACTGACGAATTTTCTAAAGGAGAAGAACAGGACAAAGCAAATGCAGTACATGCCCAGTGTTTTTATTTTAAATTAGATCCGCTTTCCAATTGAATTCATACATGCCAGTCGTCATCCCTTTTTTCTTTGAAATTGCTTGTGGTATCTTTGGGCTGACGTCTTTACCTATGAACAGGTTTTTTCTGCATGTGTATGCTTTGTGTACAGTTTTTTGAATACTTCAACACAGCATGAATGAATTGTGCATTTCGTGAATATGCATTTACACATATGTACAGTGCGACTTCAATAAAAGTAACTAATGGAAATTTTACAAATCGAGGCAAACAAAATGGAAGGTGAGACACCCAGAATAGCAAAACAAAACGTGTCTTGCACTGGTTAGGTTAGGTTATCGTGATTGCGAGTTCTACAGCAGTTCTGGCGCACTTGGATCCTGATTGGATCAATTATGATTTTACGCACCGGTTCCTCTTCAGGGTTCTGACTGAACACCTGCAATATACCTACTGGTATTTTAGCCTAGGTGATACACTCCTTTGCTGAGTTACAGCCAATTAGTATTTTAAAAAAATTTTTTATGTCCGTAATGTTTATGAATGACATTTCTTCTAGTTTATTGCATGCAATGAATAGCTGCCTAGCGAGTCCTTAAACGCCGAGTAAGGGAAGAGTAGCTTCTCGTCCCTGCAGCTCCTGCAGAAGTCATTGAAGGGGGTTCTGGCGTGTGTGTCGAATATGCAATGAACGGTAATATTACATTGTTGATTTCCTTGTTTAATTTTGGGAGTTTACTTTTTTTTCTGGATTTATTGGAGGCCAGAATAGCCATGAAGTCCTGCAAGTATGTAATTCCACCCAACTCCGATTGGCGGTGTTGGTGACATCTCTAAGTAACAATGTTTATTTTTTGCCGGGGACAAACCCACCCCTTTTCTAGGTTGCTCGTTGGCCCGTTCGTTGCATGGAATACCACTAGGACCAGGGACCCAGCATAGGGTAAGAATGCATCTGAGATTTAATTGATGGCCTGTCTTGATGATTATCTATGTATAAAGCGATAGGTAACCAGTCTATCGGTACATTCATTCAATTGTCTCAGAATTGTTTCCCACAGCTGACTCGAATGTCTAGGAGGTCTCAAAGCGTCACATTCTGATTAGTGCTTGAATTACAGCCCCTGCTTTAACTTGTGGCAGTTCAACTGCTTTTCCGTCATCACTTTCGGATTGCTGCAGGTGGGTTCCAGATCAGTTTCAGCAATCCAATCGTGTCTTTGGAACAGGCAATAGGGGATAGTTCTTGAGAAAAATCATTAATCTATAATTTATTTCGCGGTCTTTTAGTATTATTCTCTATTGTATTCTCATAGACAGCCCTTGTCAAATGCTTTAACCAAAAGACATACAGCGTGCCTCATATTAAACGCTTTTGTTTGAGTCTCCAATTCTGACCCTTGGCTTCCGACCATGCGTGTCAAATAAGTTTTTTGTAGTTGCTTTTATTGAGTCACCTGTTTTGAAAAGTTGCAGTTTATCGAGGGTTGTTTTTCAAAATCATCAAATAAAACGGATATTCGTCCAAAAATACAAATATATAATAAAATGGTTTAATTTAATAAATAAAATAATCCGCTATGGTTATGAGAACATCCTCGTACATGTATTTCCTTCTACTTCTCAGATTTTGGTTAGGCTGTGTAGAGCGTTTGGACAACTTAGTTCCAACCCGAAGAATCTTAGACTCAGCACATGTGAGGCAACGACAGAGGATATCCACGTACAAGGTGGTGCACATAAGTCGAGGGGGGCCTCAGCCGGCATGGTGTGCGAAACTGGAGACAAGTGACGAGAGATTGAGCCGGCTGGACAGGCATGTTAAGTGAGGCCAAGCTTCACCCGGACTGTAGCGCATTAAGAAGAAGACTTCTAAGATTTAGATTTGCGCCAAAGACCTCTAGTCAAATTGTGTCAAGGCTAACATGGGCGAGACAAATTATAGATGTCGGGATGATGAAGTCAGTGCTCCAATCAGTATTTATTTTCATAGTAAACAATTTAAAAAAGTCGTTTTTTAGGAACCGAACTGGATTAGAATTGCATTATTTCTTGGCTCCTGATAGTACACATATCACAGAATCAGGGTTTGGGATTTGACTATCTACATATTATACAAATGATAACTGAGAAGAGGACATAGAAGTTCTGCTTGTAAGAAATACATATTCGGGATTAAGGACTGAAATTATGAGGGCACTTAAAATTGTAAGTTTACCCGTGACTTGCTACACTAAACTAACGTTAACACGTGCCGTGTGAGTTCTAAATGTACTTAAAATTGATGCACGTGCTCTTTTATGTAAATGTTCTAGAACTGAATGTGAGCCACGCGATCACGTGTGTTCCTCTATATTTTGTGTTTAATCAGCATTGGTGGTAATTTAGCGTATGTGTGAAAAAGTACCTGATACCTCTTTGATTTAACATCCCGCGAACATCACTTGATGGAGCGACACGAACTGTCGTGAACCAGGGATCAGCTCTGTTCTCTACTGTAAATGGGACCTACAGTCTTATGTCGACTCTAGACAGGAATACTCTAAGTATTGTGAGTGACTCGAACGAGTTTGAGCCGTGAATTATGCAAATTAGTAAAATCAGGTATTGAAGTTGGAACCTTCGGTAAATGAATCGAAATATCAACCCGTGTGGTGGGACGGCAATCCGGTGAATTAATCGTATCTTAAAATTCTAAGCTGATACGCAGATGACACTTCAAATCTCACAATGGTAACGTAAAGGAAAGTAAGTGATCACGTAAATACTTAGGGCGCTCCAGTGATCATGTGAATTAATTTCACGAATTTGAGAAAACACGTTATCAGATGAATTTGTTGTTATGTGGCACCTTTTACTTATTTCCAGGCGTGATTCGACAAAGATGAAATTATGAAAATTGTTCGTCGAGTCATGAAGCGAATTTAGACACCCATTGACGCTATTACGCCTTGGTGTGTATTGCATTCCAGAGGATATAAATCAGATAAAGAGAGAGATTACTGAATCTCAATTAATAAATCAACACATTAATGGTTTAGTGTTACGAATGACCTAAGCGAGTCGTTTGACTTCATGACAACAAGTGCTACGTTCATTGCGCTAGTATCAAAGTTCCACAAACATATTACCACTCAATCCGATCCAATTACTGGCAATTATACAAATTAGCTGCAAATTCTCAGCGACACACTTAATGCGTATGAAAATGAGCTGTACCTTGACCAAGTTCCACTGACTGAGCAGCAGCCTGACACAGTTTGGTTGTTGCTCTTATTGACATCGAATGAACGATTTGATGCTTGAATAAGTAAATTCCTAGTTTCATTAACTAAAACATTACATGTTCTTAACCCGGCGTTAAATGATGGAAACCCTTGGTGTTGTCATTGAGTTCTTCAGATATGCATACCTAGCCAGTAGGTCTTTGAATTCTGTGGACTCAATCCATTACCGTTTACAGTGCTGAGTCCAATGAAAAGGGAATACTTAGAAAACTCATACAGAGGATAATTGAATGTATAATTAAATTACAATTGCTTAAACAAGTTGAGTAAAAGACCTGTGTTTACATACTTAAGTCAATTTGAAATAAGAACCAATTAAGAAGGAGCAACAACTAGATAAAATGATACGTACTTAGAGTTGTATAGATGCCTTGACCCGCTGAGTATTGATTTCTTGCATAGTCTTTGCATTAATCAATACATTTTGGACGATACTGAATTGATGCACCTTTAATGGTGCTCAATAGCATTCTCCGAGTACTGCGATATACATAAAGCAATTCATGAATTGAAGGGTTGCAAATCTGAAGGTCCAAGTGCTAAACAAATTAAAAATTTAAAAGAGGAGCCAAGCTCCTGTTTCTTTCAAAATTTTCCCAACCCATAATCATTTTTCAAACACACTTTCGCTGTTTTTCCGTAATTTTTCTATTAATAATAAAACTGGCACTTGGACTTACAAACCCTTTAATTGTGAAATGTGTTACGTCGGATGCATACAATATCGAACAACGTAGGGTTTCATTTACGAAAATCATGCAGGCACATTTTACGACACCCGATTTCAATATCCCCAACATTCTGGTTGGACAGTTTAATTTCTAGAATTTCTCACAACAAACTTTGATCTCAAAATGATGTGAACACCAAAAACAAGTATCAACTAACTCTTCAACAACCTCGATGTTAAATTGTATTGTTCATCTTTTAGAACACTTTGCATATATTACATATTACTCCACAGTTAATTTACTTAGTTGAGACGCGTGTACGTTTGTTCCAAGCAAAGTTAATAGCATAGCTCTTGACGCGTTCCTTCTTTGGCTTTTCCGTGTGATCAATGTACCATCTAAAACCATTCCTTTCGCAATGAGAAATGGCCTCCTCCTTGGAGTTGAATTCCAGCTGCATGTTCGACAATGGATCGCCACTAAAAACCAAAGAAAAAATGTTATTATTTAAATGTTACATCGAGTAGCAACAAAAACTTACGTAGATGACCATCCCATCAGGGGATTTTCCCAACGTTCGCGGGCATCGAATTCAATTTGCCAATGGTTGATATTGTTGGTACCACTCTGCATAGCATTCTTTGGGGGCATGTGAATACGTACTCGTCGTGTTTTAATATGCTCCGATGGAACTCCAGAAATTGGACTCAGGTCCACCTGGAAATATGTTATTTTTAACTGACAGGGGACGTCTGCACTAAACAACTTACTTTAACTGGAACTGAAATGGTTTGCTGAAGTTTTTCCTTCTCTTTAATTTCTTCAGGCTTCGCAAGGACAGTGGATACATCGATAAGTGGTGCCTCGCGAGCACCTGTCGTTTTCCATCGCACCAGAGGAGCAGCCGCTTTAGCCCTAGCAATAGAAATGCGATCAATTCAAAATTGATATTTACTGGTGACTTATTATTTAACCAACCAATTCGTAACAATTTGGGGTTTAGCGAGCGCTTGTATTATTGCAGACATTACTTTTTAAAATTTTCCCGATTATGTAAAGAATGTATTTACTGATGACAGTTCAACTGACATAAGCAAATTTTTCTTCTTCTTGTCAACTGGAACGCCAGTCGGGCATGACGGATTTCGATCTGTTTGCTTATATGACAATTCTGTTTCATTTGTCTCAAGAGTGGTACTGGACATGATTTAGACAGATGGAAGAATTGTCACTTTTTGGGTATATAATATCTACATTTCTCGCGTCTGGTATTCATTGCGGAAGTCCATGTAGCATACGAAAGAAAATGTAGTCGACGTAGGAACAATGTGAAAATATTGTTGAGATGTCAATTTAACGTCAGATGAATGGAGTTGATTGTGAATAGTGTGAAAACATTCTAAGCACCAGAGACCAGGGATAATATATTATAGGTTATCTCTGCTAAGCACACATGACCAAAGTGGCGTTCAGACACTACATTTTGTTGTGAGGATTTGCTGAAGAAAAAGTTTGCCATTAACCACGGTTTTCAAACAAATTGTCGTGACAAATTGTATGTAGTGTTTCTACGTCACAAAAAGTGACATTTCTGCTCACTAGTCAATACAGAAAATAAAACACAAGAGCAAAACTTATTTCCATAATAACTGGAATATAATATAATTATAAATTTGAAATTCTAAAACTTTCAAATATAACACTTTAGGTAAACTATTTTTGATTTTATTAATATTAAACTGACTGTTCACCGCCACGGTCTTAAAGAGGGTGCCACATTTGCCCAATTTAACGCACCACCTTTTTCTCTTATACGAGATATCTTCTACTTCTTTTTCTACTCTTATATTATAATAATAATAATAATATAATAATAAACTGGACATATCACAAATTACACTTGAATACACGAAAGAAACATACCTAACGATGTAAACATCTGCACTGCCATGACACATTCATAACAGCTGACATTTTAATCTGAAATATTTATTTATTGTCTATTTTGTAACCCAGTGTAGCTTACATTTCATAAATATTCCTTAAAAATGAAGAAAACAATGGAATCCCATCCGAAAAATCTAATTGATCAATATTTAAAAGCTTCCAATAAGTTAAAGAAATTCGACAGGATTGTGTTTAAGTATGTAGTATCCTTCAGTCTCCTGCATTTTACTCATAAAACATTTTTGTAGGAGGTTTGCCCCGAATGTTTGCGAGGTGTTGGACGACTTCAATGAATTGTCTCTGAAATTTGAGGATGCTGGAATCTATCAGTATGCAGCAATGTGTTACTTGGGGGCTGCCAAATGTGAAAAGAGCATAGGTTGATACTGAAAGATGTATTTGAGGAATTGTGTTAAAAATATACTCTGCCATTTGTAGGGAACAACTTGTCCGAAGTCAATTGCTATTTGAAATCCGCAAGAGCTTTCCTTAAAGCCCACGATGCTTCGGAGAACCTGAAAATGCGATCAAACAAAGGAGAATACCAAGAGGTATAAATCCCCCTTCTTTTTACAAGATTCATGAGATAATATCGATTTTTGAAGGGAGCACTAAGAGCCTACTATTTGGCACTTTCACGAGTGGCAGACGACGGAGTGTTGAAGGCAGCAATCATACGCGAAACAACAGCAGTCAATTCAAACTTTGATGGCACAAGTTCGTTTTCATCGCCCAGTCATCGTATTTTTGACCTGGAACTTAGTGCTAAGAAGAACATTGAAAAAGGCGACTACCTCGGCGCCCTTGAAAGATTGACTGACATTTTCGACAACCTGTGCGAGCGGAAAAAGCAACACTTGTACACCGACTTGCTTAAGGATATAGAAATCTCGCGGCTGTTGCTCTTGGTCATACTGAACCTACCCGCTTCCAGGCAATCGCCTTCCCATATAAAAAT
Source organism: Eristalis intricaria (assembly GCA_964034865.1). Classification (NCBI taxonomy): domain Eukaryota; kingdom Metazoa; phylum Arthropoda; class Insecta; order Diptera; family Syrphidae; genus Eristalis; species Eristalis intricaria. The sequence goes on from OZ035874.1 coordinate 94,185,838, forward strand.
GATTGAGTTCTACTACAATTTTCGCGAAGGAGAAGCGAGCGATTTGGAATCTCTATCGCCAAACTCTTTGGATAAGATGGAATCGATGTCGTATGAGATGAAATGTGTACTGTCCGATTTGGTTGCATCATGGCACGACGGCAACAAAGACGAGTTGCGGGGTGCTATCAATGAGCTTTGCAGTCTGAAAGAAATGAGCGCGACGCAGAGCATATTAATTGAGTGCATTATGAAGAACTTATTGTTGAAATAGGATGCAATAAGTAGGTACGGAAAGACAGAAATAGATTAAGTGAACGATTCTAAGTTAATCGTTGTCCATGCAAGGTGGGGATGTATATTATGTACGTACATCGGGCGATTTGAACGAGCTAGGTAATTTTAAGAGAATATGGTTTTGTTTACAAATAAAGACTAATATACAGGAGAGTCTTTGGTTATTTATAGAATGCTGCACATTGTTCTTTTTCTGGAACTTTGTTTTTCATGTTTGTGTGTACTCATGCAGCTTATTTCCTAATTTTGTTTGATATGAAGGTGTTTCTTTTTTCTACTCGTTATATACTTCGATCCTGACCAAAACCTTGAATGTTAAATGATTGTGTCCCTGTTTTTTTCCGTCTAGCACATACTCATTATTGAAAGGTGACCGAAGAAGGTACATGTCCTTGTGAATTGTGCCAGTACTAAACAATGACTGACGTTTCCACATTCTTTTTCGTGAGTTAATCTGCATTCTGGTTATTTATGATCCTATCGAACCACGTTTTGCAACGCTGCTGTACAACTGTAGAATTTCATTAAAGAGAATTTATTTTTTCTCCCTGTGATGTTATCAAACTGGGACTCTCTTCTCACCTTGATCTAAGTGTATTGCGGATAAAGTGACATTAAGACAACTTAGCTCGTCAAAGCTGTTAATGGAGGGAAGCTGCACTTGTATGCTGACTCCGAACGGCGAAGTTTGAGAAGCTTTTTGTAGACTGAGCATATTCGGTGGGTGTTGATAGTTGTCGTGAATTACGATATTTGTTTATAATTATTGTTGGCTACTAGTTCAAGGCCGGTGGCGATGATCTGGCAGGGATCATAGACCAGATCCACTGCAGAACTTGAAAAGACGAAATCATGCCCGAAGACTGTAATATCAGCTTTATAAAGCGGACCTACCTCTTGCAACAATTACTGATGTATATCCCTGCTCAACGTCGCCTATAAGATCCAAAATTCCACATTAAGGCAAATCCTGGAGAATTTAATCCCTTATACGACAGCATTCATTGCAACCTATTCGATTCGATGTCCAAGTTCGGGATCCTTCGGGTAACTTCTTCAATCTGGTTCAGGAGAGAAAGAGAAGAAAAGATGGAGCGGCGGGTAACTGTAAATACGGAGGGAACTATCTTCTACAAACCAGTTCATATGTTGGAATACGCAGATGACATCGGCATTGTCGCGCCTTCCCAACGTGCCTTAGTCACGGCGATTGAAGCTGGCCTTAAGGTCAATGAGTGTAAGACGAAATATATGATGTCGATCAAGAAACGTTTCTCGATCCATAACTTGGGACAGAACATTACAATCGACAGCTACAATTTTGGTGTATTGAAGGAGTTTGTCTACCTCGGGGCAAACCTGAACACCACGAATGACATCAAAGTATTTTAGAGGAAGATGGATAGATGAGATGACACAACCGCATTCTCGTTGTCGACTGCACTGGCCACATAGAGAGCATACATAGAAAAAACTTTGCCAATTCTTCCCATAGAGAGGGTTTAGAGAAGTTTTTGAGCAGACAGTGACTGCATCCAGAGATTCTACCGCAGTCTGACTGATCGCAGACGAGACAAGACAGAACTTTCTCGATCGCTCTGGCTATATATAATCTTTATACTGTGTTATGAATGTATTGAAGTGCAAAACGTTTAGTGTTCATAGAAAGTTGTAGCCGCTTCTTTTTAAATATAAAATTGGAAACGAATCACTCACAAAAGTGAGCGAAGTAAACGACCTTGGTTATTATTTTGATTCAAAACTAACTTTTTGGCACACTATGACTTTATTATAAGTAAAGCAAACTCTATGTTAGGCTTTCTTAAAAGAACTTCAGGGATTATCAAGGACACTTATATACTTAAGTAATTTTTCTTATTTGCTTTCTCCATACTTTAATCGGCTTTTAATTGAATACCGAAAACTTCCATCATGTGCAAATCACTTTGTATAAAATGTTTCCCACTGTTTACTGATTATGCGCTCAATTTTCAAGATAAACCATGAATTGAATTTGAGATCGAGGAACTATGCCACCACCATCGACGCGAAAAATACTTTAATGGCTTGAGAAGATTTCAAATAATTTGACTTAATGTACATACATACTATGAATTAACTAAATAAAATAAACTTTTAAAATTTATAGGTACAAAAAAAGTATAGGTAGGGTTGGAGTCGAAGACTTCCGGCTGGAGCATTGATGATACATGACCCAGCCATCTGAGTCGAGAGATCTCCAACCCGTTTGAACAGATCGTCGTCGTTGTACAGTTCGTTGTTCAGTCTCCTCCTCCAAACACCATAAGTACATACGGGACCAAAGATAATATGAAGAATACGATAGTAATTTTCTCCTCCAAGCGTCCTCGTCCGCTTTGGTTAGTTTCCATGCATCTGCGCCTTACAACAGGACTGGGGCTATCAAGGTAGTATATAGGGATATCTTACTTCTTCGAGGGAGGTCTTCATTCCTCAATTATCTGTCAAGACCATAAACGCAGCAATTAGCAAGTGTAATCCTTCGGTTGTGGTGGTGTCATTGTTCTCTTTAGTAACGTTTTGTCGAAGACATCGTTGTTGGTGGACCTTTTTCATAGACAGCATATACTTATCGATGCTCACAGATGTCCCACTAACTACACGTTGTGTTCTTACGATAATGTCCAGTCATCGGCATATGAGGGCAGTTGCACAGATTTGTGTAAAATCGTGCCTCTGGGGTTGACGTTTTAGCCGCATGACAATGCTTCGCTTTGTCTAAATCTCTTTTTGACATTAAAGGTCTCTACAAAATCTTAACCCAGCTTGACTAAGCAACGGGCATTCTCCATCGTCATTCTGCAAAGACGTATGAGCTTTGCAGGGATGTCAAAACTAGACAATGCGCTGTACAGTTCGTCTCTATAAATAGTGTCATACGCGACTTCAAAGTCGATAAACAACTGATGGTTGTCGACTTGAAAGTCCTGGGTCTTTTCCAAAGTCTGCCGTAATGCGAATATTTTGGGCGATCGTGTCTCTTGTGTTGGCGAATGAGTTTAGCACGACCTTCTCCAGAATGATGTTAAAAAAAAGTCGCATGACAGCGCGTCGCCTGGTCTAAAACCTTTTTCGATATTGAAGGTCTCGGTGAGTTCGCTTCCGACCTTGATGGAGCAGCGAGAGTTATCCATCCTCATACAACTCAGTCTAACGAGTTTGCCAGGAATGTCAAAACTAGACATGGCGTTGTATAGCTCGTCTCTATGCTATAGATGGTGGTTGTCGAGCTGCATCTCTTTTTCAGATTGGATCTGCCGTAATGTGAAGATTTGGTCCTTTTCCGGCCTGAAACCGCACTGATGAGGGCTTATCAGGTTATTGAAGCATATCAGGATATTCAGGAGACCTATACCTCGGTAGTTGGCGCAGTTGAAGAGGTCTCCTTTTTTGTGAATCGGGTAAACGATCCTGAGGTTACACTCATCGGGCATGCTTTTCTCCGACCATACCCTAGGATGACTTAAGTCTCGATATCGCTATCTTGACTTTGTCTAGGTCGGGGGAATGGAATTCTTGTCGATCATCGTCCATTGTGTGGCTTGGAACATTCTGCCTGACATTGGTATTGCGGTCTTCCTCGCCGTTTAACAAAGTCTACAGATGTGATCTTTCCAGATTCTCAGTATCGACAGCGAATCTATTACGAGTTGTTCCTCTTCGTCACGACAGGCCATTCGTCGATCGCGCGCTTCTCACGCTCTTTCTTTTTCCTTTTGAGAAGCCTGTGCTGTTCCCTTCTTTTAAGTTTGTAGAGCTTATGAACCGCTCTCGTCCTTCTGTCCACCGTCGTCTTGCATTCTGCTTGCTTCGCTCAATGCGCTTGCCTGCACTCGTTGTCAAACTAGGGGTTTTTTCTGGATGGCATTTTAAAACCCAGCACATCAGAGGCAGCTTCTGACAACGGTGCGATTGTTCGTAAAATAAAATCTTGCGTGTTCACTATATTGGATCTATGTTCACTATATCCAGCGTTCACTGTATGTGATTATGTAATATGAGCTAGCCAACTGCCTTCCTCCTCTCCTTGATTTCACCCGCAATACTCGTCTCGCCAGGAATGCCCATCATTATACCCTTAAGCCTACTTTCGGACGCACAGTTAAATTCAGAGACTCGTTTTTCAGCCGCACTGCACGAATATGGAATGCTCATCCCAACCTAATATTTCCCACAGACTACAACCTGCAGATACTTAAGACCAATGTGCACAGGTACCTCCTCTTCCTTTCTCCCTGTATACCCTTGCTGTGTCTTGACCCCGGACACATAAGGGTATTAGAAATCCCTTGAGCACGCTCAAATTATAAAAAAAAAACGTTAATCGAGATTTCAATAAGGTCAATAAGGAAAAATATGCATGGAGAAAACTTACTGTTTTTCTTCCTCTGGCTGTGTAGAGGCTGGCCCAGGACAAACCTTATCCCAATATTAATTATTCCTGACACGAAAAGGCTCATTGTCGGTAAGGTATATTGGGCTGAATTCAGTATTCCTTATTTTTTCCCTTACATTTACACGCCGCATGTCATAGGGAATCAGGTAAACATGGTGATGCCTAAGTTTGAACTAAATTATATAAGTCATATTCCTTTGTTAGTTACCCCTCATTTCTTACTTTTTGTAGATACTCGAATAAGGTTTAAATAAGAAAATAGTAAGCACGGCAAACTTTTAGGCACTTGTATTTATTAATGTGTAATTCGTAAAAAAATAAAGAGTTAATTAACATTAAACAGAAAGCAGCTCGAACATTTCAATTCCAAAAAATGAGCATGCGTTATAAAAAAAATTTATTAAGAGTGAAGAACAAAAAACAAAACGTTATTATTACTTATTCTTTACCCGATTTTTATGTCGTCTTTCTTCTTCTTCTGGTGGACCTTCTTCTCCGGGGTGGACCAGTAAGCCTCTCCAAACGGCACGATCTTTTGCCAAGTCGATTGAGGTCTTCCTCCACCTGGGTGCGCCATCGGTTTCTCTATTGCGTTGTCCCACTCGTTCGGAGTCAAAGACTCTTCGGGTTAGAGCAGTGTTTTCCATGCGCTCTACATGGTCCAGCCATCTTAGACGTTGAATCCGTAGACACCTGACTAGGCTCATGCCGCTGTACAGCCCGTGCAGTTCGTGGTTGAACCATCTTCTCCAATAACCATCAACGCAGACAGAACCAAGGATTGAACGCAGTACTTTTCTCTCGAAAAGACCAAGTGCTTCTTCATCCGCTTTTGAGATTGTCCATGCCTCCGCACCATAAAGCAGAACAGGGATGATCAAGGTGTTATATAATGTTAGTTTTATATAACAATTAATTATTTAATTATAAAAACAATTAATTCGAGAGAGAACTCTACTACTGAATTGCCTCTTGATCCCAAAGAAACAGCAATTGGCAAGAGTAATTCTGTGTTTAATCTCGGTACTGGTGTTGTTCGTACTGTTTACTTGCGAGCCGAGGTATACAAAGTCCTTCACTACCTCGAAGTTATAGCTGCCTATGGAGACGTTTTGGTCGTCCTTTGTATTGCATCTTTGACATCTTTTTCATACTCTTCGTAAGATGTCTTAAATAACTTAGGTCTTAAGTAATCTAAGCCCAAAAAGGATATGAAATTAATAAATTGTGTTACATATTTCTGTAAACTTACAGTACAGCGTTGATGAAAAGATGTTAAATTAATTAACCGCTTTTATTTTTTTTTCTTCAGTAGAAATTCATTTCCGTTAGTTAAAGTAGACAAATTTCTTCCAACAAATTGTGTTTCTATTAACACTTTGCGCAATAAGCAAATCTGTTTCAATAAGGACAATATTTAAAGGTTTGTTTAATACTTACAAAGTCATTCTCAAAGTTTTGATTTGCCTCTTAGAAAGTCCGAGTGTATTCAGCTTACCGATATTTTTTTACTTTTTCACACTTCGCTTATATTTTTTTAAATCAACCATACGTTGTTTGTCCCCAAGTTGACGCAAAACTGACGAATTTGTGACAGCATTTTGAAATACTGAGAAATAATGTAACGTTTTGTACGAAAACCTGCACATACCTTACGCGTGCCTTACTATAAAGCTTCTTTCACAGTTTTAAAGAAATGCTGTACTGGAGAGCACGAATAACTAATAAACTATATAAATAACTAATAGAACTACATAAATTCTCCCTCACCATAGATCTCCAACACTGCATTCGGGATGGTCTCGATCCGGGGTGATGGATAGCTGTGCACAATGCTGCATCAGCTGTATCAGCATTTTTTGCAATGCATTTGTTCATTCTAAGAGCGAATGCACATCATTGTACAAATGCTGTGTAAGCACAATCACGGAGTGGTTGTAGGATCAATGCTGATTGAGTAGTGAGGAGTTCTCCGATCTGAGTTGACGGAAGAATAAAAAGATTAATAAAATAAAAAAACTCAGCTACACGTTTTTTCATTTTCAATGTATCCGATATTTATGCCTTACTGTTTTCAATGTTATACAATTCTTTAGAACTACTGTACCTTTGGTCTGCTTGCATGTTATTTCGTGCTAGGTTTTAGGTGAATACCTTATTTATATCTTCTTCTTTATTTGGCGCTTCAGTCCGGAGTGGACCTGGGCCTCAACCAACAAGCTTCCCCAACTAGCACGGTCTCTGCCTAGCTGTCTCCAGTGTCTCACGCAAATTTGGTTGAGGTCCTTCTCCACCTGGGTGCGCCACCTTAAGCGCAGACGTCCTCTGTTAGGTTGTCCCACGGGTTCGCAGTCCAAGATTCTTCGGGCCGGAGCTGAGTTGTCCATACACTCTACATGGCCTAGCCATCTTAGGCGTTGGATCCGAAGACGCCTGACCAAACTCATGTCGCTGTACAGCCCGTACAGTTCGTGGTTGAATCATCTCCTGCAGAAACTGTCAACGCAAACAGGACCAAAGATCGCACGCAGAGCTTTTCTCTCGAAGAGACCAAGGACTTCCTCATCCGCTTTTGAGATTGTTCTTGCCTCCGCGCCGTACAGCAGGACTGGAGTGATCAAAGTCTTGTATAAAGTCAGCTTGGTCCTTCGAGAGATGGCTCTACTACTCAATTGCCTCTTGAGCCCATAGAAACAGCGGTTGGCAAGAGTTACTCTGCGTTTGATCTCGGTACTGATCTTATTTGTACTATTTACTGCGGAGCCGAGGTAGACGAAGGTCCTTGACTACCTCGAAGTTATAGCTGCCTATGGTGACGTTTTGGCTAAGACGTCGATGTTGTGTGTCCTTTCTTGATGACAGCATATACTTCGTTTTGCCCTCATTCACCGCTAGACCCGTTTTAGCCACTTCCACCTCAATGCCTGCAAACGCCTCATTAACGGCTCGCTGTGTTCTGCCATCTGCGTATGCTAGCAGTTGTACGGACTTCTGGAATATCGTGCCTCTAGTGTTGGCGTGTGAGTCTTTCACGATCTTTTCCAGGATGATGTTAAAGAAATCACATGACAGCGCGTCGCCTTGTCTAAAACCTTTTTTGACATTGAAGGTCTCGGTGAGTCCGTTACCAACCTTGATGGAGCAGCGAGAATTCTCCATCGTCATCCTGCACAACCTGACGAGTTTGGCAGGAATGTCAAAAGCAGACATGGCGTTGTATAGCTCGTCCCTATGCACGCTGTCATATGCGGCCTTGAAATCGACAAAAAGGTGGTGGGTGTCGATTCGCATTTCTTGGGTCTCTTCCAGGATCTGCCGGAGTGTGAAAATCTGGTCGATGGTGGACTTCCCACACTGATATGGACCTATCAGGTGATTTATAAACGGCTTCAGGCGAGTACACAAAACGGCAGAGAGGATCTTATAGGCGATGTTGAGGAGACTTATCCCTCGGTAGTTGGCGCAGTCAAAAGGGTCTCCTTTCTTGTGGATCTGTATACCTTACAATATGTCTTAATCCAAAATTATCATGGATATTCAATAAGTTTTACCATTTTATGTATACCTTATTTGCCAAACTTTGTCTAACATACCTTATACAAATTGTCTGCTGGGAGGCCCTGGCCCTATAATGGCTTTATCGCCATTCATATTAATATACTCCACATATTCTATGAATGGCACGAGTTTGAAGAGAACACTTCAAATGAAATCCTTTCGAACATTTAGTTTCCCTTAAATTTATTTTCCCTTTTCCATCTGACTTTTCACCGCTTCGAGAATGCTGATCTCTCCGTCTTGTATTTATTTTATGACTATGCTAACGTTCTCAAACAAAATAACTTTTTCCAGCTCACATCCTCCAAGCAAATTCATCAAATCTGCTTGGTCATTTTCATCTTGGATTTGCTTAAATGAATCACTTAGCAGCGGTGAAGATCCTAATAGAAACGACTTTCCCAAAGCGTTTTGTTTACAAATATGTTTCTGTATGTACCCGCTGGCATTAAGCTTGCGAGTGACGATCTTGGCAACACAATGATTCAGCTAGTTTTTAATTTAGGATATTTATAGCGAAATAAATCCCCAAAGGTTGTTGCTTCGGTGAAAGTAGATGATACATTTTCTCAATGAACTCCCCAGGACTTCTGTGAAGTAAGTTACTTCATCCGTTTGTAGGTACTTGCTACACTGTTTGAGTGAGTATTTTTCTTTAGAAATCATTTGTTGTTATTCGGTGGAAGGGAATGAGTCTAATTATAGAAAGTTTTTAATAAATAAGCGGGACACTGTTGGAGGTCGACAGTAACTTATGCATCGATTTAAAACATCTAGAAAGTCGGACGATTTCTGCAAGAACAATAGCAAGAAGATTGAATCAAAATAATGTGATATTCATATTCTAAGTTGCTTGCTTTGTCTACAGATAAATCTAATCAATCTAATCAATCTAAATTTGTTGTTCAAATGATGTAAAGGCCGAGTCCTGCTCATGAGATCTACAAGCGAAAACAAAATAGACCAAGTATGGTCGTTCTATGGTCGACGGCTGGATCCGCAGTTGGTTAAATGCATGCCCTTGGTTAGTGAGTCGTTGTCCTATTCGTCGTATATGCCGTGCATGGTGGATGTCAAGGAAGTTTTCAAGTTCACCAAAATGGAACGGTTTGCTCTCGTTGGAAAATCAATCTGTCTGTACTCGTTGGACCGAACACCTATAAATGTTTGAAAGCATTGTTTTATTTTTGGACTTCGGTTGTGCTAACAATCAAATCAGGTGCTCAAAATAATGCTCGTTTAGAAAAAGACACGTGCTCGTCAATATGCTTGCTTCAAGGCCTCCTTGGCTATTGATGATATCCATGGAGTGTAAGTAAGTAAGTAAGTATATAGATAACAGCGTGTGCTAAATGGTGACCTGTTACGTAAAACCACTTACACATGAAACCGCAGAAAATTTGATCATGTCCCTGGTTTGATTCGTAGAACTATTGTTTAATTTTGTTTGTTTTTAACATATACTGACATATTTGTTCAGCCGCACATTATGTTGTGCGTACCTAAGAAGGACGCTAGCATCAAAGTATGTAACAGTTGTTCTTAAACTAATACTGCAACTGTCCGAAAATACACATTTGTCGATCGATTTCTGTGATACGGGTTCCGCTGGGATCACTATTTCGTAGACGACACCGAAATACATAGTTTAAACAAGTTTAAATAAGATATACAAATTTTAAATTGCTGTGTCAAATTAAAAGGTATAAAAATGTAAAAAGAGAGAGTACCTGTTATAATGGGTGATTAATTAAGATTATTTTTTTTCGTGAGAAATTACGTGTTACTGGCCTCATGGACTTCTTAATTACTTACTTACTTAAGGTGGCCCTCAAACCAACAAGCGTCTCAAGCCAACTTGATGTATAGCTAGCTGTCTTCAGTATCGCACTCATAGTTGGTTGAAATCCCCTTTCACTTGCGTGCGCCACCTGAGTAGCAGTCTTCCTCTATTGCGCCGTCTCTCTGGGGTGGATTCGAAGACTTTCCTTGCCGGAGCATTATTTTCCATTCGCTCTAGATGACCTAGCCATCTCAATCGTTGGATCTTCACTCTTCTGGCTAAGTCGATGTTGCTGAACAGCTCGTACAGTTCGTCATTATAACTTCGCCTCTACTCACCATCTTTGCAAACGGAAACGAAAATCGGATCGGACAAAATTTTTCTCACAAGAACAACCAAGAGCACTGACAGTCATTCATTCATTTTAATTCATTTTTATTTTGTACTTCATGACAACTTATATACTAGACAAAAATGCTTAAAACTAGTTGGTCGAACAGTGTTAGTTACTTATTCTAACTTACTGGCCCTAAGCGGGTACTCTAAGCTAAACTTAAACTTATTCTATGTCTTTCGACTTAACCTAACAATATTATTCCGGGTCTAATGGGTTCGACGCTGGAGTTCCCTCGCTCCCCAGCCACCAGAACTTTCGATGTTGCAAGGCAACATCCAGCACATCCCGCCTAGATAGCGCCGTACTGAACCGGAGGAGACCCTCCTCAGCTCGTTGTGCGACGGAGCGGTCGTGGTTGAGTCGCCCATCCACAGTTGATCTGGCGATGTGATAGATGAGCGGTACCGCATTTATATTTTGTATAAGACCGTGCTTATCCAAATGGAGGAATGCTTCTGGGGGGACGAAGCCGTTGTGACGGTCCCTTTCGTGGTATTGAGGGTTGGGGTACTAAGCCCCTGAGATCAGATTGTTGACCGAGTTCATCGCTCTGGCAGTATGACCTCGAACCAACTTCAACAGGACATTGTCCACTCTTATCAGGTTTTCCCTGTTGTATAACACCTCATTGGAATAGAATTTTATGTACTGGGACTTTGGAGTTCGATAAAGACGAAGCCAAGCGCTGAGACAAGCCCTCTCAAACAACCGAATCTTTTCCATCAAGCTTGCACTCACGTTGAATCACACGGGGAGCACTGACAGTCGATTCATGGCCCTAAGAATTGGTTTAGCAACGAGTTCACAAATGCATTGCATCCCAAGTAACGAAATAAATTATGTGAATTATATTCTATCAATCAATCGAACGAGCGAATCGCTTAAGTTTGTTCTCTTCAGTAAAATGATGAGAATAACTTGAAAATACACGCGTGAATAAAGATACACATTCTCTTCATGGCATTAAAGCGAGATTGGTGGATGTATGTTATCATTTTTGTAAGTTTTGCAACTATGCGAGTGTGTAGATTTGTTATTTTTGGCACGTATTTTTGCAATTAATCTTCGTCATTCATTGCATTTTGCGTATAAAATATATTTCACAGAATTTATTCATTGAAATGTTTGCTTTAGCGCCGCTAAAGTAGATAACTGAGAGGAATCGCCACTTCTGAGTTTTATTTTGAACGTGAAGTATTGGCAGAAGCCTGGAACCTAGTCGCTCTAAAGTCAAGTTTTCAAGGGATATCAAAATGGGCTCGAGTTCGTGACATTTCGACTTCGTTCGAAAATTTTATAATTTAGAATATATGACCAAAAAATACAAGTTAGACGGAAATTCGGTTTAGAGAACGTTTGACTTAGAGATAGCCGACTTCTACTTATTTTGTTCTACCAGTTACAATTTTTTGACATCATTCAGAGAATATCATTTGCATGATAAATTATTAAAAATTCGTGATTCAAGTGATTTTTTGATTCAATTCGGACAAAGCTGCGAAGTCGGATATCTTAAATTTCTGGTTAATACATATTTTAAAGAAAACAAAATTGAGTAATTGTTTTAGATGATTTTGAGTATTTCTTCAGTTTGCAAATAATTCAGGGGCTCTGTTCCACAGGGGTGAGTTTTTCGAACATGCTTTTTTAAACTCACTTCCGTACTTTCTGGATCGGATCAAGTTCATGCACTCTATGTATACAGCAAAACGGACACTAGGTCTCAGACGATATTCATTTTTGAATGCTGAAAACGGATTATCAGTCGATAACCGATACACACCGATTGTCTATTGTGGATTGGTTGTTTTGGTAATGTGATTGTCCTTGGTGATCATTATTAGACGATTTCTCCTTCCATTTTTGTTGTTCACAATTCTTCTAATCGCCGGCTTTCGTGCGGCAGAAAATCGTACAATAAACATTGTTTTCGTGATGCATATGTAAACTAACTCTTTGAATATTATATAATTATTTTTATATATATATAATTATATATATCAATTATATATTTAATTATATATATCAATTTCGAACAAAATAGTTTCAGATAAAAAATCAGACAAAGCAAAGAATAAAAAATGTCCCGAAATGTATTAATTCATATGAGTATTTGCACACATGATTTGTTTCGATACGTACACAAGTGCTTGATCACACTGTACCAGCAAGATCCACACATCTCCTTCTAACTCATGGGACCTCACAAGCTCTCTCTATCTAATATTCATGTACGTCTCACTTCTGTGTGAACTGTGTGGAATTAATAGATTTGACATCCTCAACTGTCAGACGTATATAAATTTGTCATATGCAAGTTTTTAATTCACAATACTACAGTTCTCAGTCGATTGAGTTACACAATACCAAAATAGATTTCAGTCAATAGATTTGTCGACCATCGATTGAAACGATAATCGACACTCGCAATCGGGGCCATAGAATAAGGTTAAGTTTAGCTTAGAGCGCCTGGCTAGGGCCAGAAAGTTAGACGTAGTATCTAATAATGTTCGTCCAACTAGTTTTAAGCATTTTTGTCTAGGATGTAAATTTTGTTATGAATTTGTTAAAATAAAAATGAATTAAAAAGAAAAATGATGACGACATATAGAAATAACAAAACACCATACATTAATTTTGTGAGTTAATTGTATTTTTGCTATCCAAAATATTAAATTTCAAATAAGATCAATTAAAAAAATATACAGTGGATTCTCTAAAAGTCAAAACTCTCACTAACTCGAACTTTTTCGACATATTTTACATACATTTCCCTCAAATTTCCTTCCAAAAACCTCTCTCTAAGTCAAACTCCCCCTAACTCGAACAAATTATGTCATCCCGTGACAATTCGACTTAGGGAGAGTCCACTGTATTATCAGTATCTATAGTGCAATGGAGTGTACGATATTTTGCAGTGAGTCTTAACTCTTGCAGTGAGATAGCTCACCTATGCGAGAACATGCCACATATAATTGTCCGTGTGAAGAACACAGTCTGCCGGAATCTAAGCCACAAATAGACATTCTTTGAGAGATACCTGGAGACTTATTAACTGCCATTGCCAATGCCAATCTGTGGCAATAATAGGGATAGCAATACATCTTCCCCTCGCAACTTGCCATTCAAAATGCTGGTTTCGACAACGTTTTCGTTTGCCGAATCATAAAAAAATAAAACAAAAGTCTTCGTCCAAAAAATAAAACAAATGTTTGGGGTAATCTACTCTCATCACTTAGGGGTATGAAAATGAGTTTATGTCCTATTCTCAAACCTACTGAATATACACACAAAATTTCATAAGAATCGGTCAAGCCGTTTCGGAGGAGTTTTGTTACAAACACTGTGACGCGAGAATTTTATGTTTAGATTTATGAAATGCTTCCAGGGTTCTCAACATTTTCGAACTCTAAATTGTTCATACCGAAACAATGCTGAACATGCTAGATCTGACCGTACTTAATCGTAGATCTATGACTTAGTTGAAAGTCAAATTCACAATAATCGCGAATCCTTCCTCTTCTCGTATTTCAAAAAAAGCATCTTGATTACATAATTTGTAGAGTAAAAGTATAAATATTTTTTGAAAGAAATCGTCAAAACAAATGGAAAGACTATTTCCATGCTTAAACTAAAAAGCAATAAATCTAATTAAACAAAACAAATAAACAAAGGACGCTCGAGAAAGATGTACCCTGTGCCGGCGTGCATACCACAGGGCAATTCAAATTAATGGCCATTCGCGTACTGTACTAAATTGTTCATTCCCTTAAACGAGCTCACCTAAATATTCATTTCAATGGTGCCTACAGGTTGTCTGAATCTGAACCAGCTTCAGGAAGAGGAAGAAACTTTCAAGTTGATGTACGGATATTTTAAAGTGAGTATCTACGCGTGTAGATACTCTCTCACTCTCTCAGTTTTCACTCCATTCACTCGATTTTTCTCTCTGAAGCTTTCTTTTACATAGGTATCTTTTTTACAAGGAGAATGCCCTAAATGTAGTCGCTCACGCTACACAAACTGTTTGAGAAATGATATCAGAGAAAATCTCGATGCCACCCTCGGTGCAGGCGTTGTGATATTCAATTTTAGTTTTCACCTTAATTTCCTTCAATTGACTCATAATCACACACTGCGCTAGATAAAAGTTTTTCCAGTTGCCCTTTCCGGAAGACGGAGCGACGTCGTCGTCGTCGTAGTCGTCGGCAAGGCAAGGTGAACTTTTCGAGAGAATCGCTGCTGCTGCCACCAACTGGCGAGCCACCCACCCACCTATCCGCGCCTGTGGGCTACACCGCGAACTTTTCACACGCATAAAGGAATGTGCGCCACACGGTTGAATTAGTCGATTCAGGAGCTTTTCGCCACTTAAACGTTTCCTTAAAGCGGTGGCCTCCGTGTTGTTGGTCGCTCCAGAGAAGAGTGTATTTTTGTTTTGGGTGGCATTGTACTGGTCAAGTGGACTCAACTGTTGTCTCTGTGTGACTTTCTTTTTTTTTTAATTTCTCCCCCTTGAACATTTTTAACAAAATTTTGTAACTCAGATACTTGCCCTTAAGGCAAGGAAAAGAAAACCAAAAAACGAAGAACAACAAAAAAAAACACAAAAAAAATGTTTTGAAAGCCATGCATACGTTTGGCGAGGAGAGTGGTTCCTGAAATCAAAATTTTCCACACACAGGACGTGTAAGTAGCAATCATCCTGGAAACTTTGGCATTACGAAATTCGTTAAAATTTCGGTTCATTCGGTCGTTCGTTCGTTCGCTGGTTCGTGTGAAGACCACGTAAAGTGAAAGAGAGTCGGGAAAATCAACTAAATCGGTTCGATTATAATCGAGAAAATAAAAATAAATGCCCCGTGAGTGATGGACAGATGGTGTGTGTGCTGAAAAATCGATGCAGTTAAATGACTGTGAAAATAAATACGAGCACGGGTATCAAGTAGTGAAAAATATTTTGCCAAAAAAATTCCTTTGAGTGCTCCGGCGATTCGCGAAGTCTATGAGTTCAGTTCCATTAGTGAATCAGAATCTTGCCTTTCCCTTAGCGAATTGGGCCTGCTTGGTCTGGTCGGCAAGGGTGGGGAGGGAGGTGTGAGAGGTGTGGGTAGTGTGGTGTTTGAAAATTATTCGAATCGTATCTGCGGCAAAGTCGAGGGATTCCTCCTGGCAATGCAGCGCTAGGGATGATGCGATTTTAGTCGGTACGGGACCTATTTTTACCAGTCTCTTACGCTAAATACGCCTTTTTTATGTATCGATCGATCCAAGAGCTTTCCGCTCTCTCCGCTCTGCCGCCCGCTACGGTTTGATGTGCCGTGAGTGGGGAATACATTTCGTGATGGTAGTAGGGTAGAGAGACGACGGGGATATAACTAAAATTGAAATTATTTTCACATGGAGACGTGTACCCCTCATAACATCGCAGCCCATATGTGTACGAAGTGTTCAGCTCGGCTTTCATCGCGCACTTTTGTTTATAAAACTTGTCTATTCGCCTTTTTTTAGACAATCCTCTGGCTGTGTTGTAAAACGATTGACTAGCGTGCGCCTACTATGTACCGGGAGAACACCGTCGATTCAAATGTGGTCCGCTTGAAGGCTAAACAAAAAGACAGATAGACAGAGAGCGAGTGCGAGAGAGAACGAGAGAAAAAATGGGGGAATATCATTGAAGGCTCTGCCATTGAGTGTCAATCAGAGACAGCGGGTGCATTCATCCCAAAATCAAATGTAAACAATTTGATGTGGAGACATGCAGGGATTCCGTATTGTGCGCAGGCCTTGTTCCGCTCTGTCCCAGTGGTGATTTCACTTGATGAGCTTTAGATGCACGCGGGAAACCATGTGCGGTAGGTTACGTGAATTCGCCTCGTTAAACAGGATTGTTAACAGCCAAGATAAATAATTACATTGCACACATATCCGATTCGAGTGTCTGTTTGATATTTTCAAATGCACTTCGAGTACGGCTGCCATTGTGGAGTGCTGTTTCGGCAATGAACCGGCAGCTGACTGAGATTTTGATGGCTGAGTGCAAACAAAGGTCACTACTCTTAGAGCTGGCTGAACGCTGATATGACAGCTTTGTATTAATGCGGTTATTGAAATATCAAAACATCCGCAAGGTTTACAATTCCACAAGTTAACAAATCAAAACTGAGGCATTTTGGGAAATAATTACATTCGGACTGATCTGACATTGAAAACTGTTTTGTGGTGGAAATGAGAACTTAAACGGCTTAGATATGTTGAGGTAATCGATTGGTTGTCCACGGTTGGGTTGGCAACAATTCTGGAAGTTTTCCATCCTTTGATATTCTAGAAGAGGTTTCTGTCATTCTTACCGCGTGTTTACACTTGAAAGATGAATATGTAGTTATGGTCGCTCTTTCTTGACTAAGTTCGTGTGCCTGTTTGCGGTAGAATCTTGGCTGTTTTGTGGTGGAAAAGACACACCAAACTTTTTTTTGCGACTTTCTCAAACTTTTCCGCGCCAACCCTGCCTGGCCCTATACGGGATGTGACTAATTCTACTAGAGGAGAGGGCGCTGCAGTTGCTTAGAAGATGTACGATGGTGTCTTCCTCCTCTTCATCTCTGCAGCTTCTTCAGAAGTCAATGTAGGGGTACCTAATTCGGAGGACCAATGGCGGAGTCCAACCGGATGAGAGTTCTGAGATTCGAACTCAACTCTCACACTAATCAGGTCACGTGAACGTTTTGGATCGAGAGTAGTAGATTATGAACAGCTCTATGAACATTGGTAAAAGGGTTGTGCAACCTCTTGTCAGAGTTTTAAAATTTCTACGGCCTAGGGAGATACCAGAAAAATATGCACTCATCGATTCAATTTAAATTTCGTCTTAATATGTGTCAAACACACATACACACATTTTTCCGTGTGACTGTTTGCGCTAGAATTTTGGCCCCGGCATTATTTTTGACGTTTCCACCATGCTGATGCGTGTGTGTTAATTTTTGAAAAATTCAATAACATAAAGTCATCATCAATCATCAATCAAATATTAAAGCCGACTTCACATCTAATTGTCCCCTTGTTTGCCTACAATCTTGGGGACTTATTCACAAAACATTGAAAGTCATCCCGCAATCAAGGAAATGGCAATCTCTGATAGTTCAAATGTCCAAACCTGAAATGAAGTATTACAGAGATAGCCCACTTCACAGCTGATTGCCCCCTAGTCCATCGACGAATTTCAGTACTTTTTTGACAGATATTCAAGAAATAACGTAAATGCCGTCCTCTGATTGGTCAATTTGGTTTAAGAACACGTTATAAAAACCTGTTGTCAAACAGCTTAAGGGGCAAGAGAGGTAGAAGTCGTGCACCTCTGTAATACTTTATTTCTGTTCTGGACAAAGCCCGTGTGCCTGTGTGCGGTAGAATTTTGGCCACAAGAGCTTTTTTGACGTTTCCACCATGTTGAGGCTGATGATGAAAAATTCAATACAATTAAGTATCAGAAATCAAGCATTAAAGCCGACTTCACATCTGGCCCACCTAGTCTTTTGAGAAACTTGTTCACGTAATTTCTAATAGTCCTTCAGGAAATCATGTGAAAGGCATTCTCTGATTGGTCTGTTTGGCCAAAAAAAAAAAATATAATAGAACGTGCTGAAACATTTGAATGACACTGGATTTACAGGGTGTGCCAAAGAAAAGTTTCTTTTTAAAATCCCAATAAAATTAACAAAATTTAATTTTTTCCATGTATTAGAACGAAGGCATTGCCATTCATTAGCTGCCTCGACTCGACTTAGCAGTAGCGTATTCTATCACCCCAATTTTTCAACGCCTTCTCGATAGTTTCGGGCTTTAGCTTACGGATTGCTTGGATAGTATTGGCCTTCAGTACTTCAATCGTTTCCGGATAATGGGCATAACATTGGCTTTTCACG
This sequence comes from Eristalis intricaria, assembly GCA_964034865.1. NCBI lineage: Eukaryota > Metazoa > Arthropoda > Insecta > Diptera > Syrphidae > Eristalis > Eristalis intricaria. Next base: position 94,204,215 of record OZ035874.1, read on the forward strand.
GTGCCCACAAAAAAAAATCCAAAGAATCAAATCGCAGCTCCGAGGCGGCCAATTGACCGCCAAGACGGCTGATAACCCGATTTGGGATTTTGGTGCGCAAAAGATCGATTGTAGCATGGACTGTGTGGCATAGTGCGCTGTCCTGCATGAACCAGATGTCGTCTAAATAAATTTCTTCTGTTTCAGTAAAAAAAAGTCGCTCTGTAACGTCCATCGTTGACCGAAACGTTGTTCTCAGCCTCATTTTCGAAGAAATATGGTCCAATGATACTCTCGGCCCAATAAGCAACATTCTCATCTCACAACGGGGACCCATGAGTGGACAACTAGCATACCAGTCTCACGAACTTTTTGCACAAACTTGCGTACACAGCAGTCGCGGTGGGTCATTTCTGCCAAAACTTCTTGTCAAAAACGCACTGTTTCGGCTACACAGAACTCACTTTGGAAATAACGTTGTTCAAGCTCAAAGGGCTCATTTCGTTCGATACTGACTTTTTGTAAAGATTTTGAGCGGGAAACAGCTGTCAATGTCAAAATGACATAATAATAATATGGGTGGCGCTACAGTCCGAGGCGAACCTGGGCATACCTTCTCAGCAACCACTCGTGTTATGCGTGCTATTGTTCTTTCACGCGTGGAAGGGACCTACAGTTTAATGCCGACTCCGAACGGCGAATTTGAGACGCTTTTTCTAGACAGGAATACTCTTTGAGCATTGTCCGTGACTCGAAAGAGGTGGGGCCGTGAATAATGATAATTGGTAAATTCGGGTATCGAAACTGGCCCCCCCTGCGTAGGAGTCGACGCTCTTACCCACTACGCCACGGCGACCACGGTCAAAATGACATATGATTTTAAAAAAAAAAACAGTAGATGGCCCCCTAGAAGTCAGCTGTAGATTACTGATTCTTTAACTCCTGTTAAAAAATCTTTCCTTCTTATGTGTCAAAAATGATACTGTGGATTGCATTTCAACACAATTAACCAACTCTTATTGTTGGTGAGTTAGGTTAGGTTAGAGTAGTTGGCTGACTACCATGGGTAGCAGTTACACTTAGGCTAGAGTTGGTCTGTTGTGATACCACGAGGACCCAGTTGATCCTATTCCCCGAACTATTTAGAGCTTTTAATAAACCGATAGAAGTGGCTGCGATAGAATGCTGCCTTATTCCATCAAGTCGTTTAAATATATGGCGTCTAAATGACTAAAATGGTGATGGCCGCGGCGATGTGGGTATGTGCGTTGACCCATACTCAACTTCACATCGCTGCTTGGGTTCGATTCTAGGGTGGTAGAACGAAAGAAAAAAACGGTCCAACCTCTTCCGAGTCGCTCACAATGCTCAAAGGAAAAGTTTCTCAAATTCCCTTCCACTCGTGAGAGAACAATAGCACGCACAACACGGGTAGTTGCTGAGAAGCTAGGCCCTGGCCCCAGGGTTGCCACTATGCGACTTTAGTTTCAATATTACCCTTTTTTGAATACAAGAGACAGCGAAACGACTCTTTAAAAATACCTTCATTTAGACACTTTATATATTTTCTTACGACTTTTGGAGACTAATTTATAGGAGAAATTGTTTCTAAGCAACAGATTCGGAGTCGGGTCGGAGTCAGATCAGTATCATTTGTGGGTTCTGATGAAGAGCCACAATGTTTGAAATTAGTTTAAAAAGGAATTTCAAATGGTGGTGAATGTGATTTTCATGGATAAATCAAGTCTGTACACAAAGCGACTTTCTGTAATGTATGTTAACAAATACTTCCGAGCCTAAGGAGCCATTTAAAGCGCAACAAAAACGTTTGAAAAAATGAAATTTGTATAAGAAAATAAGAAAATACTCTAAGCGTGATGAAACGTAGAGAATGCAGAAGTCAAACTGGTCTTCGTATGCTCTGAAAAAAACCAAAATTTCCAATTAATTAGCACATTTTTCAGCGGCAACCCTGCCTGGCCCTAACTTTGACCCTCCCACACTATAGGGGATCCCTTAGTGCTAAATGACAGTGCGAAATTCTTATGTCTTATACAAGACACGAAGTAAAGCTGAAAGCTAAATATACAAGCACGTGTCAAGAAGGCCTCCACGGCTCTCTACTGCTGTAAAAGGGCCATTGGGTGCAAATGGGGACTACAACCCCCAATGGCTCTCTGGCTATTTATATCAGTAGTCAGACCCATACTGCTGTATGGTGGCTTGCACTCGCTAGAATGTAAAGGATGGCTTGCGTATGCATTAGCGGAGCGCTAAGGACTACCTCCTCCGAAGTACTAAACATACTCCTCAACCTGCCACCGAAGAACTAATTGAAGACAGAGAGCACCTTGTACGGCAATCAGACTAAGATCGCTGAGCAGCTGGAAGAAACTGCAGTCCGCACATTCAACTATCCTACGCATTTATGCCTTTATACCCATAGATACAGACCTCACTATACCTAAACTCCTCTTCGAGAAGAATTTCTCAACCAGCATGCAGCCCAGATCTTATTGGGAGTCTGAACACCAGACGCTGGAAGGTCCACAGCGAATGCAGGATGCAGGTGTGAGAGCTGGTGTCTATTCCAAGGAGCTGAATATCCAGCTATTTTTCCGACTACCTAATCATTGTAGCGTCTTTCAGGCTGAAACTATAGCGATCAAGGCCCTGTCCCTGGCTAAACAACAATGAAGTATCGCGCACAGATATCGTCATCTATTCCGATAGCCAGGCAGTGTGTTCAAATCTCTGAATTCAGTCACTTTTAATTCCAAGATTTCCTTAATTGCCGCCTATCTCTTAACGAGATGGCCAAGTATTTTAAAATCCAACTTATGTGGGTGCCGGGACACTGTGACGTGCCAGAGAATTGCGAAGCCGACGAACTCGCTAGAAAGGGCACAAAGTCTGTGCTCTTTCTGGGTGGAGACTCACCCTCTAACATCTGCTAAAGCTTGAAATGCTTGCTCAAACAAACCGCGGATGGAAATCTGGCACAGGATGCCTCATTATCAAACAACTATGCCCTATGATCGATCCCAGAATAATCATTGATCACAATGATAACACATTGGGCCTTCGCTTGGCTTAAGTGTGTCTGTTGCCCGTATGCGCGGCAGTCGACTGACTCAACCTAACCTAAACTGCCTGGCCCTATACGAGATGTGACTAATTCAACTAGAGGAGAAGGCGCTGCAGCTGCTTTGAAGATGTACCATGGTTTATCATAGTTTCTTCCTATTCTTCATCTCTCAAGCTTCTTCAGAAGTCAATGTAGGGGATACCTAATTTGGAGGCTTGAGTACCAATGACGGAGTCCGCTCAGATGAAATTTCCGGTGAAAATGACGGTGTCAGAGTTTTAAAATTTCTTCGACCTAGAGTCAATTTAATATGTGTCAACCATATGAGCACACTTTCGGTGTGAATGTCAATCAACAAGTATTTCTGCATCCGTCCGGCATTCCGAAACTCACCCCAGATCTTAGACTGTCGAGGTTTAGGGAGAAGCACAGTCGCAGTGTGGTCTTAAGGTTCCGGCACATAGAACACTTTCCTCGTGTCAGCGAAACTTTGACAGACACATTAAATGTATACGACACATACACCAAAGCTGCATGCACGTAGTTCAGTTTTTAAATTTTCGCTATCCTTCACCGTTGACAAACGTCATTTTTGACATTTCCTCCGGTACATGCTAGTGGGTGAGCGAATTTCAGCATGTCATGGAGATTTTCCGTAATCCTTCTTAACTTCCAAAGATAAAATAAGTATACAAACTGCCGATTTCATGATCATGGATCTCACAGAGTTTAATTTCTGTACAGTGACAGTTACAGTGAGGAGTGTTCTGTACATCGTCAGCGTAGAGACCTTGACATATATTGTCATTGATGCGTCCCATTTTATGACGCGTTTCTTGATGTGGGTTATTAAAGTTCAACACTGCTACCACAAGTTCAGTGGCTTGGAGGAAACCGAAATGTTTTCAAATTCAGCTCTAACCTCTTACTATCCATTCGAATTTAAATAATTGCTTTTTAAATCGAAGTGTCCACTTAAAGATTGAAAAGTCCATCATCATATACTCGCCTCCAATATGACGTGTCACGTGACGACAGTGACAGCAGCTCTATGCACAGACCATTAAAAAAACAACAATCGATAGCACTGTATTAAGTAGTTCTATCGATCTATTGGTGATATTAACCCTACCCTACCTACCTACAAAGTGTAAATTAATTTAAAGTATTATGAGCCGCTTTTTGTTCACTCTTCTGTGATGGCTGAAATTATGTTTGTTGATAATTTGACTGTTTTCATAGCTCCATGTGTCAGGTTAAAAGTAAATGACCGAAACTTTATTTTAAGGTTCAAGCACAAAAGGGCATTTAGAATTAAGTGAACACACATTAAGACATTAAGCATTGACTTGACCTTGCCATCATTGGAACAAGAGCATCGACATTAGTGTTGCCGTTGACAAATGCATTAAAGCAATTGTACCCAGTGGAAAAAATTCTGTCTAATCTAACAGACAAATTAACCATTTTCAACATGTAGTGATTGTCAATGGATAAAAAATCAGCATTGTGTCAATTTATTAAAATACTTTCTTCTAAATTTCAAATCAACACCATATGGTATTTTGCCAAGATCGTTGTTGTCCTCTTGTACCACCCAAAGGAACACTTTTTAGTTATACCGCAAATCCTGCAATCGCATACGAAAACGATTCGAATTGTATATGTACCTGCACTTAGCGAAACTAACCGAAAAACCGAGAACTGTCAGATCAGATGTCAGCTGTCACAAAACATAACGTTGCCAAGGTCACCCGTTATTTATTTATTTGATGCTTGAAATAAGTTCAATGGCATTACATGATATCTACATTTAGGTAGGTAGCTAGGCAGGGCTGTTAGTGCATTCACAAGCACACTTAGACTATGTTGTTCCATTGTGATACCCACATTCAGACTACTACCACTGATTGACCATTCCAGTGATTGTGCCGTTAAATTGACCCCATGGTGACTGGACCATATTTGAAAACCAGCTTAAAGCGTATTAACTTTGATTTCACTGGGATTCGAACCGAACCGAATTCCTAACTAGGGGCAGGCACTTAATTAACTGCCCCGTCCATATACATACATATAAGTATACCCAATTACATTTTAGAACTTTGCAGATAATGTTGGTAGTACTAAATGGGAGTGCATAAGGACCAATCTCCCGGAGCTTGTTGCGAGTCGCTTTTGTGGCCTTGCGTTGCACTGATGGACAATTTCTCTCCTATGGGCCAAAGCCGCTTCCTTAAAACGGTTCAACAGTTGACGATACTTACAGGTCCAAAATAAGAGTTTTGCCGTAAGAGACCAGCCCATAGCAGATGATTCCCTGCCAATCCCACCAAGCACACAGCAATACCTTAATGTCCGTTAATCCTGGTGTGGGCACCGTTTACGCCGACTCACCGACTACCGTTCTCGCTTGACATTCTCGTAAGTCACCAGTCACCATCCGTTTCAAAAATGGGTCGATTTGGATCCTGAATTTGGCCATCGCCTCAAATAGCTCCTTGCGATGAATGCTATCGTATACGGATTTAACATCGATGAAGAGGGGGTGTGTATCGATTTTAAATTCGTTGGTCTTCTTCATGATCTGCCTTAGTGTGAAAATTTGGCCTATAGTAGATTTTCCGGGCGGGAAGCCTCACTGGTAAGTGACGATTAGTGCGGTCTTTAGGATTTCACACAGCAGGCTACGCCGTTGAGCAAGGATATACCTCTTTAATTGTTGCAAGAGGTACGATCGCATATGGAGCTGATCTTCCTGTCGTCGACCACGCTTTCGTCTTCCCAAATTCTACAGATGATCTTGTGCTTGCTCCTTACCAGAACATGATGATGGTAAGCGACTTTGCTGTTCTTCAGCCTTCTTATGGCTGTGCCGTCTTCTTCAAAGCTAGGTGGAAGGACTCCTTCATCGACTGGGGTTGGGATTTCTTGATTCCCTATCACTCTCTCCTGGTCAGGCCCGTTAAGCAGCTGTTGGAAGTACTGCTTAAACACATCCACTATTCCCTGCGGGTCAGTAACAAGGTTATCCTCACAGTTTCTACAGACTGGGTGCCTTTCCTAAAGCCAGCGGCAAGGCTTTGGGCTTTTTTTTTTATTAAAAGCCCGTATTTTCTGTTTGTCCCTGGACTCTTCGATATCCTTGAGCTAGTAGGTTGCGAGAAACCTTTTCTTCAGGCGTACAAAGTTTGTCTCTTCCTATTCTTCAAGCCCGGTACTCCACCTGTGCTCCTCTAGTTTTTTTGTTGCAGCGCCTTTTGGTCTGATTAGTCGGTTGCGCGTTTTTTTTGCTCACACTCGCCATCTTACCACGGGTTGCTTGACGCCATCTTTCTCTGGGTATACCAGAGTAAATGCTTCGCAGTCGAAAGAGGATTGCAAAAATCCTATAAATTTTCCAACGGGGAACATATTTCTTAAACTGCTGATGTTAAATGAATTTGGTGGTAATTTTAAAGTAGATAAACTTCTTCGTCGGTAGCCGTCGCATAGTGGATAGGTGCATCGACAGCTACGCAGACTGTGCCAGGTTCGATCTCCGAATCTACCAAGTTTCATAATTCAGGACCCAGCCTCTCTAGACTCAGAGTATAGATATAGAGTATTTCTGTCTAGAAAAAGCTTCAGAAACTTGGTAGGAATAAAACTGTAACTCACATCTGCTCCTGAAAGAACAGTAGCACGCTCAATACAAGTGGTTGCTTTGGAAGCTAGGCCTAGGCCCAATTGGGACTGTCACAGCCTCTGCAATGTCAAGTTGCCTGAGGTCCTTCTACACTTGTGTGCTTCATCGGTTACGTGGGCGTCCTCTTTTGTAGAATTCGCCTTCTGGTTTTGGTTAGCAGATAAAGATGACGGAAGTGATGACTGTGTCGATAAACTTGGCATCAATGGTGGACGATCAATGGTGGACGTTGACAAATACACGTTAGGATACGAAATCTCTGAATGTAAGGCCATCTAAATAAGTAAGCTATTCAAGAACTGTCTAGAGCACAGCATAATTCAAGACGATCTTGATGGGTTTATGGACTGATCCTTTCATAATTCTACGCGTATATGCATGTTTGTGACATTCATTAAAATCAAAGTTCCAGTATAGGTCCACATCGTTTTACGGACACCCTGATGAACTGATGTCCATCGGTGGGTGCTTACAGACGACCTGTCGCAATGATGTCGGAAAAAGTATAACAGTTGAGACACCCAGATAAAGTAGTCGAACTTCGCATCACATGATCATAAGCACATTTTGGCTAACCAAGGCATGTTTGGACCGAATTTTTTTTCTTTTACTTTCAGATCCACAGTCATCACCCACTCAACAGTAAAATGTTCCCAAGATAAAATTAAGAAAAACCTCGAATTACATATACTCATGTAATTTGTTTTGAATTTATTTAGACCACGAAGTAATTAGTAACACGTAGAAAGGTATGACTCGTAGTACGTGTATAGAATGCCATCAATTCGCCTATTCGCGCTAACATTCAGCACATTTTCAGCAATGAATCTCATCAACATGGACTCGGAGAACCGTGTGGTTCTCAATGTGGGCGGTATACGACATGAAACATACAAGGCCACTCTCAAGAAGATACCCGCCACACGACTCTCGAGACTTACCGAAGCTCTAGCCAATTATGATCCCATACTGAACGAGTACTTCTTTGATCGACATCCTGGTGTATTTGCCCAAGTATTGAATTATTACAGGTGAGTGCTTCAAGTTAACTATACAAATCTGAATTGTCATGTGTTTTACTTTTCCCAGAACCGGCAAACTTCACTACCCAACCGATGTGTGCGGTCCGCTCTTCGAGGAGGAGCTGGAGTTCTGGGGTCTTGACTCCAATCAGGTGGAACCCTGCTGTTGGATGACGTATACTCAGGTACACTTCACAAATGATACACCTGCAGATGCAAATACTTTAAACGGTTTTCTCACTCTCACCCATCAGCATCGTGATACCCAAGAGACCCTAGCAGTATTGGATAGACTGGACTTGGACACTGAAAAACCTTCAGAGGAAGAGTTAGCTCGTAAATTCGGTTTCGAGGAGAACTACTACAAGGGCACCCTGTCGTGTTGGCAGAAAATGAAACCCCGCATCTGGTCACTGTTCGACGAACCGTACAGCTCAAATGCAGCTAAGGTGAGCTGCCCCCAAACACCGTCTCAATCCGTTTGTAATTGTTTTCTTCGATTCTTTCAGATAATCGGGGTTGTGTCAGTGTTCTTCATATGTATTTCAATTCTATCGTTTTGCCTTAAAACCCATCCAGACATGAGGGTGCCCGTCATAAGAAATCTAACCGTGAGAACGGCAAATGGAAGCTCATCTTGGTACGTGGACAAGACTCAGACAAATGCCCACATTGCATTCTTCTACATCGAATGCCTGTGCAACGCTTGGTTTACATTTGAGATTTTGGTAAGTCCCATCGCACTTGTCTGTAGAGTGACTCGCATTTGACACGTGCGCATGTGCTTAGGCACTGTACTGTCAAATGCATCCGCCTCCTATGTATGTTGATGTCTACCCCGTCTTTTTTTTTTGTTTTTTTCTTTCTCTTGTAGGTTAGATTCATTTCCTCACCAAATAAATGTGAATTCATAAAGTCATCTGTTAACATCATAGATTACATTGCAACGCTTAGCTTTTATATTGATTTAGTGCTTCAGAGATTTGCGTCACACCTTGAGAACGCTGACATTCTAGAGTTCTTTTCAATAATTAGAATTATGCGGCTGTTCAAATTGACGCGGCATTCGTCGGGCCTGAAAATTCTAATCCAGACGTTTCGTGCATCGGCCAAAGAGCTGACGCTCCTAGTATTCTTCTTAGTGTTAGGCATCGTCATATTTGCTAGTTTAGTGTATTATGCGGAAAGGATACAAACGAATCCGCATAACGATTTCAATAGTATACCATTGGGTCTGTGGTGGGCGCTGGTCACAATGACCACCGTCGGTTATGGTGATATGGCTCCTAAGACGTACATAGGAATGTTTGTTGGCGCACTGTGTGCGTTGGCCGGTGTACTAACAATTGCACTGCCAGTGCCGGTCATAGTAAGTAACTTTGCAATGTACTACTCGCATACACAGGCCAGAGCGAAGCTGCCCAAAAAGCGACGACGTGTACTGCCCGTTGAACAGCCTAGACCACCTAGACTTCCAGGTGAGTATTTCCCTAAGTTAACCATTAAGATTGTCGTTTAAAGTAAAATCATGAAAAAAAAAACAAAAAAAAAAAATAGAAATAGAAAAAAACAACTCTAAGACGTTTGTATTGTAAAAGAAGTAAATGTTTGTTTCACCCAATCCCTTAGACCCTACACCAATCATTATGTATGAATCTGCTAAGATATGTGAGTCTCAAGCTTGTCAATCCGATTTGTGACCGCAGGATACACACGTGTGATTTGTGTGATGTTTGTATGCACCCTGCCAATTGTATCCACTCTCACTCTTGAATGGAGGGGTTTCCTTAGCGCTTTTCTCATCCTTTTTGCCAGATACGTATGTATGCACCAATGTGCCTCACGCTTACAGTTTGCACCAAACAAAAAATCCTTGAACATCTTCGAAAAAGAACTTAGTACTGGAATCTGCTTTTTTTCACTCAAACAGCTTGCAAATGAGCACAAACGGATACCTTGTGCTTGGGGCCATCTTCCACACGTTATCCGTATTTTTATTCTCCCACTTCAGAGCTGCCTAGATCTAGATCTTACTTCACTACGATTTGATGTTGTCACCGGAAGCTGCTCAACGTACTGTCGACTTTGGATCGGGAAAGAGCAACGGATCGGAGCCAGCTGAATTTAAGAATTTCGTCGAGTGGATGATGTCACAAGATGATGTCCTGATCTAGTTCCACAGTGGTAGTTAAGGGCTACCGGTTTGTCTGCTCTTAACGCGGATAGTATTTAAGGGGATGACATTTTTACTCGTGCAGATTTCCTCTTCTGGCAGCAGATGGCAGATGACGTGCAAATGGCAAGAGGTGTAATCATAAAATAACGAAGTGACTGTTTACTAGAACGCTTCTCCATCTCTACAACAAGGCAATGTTAGAAGCCCTTCCTTAAGTCCTGATTCAGTCGGTCGGGAATCTTGCTCCTTTCGATCCAAATTTTACCTTGAAGAAAATGAAAAAGTAGTCACGTCATGGTTGGGTGACAAGTGTCAGGTGTCAGGTCAGGCAAATATTGCGGATGGGCTCACACTTGCCCACAAACCATCATCATTCGTTTGTGAAGGCGTCTGTCTATGCTACAAGCTCCCCTTTTTTAGCTATTTTGAAAAATGCGATTAACACACCTTTATTGTGTCAAAGTCCAGAATTTTTTTTACAGCGGCAACAACTTTTTTCTTCGAAGAATTATATTTGATTCCTTGGATCCTAGCCTCTATTTGGGAACCGTCAACTTCAATTGCAGAAGAAGTATACTGCTTACAAATACACAGGCTGTCTGACGATCTGGGAATTTCGTTATTGTATCTTATGCATAAAAATTCATTCCTGATGATGTTGATGATCAGAAGCTTAAATGCTACAAGCTTATGTGAATTGTTGAATGGCTTCGCGTCAAGACATTTTTAAAACATCTGTGTTATCCATTATATCCATTATATTATTTTAAAGGACCCTTTCAAATTATGAAAAACGAATTTAGTTAGATGAGGAAAACTTTCAAGATTTTTTCCTAGATTTATTGTATTTATATCTATAGGTTTAAATAATGAGATATTCCCATATAAAGCACATGTATTTGACGACGATTGAAACGTTTTATGACACCTTTAAAGGTTTTAAAGCATCTTCAAAAGCTGAAGACCAATTTCAAATAGTCAAACTAAAAGTTCTACTTTAATGCGCATGAGCGAGCCTGAGCTAGTGTGAAACGCGCATGGGTGACTGCGCGAATACACCGACTCCCATGAGCCAAATTGTATTGTTGTCCAATAATTACTGCGAACCTCATATCTCTTATTGGCGTTTTAACAGGGCATCGGAACTCACGCCTCTAGACTAGGTCTTCACTATAATGATTTCTGTAAAAGCTGCATGGCCGAGGATGAGGAAGAAACACTTGCTATGTAGCTGCAGTGCTCTCTCATCCCGTAGATTCAGACTTCTGGGGACCCATTTGTATAATAATCTGGCTGAACTGAGCAGCATTCGAATCAGCCCTCTTCTTCGCTTTATCAAAAGCACAAATTGGTTTGTGGAATAGGTAGCCTAAGATCCACGTGGTAACACAATGGCGTAAGTGTGTCTGCTGCCCGTATGCGCGGTAGTCAGCCACCTCAATCTAACCTAACTACTGCGAAAATTTCGTTAAGCATATGCGAATTTGTCACCTGGGACATTATATCAAATAACATAAATGTTTCGTTAACCTCCTCAGACCCAAGATCAAATTATGCATTTTTTCATCAACAAAACATTTTTGTTGTTGTTGCCACTAATAATTACATAAGCTTAATTAAAATAATAGGAAGTAGGGGTTGTTATCACCAGTTATTCTTTGTTGTATGATGTTGCTTTAAACTGACTTATTAAACATACAATTTTGTATATTTAACCTTATAACATAATCATGTTTTACTCAGTTTAAACTAAATATATATATAATAAAACAATATACTTCCAAATAACTTCATACAATTAATGATTACCCTTGGCCAAATCAAACCTTAACTGATTGCAATTGACGTAATTTGGCAACTAGAGAAATGCTAAGTAGCTACGAAACAAGATAACGGCTCTCCAAACTGTCTGAAAACTGAAAAATATTCTAAGCTTCACATATCACTAGTGATATCGGGGGTCTCAGGAGGCTGTGCGCTCTGAACCACAGTAGCCGTGTTTTTTTCAAAAATCTTTAAATAGTGAAGTAGGATTTTTCACGTAAAGCACATACAACAACCTACTGCATATAACTGCCTATAATATTGGCAGTGAAAAGTGACTGCCGATAAAAATTGGACTTCGAATTTTTTTTCATATATTTTGACATCAATTTCGAACAAATAAATTTTTTTTTAATATATTTTGACAGATAAAAAATCAAAGCCACTGCGAATCGTTTTTCTCAGAAATGAAGTATTACAGGGATAGCCGGCTTCACAGCTGATTGCCCCCTAGTCCATCGACGAATTTGAGTGCTTTTTTGACAGATATTCATGAATTTTTGACGGTTATTCACGAAATAATATAAATGCCGTCATCTGATTGGTCAATTTGGTTTATGAACACGTTATAAAAAACAGTTGTCAAAAATCTTAAGGGTGAAGAGAAATACTTCCGACGTCAAAATATATGAAGAATATTCGAAGTAGAATTTTTATACGCAGTCACTTTTCCTTGACGATATTATCGTCATCGATCGGCACTAAGTTGCTTTTTTGTGTTTTAAGGCTGAATCGCAAAGGAGCGTTCGCGTGGTCGGTCGTTGATAGGCATTCTTAAGCGTTTTATCGAGTTTACGAGAATGTTGTGTCAGAAAGCGGCACCTTCAGATTTCCATATCGAAATGAACGCGTTTGAAATATAATTTTCAAGAAAGATATGAAATTACTGTAAATAAAATTCATAGAAAAATTAATTGCGGAAATAATTGTCTCAGTTTGCCAAAAATTGAAATTGAGAAAAAAATTAAAAAAAAAATGTTTCACAAATGTCAAAAAGCCTGCGTGACTGGATAGTAGCTTCACCTAGAAAATTCAACGCGCGACCGCCCCATTTCGACTTTAACATATGGTTTACGCTTATCCTACTGGAAATGTCAAAGCCCGAACACTTGAACGCGCCTTTGCGATATGGGTCTTACGTTCAAAATCCACTCCATTATTTACAGATTTTTGAAAAAAAAAATCGAGGGTATTATTTCTGTTTCGCAAAAAAAAGAAAAAAAAGCATTTCTGTTTTTCTGACAGGTGGATATTGCGCATGTGGTTATTATCGCTACAGATGTGTTTTTTGCAACCTTGAAGAAACTCCGTTAAAATTTGACACTAGCTCACACTGTTCGTTCATACGCATTATAGTTGGGCCTTAATGTTTGCATCGAGAACGGTTTGTCAATAGATCTGTTTCTTTGAATAGTGTGTAGTCATCAGTCGAAATTAATAAAACGGTAGCATTAGGTTTCTTACAATATAGTCTTTCAATGACATTGACTCCCTTATTTCAGCTGCCACCAAGCGGGTTGAAAGTAATATCAAAATGTTATTGATAAACTCAAATTTGTTACTATAGGTCATAGATTTCAAGGGTTAATATTTTATGAACCGTTGATGACTTTTGACACATACTGTACATTACGCCACCTGTCACTCGTCGAACATGTTCTCGTACTTTACAAGAGCAGGTAAAGTTCTTTCAAAAAACGGAAAAAAACTGCAAAGTAACTGAATTTTGAACGCAACAAATACCTGAAGAAGGGTATATGTTGAAAGTTGTGTGAGAGTCTTGAAACATCGAAATACCGTTAATTTGTCCACTTAAAATTTTGAAGGTTAGTTTAGTTTCGAGTGAGGTGTCTTTTGATAATATGTATGAGCTTTTTTGTGTAACTGATGAATATTAGGTGAAACTTGGCGAATTATCATCTTGCACGAATAGTTTCATTAAGACTTTTCTGCTTTCTCCACTTCCACATCAATTTGGTGAATGCAGTGGGTGCCACGTTCAATACCCGAAATTACTACATTTCATAATCCACGGCTCCACCTCTTTCGAGTCACTCGATGCTCAAACAGTATCGATAAACATCAGCATTTGGAATCGGCATAAAACTGTAGATCAGATCCCCTCGGGATAGAACAATGGTACGCACAACTGGTGTGGGTGCTGTAGAAGCTAGGTCCAGATCTCTCCCGGACTATTATACACAACTAAAACGGTGATATATGAAAATAGTCGTATGTCGTATTTAAAAAATTCTATTAACATGGATATTCAAGAGTTCGCAAACCAATGTTCCACTTTCAAATCTACGCATGTTCTTTTATGATTTCCATTTGGTTTCTCATCGTATTCTCCAGTTTGAAAGAATCGCGGATACAAGTGGCAAGAGTCATCTTTCCTTTACAGCTAATTTCAAATGACACAACGAAAGTCTGTGGATCACCATATTTGAGGTATCCAAATTGAATCAATTTATCCCATCACCTGGCTTGACACCATCAAAATTGAACAAATTCAAACCAAAGAAAAAGCCCCAAACGCAAATAGAACCTGAACTATTGTAAATCCAATGACAGAGGAATGTGTCTTGAATGAGTTGTTTACGATATAACTGTGTCAAGTCCCTTCATATGCTCTTAAGCACCTCTAGGACTTTGAATCGCAAACACAATCTAGTCAAATCGATGCTTCAAGTGATAATTAAACATTTTCTATTTCAACCAGGTCAACCGGGGGCGGTGAGTGGTTGTGGCACCCCTGGATCTGGCCCCCACTCAGGTCCCATGGGTTCCGGCGGCACCGGTCCACGTAGGATGAACAACAAAACAAAAGATCTAGTAAGCCCAAAGTCAGGTATGTACTTCGATCCAATACCCCAAACCCAAGCACATATACAAATGTAAATATTGTATAGATATATAGCTTATTGCCAAAAAATCAAATGCAATTGTTTACCTACTAACAATACAAAAAAAAAAAAGAAATAAACTTCAGCAAACAAAAAATGAATACATTTTAAAGACGAATAATCACACAATGATTCACAGACTCACAGGCACATTAGCCAAACGCTTTGTATCCGAACACCTACCTCTCTCGCTCTCTTTCACGCGTGCAGATTCTTACTACAAAACAAACACAACCAACAATACAGACAACAATTTCGAACGTATCCTCTGCTTTTTGAGTGTCTCGATGAAATGCTTAAACGCTTTGCGGATACATAATTTTTTCTTTTCTAATATCTATCTTGTAGTTGAAACTTTTAATTCCAAAAAAACTGACCATTTAACACATAAAACATCCACCCAGTTCCAAACACACACACTCACGAGCATTTTATACACGTGACCAGGGTTATGCCAATCGTAGGCAGATGTCATCGAGTTAATATTTTCTCCGAATTTTCTTCTTTTTTTTTCTTTTGTTCTTTCTTTCGGTTTGCCTTGTAATGCATCAGATGAATATTCGGCTATGATTGGCAAGAACTCAAAAGATGGCAAAATGGCGCGGCTTCTTTGAAAATAGGACACTCGCCGCCGCTGCTGCAGTTACCCCATACCAGCATCCCAAAATTAGTTCACCCTCACCAAAAAAATAAAACAAAATCAAATAAAAACAAAACTTAACCTAACAAAAAAAAAAGTAAAATAAATAAATAAATGTTAATAATAATGAAAAAAAAGAAAATAAAACTAACCACCCACCACCACCACAAGTCACCGCAAAAAGGATGATATCCCATGCTTCCCCCAACCGTCTTGATATCCACTAATACCGTAATTTAGAGCAAATTTATAACTGCCACTTGTTAGGAGCTCGCTCACAGTTGGACAGCGTACACCGTATGTACATGATTGTGGGCTCCGTGATATCTCGCGGAGTCCAAAACGTATTCATCAGCTTTTAAGTGTTGTATTATGTTAAGATTGTATGTGTGTGTTTCTGTGTATGTGTCTGTGTCTGTATGGCCATGTACTGTATGTGTTTTAATTGTTTATGACTCTACGTAAACCATCGACAGCACTTGTGGCCTCTTGGCTAGGTGCTGTCGTTGACCGACGTGGATGTGTATCTTTTTGTTTTGAGTTTTCAATTCTTTCTATTTATACAAAATATTTATATCATGTATTCTTGAGTTTGTTTACAAGTTTCTTTGTTTTCTTTTTTTGAGTTTCCATCGTTTCTTCTTGATTTTTTTGATTGCGTACATGAAACACTTTAAAATTGCGATTTTTATTTTAAAAGAAATTACTTTGAGTGTGTTATACAATGTAGAGTCAATTGAGATAAATAACGCGTTCCGACCTTAGCAACGGTTTTCAAGAAATTTGCGCTCATTCAGCGGGGGCGTCATTGGAGCAAATAGTTGAAAGATTTAATTAAAACTGCTATTATTTTGACTGCGGACGTCAGCGGGCTTTCATGATTGTTCTTTTGAATATCCTTGATCTGGTTTGTGCTTCAGCTGTTGGGAATTCAATTGATGCTGGTGAACGAAAGCATTTGGTTACATACGCACGAGTTTAGAAATCAAAAGAATTATGATTTGATAGAGCATAGTAATGTGGAATGTTTGTTTATTTGGGTCGTCTCCACTTCTGAGGGTCATCAACTTAGTGACAGGCAAATATGTCAGAATGTAGACATAACAAGTCATCATGATTGTGATGAAGAAAAGGAATGAATTCTTTGACTTTCTGATTTATGTTCAATGAGCTCGCTCGAAGATATGGTAAGCTTTATTTTGAATCTACTCAAGCTTTTGATGACTCCGCTATTCTTGCAAATGGCGTATCCATTGTTATCCTCGAGCTTATCCAAAGTGGTTGGATTGTTAACACAGGCAATGATCGTAGCCCCGGAGAAAGTAATAGAGTGGTGTCAAGTCGCAAGATCGCAGAAGGCTTGTTTTGTGAAGACCCAGTCGCCAAATTTCTCCTTTACAACTTCGAGCGTTGCGTCGCTGTGTGGCGCGTGTATATATTTTTCAGTTTTGTCCACAGAAAGTCGGTTAACTGCGCTCTATACCTGAGATCATTGACGATAGCGGGGACTCTACCATCACTCAACACTCTTGTAATAAGTGTTCTCACCAATAGATCAGTTTTCTTTGTTGACATAACTCTATCATCACTCAACACTCTTGTAATAAGTGTTCTCTCCAATAGATCAGTTTTCTTTGTTGACATAACCGATAAGCTATAAATAGTCCAGTCTAAGAATATGATTGGATTAACCTCAATCAACTTGGCGTGCGACACTGGAGGCAGCTAGCCAGAGACCGTACTAGTTGGAGAGGCTTTTTGGTTGAGGCCCAGGTCCACCCCGGACTGTTGCGCCAAATAAAGAAGAAAAAGAATATGATTCTTTGGTCAAAATCCGGATCTCCGGCCAATATTCCCAGCACCTAATTAGCGAAGTCACGGTTTTGTCGGTTAACACACGCTTATTCGGATGAAGGCCCAAATCCATTTGCAAAAAGTTGGGTCTTCTTCCATATTGGCAACAATGGCGGATATGTTTTTATTTTTTTTTTGTTTCGTTGTGGACTAATCTATGTCTGGTTGGTAACTGCAACCTCTTCCTCTCTCCTCTTCGATCCAGGAGCCTTAGATTCAAGAACCCTCTTAGCTGGAGCTTGGTGCCCATGAGTCAGTGTAGTCTAAGGATTTTTGCCTTCCGGACTACATACGAGGCAGAAAGAAGAACTTTTTCCTTTCGAAGACAATAATTCACTGCAATATAATGACAAAATAAGAGTTTTGTAGATCATGATCTTGGTCCTTCATGTCAGGGGTTTTGAGCCCACTTGTTTTGACAAACCGAAGTAACAGCGGTCCCCATATGCGATTTTACGTCGGATGTCCATTGTGATGTCGTTTGTGGAGTCCACGTTTACCCGGAAGGCTGAGGTAGACAAACTTCTTTATCGTGATGTTTGGTCCAAGGTGGTGTCCAGAACGTCTCTTGGTCGACAGAATAAGCTTCGTTTTGTCCTCATTGATCATACGACCAGCGTATCTCAACATTTGGATTAATTTGTAGGATAAAGTTTCTTCCGTGTTTACAGGTGCCTGCCGTGCTATATTTTCCTTACAAACGGCTCGAAACTCCAAACTGAACTCCGAATAGTTCCTTGCGATGATCGGTATTGGTGGGTGCCGATTAGTGCGGTGCAAAACGGCTTTAAACGTTCACACAGTACGTTGGGAAGGATCTTGTATGCACCGATTTACGTAGGAATCGAACTGTCAAAATAATTCATCCCCCTTGATGCATTCCACTCGTGGGCCACATTTGCTGTCTCTCTCTCTCTCTCTCTCTAATTAGTTCTTAATTCTTTGACACTACGTAGCACACGCAACGGATCATGTGGGCTTGGGCCTGGATATTCTTAATTGGCAGCAATGATGACAAAATAACAAGTACAACAAGATTGTATTAAGCAAGTCCCACAGAAGCTAAATGTCAAGCATTTAGACCGTGCCTTCATGTTTAGTCTGTACGCTGTGTTCAATTTTCATCAAGAAACCATTGCCCATATTTTAACTTTTAAAACATTCCTCTTGTCCAGCACAATGGGTGCTTGCCTAAGTGGCTGCTGTCTTTCCGCACAACATTTAGCCCCTTCCAGTTTCCTCGTGTCGAAGTCGGATTATTGTTTGACAGCTTGAAACACAGCACTCTCTCGCTAATCCACCGCTCGACAATCCGACATCTACTATAAAACCCACACTAAAGCCTGAATTTGCCTTAGTTGTCGACCATATTTGGGGCGAAGTGTCTGAAAATCGTTTTCCAAAGAACGCTGATTTTGGTAATAAATCTGTATACTTTGAAAACTCTGTTGAAATGTAGACTCACTTTTAATGATTTGTCAAAAAATACTGAAAATATTCACATAAGTTCCGATCTGCGAACACGAGCTTTCAGAAACTACTATTTTCCACCGAATATAAATAAAAATATATGCTTCTTGCTATATAAAGAGTTGCGGATTGAATTATAAAATATCAACAAATGTTAGTTTAAGTATCCTAACCAACAATTTATAATTGTTCCTTGTGCGAATCTGTCATTAAAACGCTGAGAACGCAGTACACAAAGAGACAGACGCGATCTACAAATTCACGCCAAAATTCGCGATAAATTTCATAAATTCTAGCCATAGTTCTCTGCGAATGAGAAAGCTTCATATGAATGGCAGACTTTGCGAAGTACGCAATTGGTAGTGTACTCATATGAATGACATCCAACCTGACAACATGGTGAGATCAGACAAAAAACGCCCACTCTAACAACAAATCTAAATGAACTACCCGCAAGTTTGCTTTGACATTATCAGATAGCTATGTTGTCAAATATTACTTTTTAAGTGATTTTCATTAACAGAGTTCTGTTTTCCAAGCTAGGCTTGTGGATTTAACGAACGAACTAGTTCAAAAAAGAGCTATATCAAAAGAATGAAGTGAACTAGTTCACAATGTCATTTTTTAGTTCAGTAGTTCAACAAACTCTGTTATACTATAGTCTGCATACATGCAAATCGGTAAGAATCACAGAACTAAACCGAACTACACTGAACTAGATTGATTGATTTGCTTTGTGTATGTATGGGGGTTGTGCACATTAGTGTTGTTTTGTCTACCTCAGCACAAGCTCATCGAGCATCATTGCGTTGCGTTGAAGGGAATTTTAAAAATGTATATGCACGAAAGTATGCATTAGAGTTGGTAAGTTCCGGACCTGTATACAAGAAGACGAATTTTAAATCGACTCTATTGCCTGAGCATTGAACTACATTAAACTAAATGAGCTGGAAGAATGAACTAGTTCAATAAACAGGTATGAACTAAATTGAGCGCTCTCTGTACTGAACTAAAATGCATAAGTCTAGTCCAGACGGACGTTGCGGATTGGAACCGCATTGGCCATAAAAAAAAGGAACGTTATAAGGAACGATTCTTTTATAATAACTCATATGATACATTACTCCCATGATTGACGATTCCTTTTGAAATTAGTTGTCCTTTAAAGCTCGAACTTACTGATCCAATGTCGTATTGATGGGTGTTTGGAAGTTTCATCGTTTCTTACATTTTAAATCCAATTTCCTTAGACGCTCTTTCCAATGTTGACAAACAAGCATGCATTTTATGATATCTCGAACGATGGTAACAGCAGCGTCATCAGTCGTTAAATCCGCGTTACTTTTATGTCGTCGTTCAAAAGGAATTGCCACAAAAAATTATATAAGCTCACATGAAGCCCAATCCATATTTTGCGCACACAAGTGGTGAAATAAAACAACAGAACTTTTGGCTTTCAATATAGTGGGAGATGGAATTTCAATCGTATGAAAGTTTATTGGGACATTCATAAGATTGAAATAAGAAAATTGCAAAAAAAAAAAAACAACAACAACATAAAACCTTCATCAACATTTATTTGCTATCTTTACAGTGGTATACCATTAAAACTTCCATTTCAGATATGGCCTTCAGTTTTGACTAAAACTTCAGTTTACGAACACACACACATTTCTCGCTGGAAACACTGGGGGAGTGTTCAAAATGTATACAATTAAGAAATACAATATTTTTAAGGAACCCCCTTTACGATAAAATTTCATTTTTATTTTCCTTATGTTTCATTTTTAATTTTGATTTTCATTTTGAGTTTAGATAAGATTTTTGTACCCTTGTTGATGATTGTCTGAACACGCACTTTATGGTTTGTTTGAAGTGAAATAGTTTAGTTTTTGACAAGCTGCTTACTTTCATGTATCGCCCCTCGTCCCCACGCCCCCCAGAAATAAGAAGCAAAAAGAGCATGTTTATTGTATAATACATTGTATGTAATTGTGTGACATTTTGTTTGCCCTCAACTGCACTCTCACTCTTTGTAGTTTTTGCATGATGTTTCACTAAAACCTACACACTGCTTTCTGTGATACAAAATTGTGTTGAATCGTTGATTGAATCTAAATTGAATTGTTTGTGTCTGTTGAAATGTAGGTCCGATTGGTGCCAGTATTGTCGCTATCAGTCCACGAACCGTATTAGACCTGAATCCTGCCCTAGCAATGAGCAAACCAAATTTCGAATCCAAGGGTCCACCGATTACTTCAAAGGATAAAGACGGAGTTCGGAATACACTCGACACGTCAACCAAGAAGAATTTTCTTTAAACTGTATGCAGCAACGACGCTAAATCAAAAAAAAAAAAATAAGATCAAGCTAAAGCTATAAAGCCATGGATGCTATACCATACCGCAATACGACCTAAAGTGCTTAACTTATGAGTTTTTATTTTTTTTTTTTAAATTTTCTTGCGCCTTCAAATGTTAAACTAGCCAGGTGAAAGATATTGTCAGCATCAATAGAGGAAGATACTCAACATATGTACTCTCTAACCAACTCATTCGAACAAAATTATGATATTTTTCAAGAACCCAATGAAACAAACCGAAAGATGAACCTACTTACTACACATATCTTTAACCATATTCATATTTATGAAGTTTGTAAAATCTAAATTTACATTTGAAACAAACAAAAGAGATACAAATTTAAATTAGTTCCTAGTTCTTAAGTACAGACCAATCCCAGAGCCGGAAGTGTTTGACAAATTACAGGACTACCGAACGAACTTATGCCCGCTAACGGTGATGAGAATGAAATTATGATAACGATGCTGAACGACATGGCTACAGATATATAATAGGATATTTGAGAATTGTATTGTACATTTAACTAAGAGTATCTTATAGGTGATAAGTTAGGACAAAATTGAGATCAAAATTTTTTTGTATATACGCATGTACGTAATCCCCTTCGATGATCTAAAATATATGAAAGAAAAACAAAAACAAAAAATTTAACTCTTGTTCATTCACAACTAGATGTAGTTTTGTTTCAAATGCCTCTTTGTTAATGTTTCAAATAGTTTAAAAATGACGGATGAAGAAATAACTTACTAAGCATTTATTAAGAGAATTTAAGTCAAACCCCACAAACCTCCTCCCCAGTCGATCCACTTTCAAATGAAACAAAACAAGATGTAACCTCACAACGGATTTGTATATAAATTGCGATTAAACTCTTAGAAAAAGTCCTACGAAGTGAAAGTACTCAACGAAATTTATTTTGTATCTGTTTACATTTATTTTTATTCTCTTTCTTGAATCTTCTGTATCAGTTCAAAAGTACATTAAATACATATTAAAATAAAAACAAAGAATAAAAAAAGAAAACAACAAACTTACAAGTATATACGAAGTCTTTCTTGAACTAGCCGATCTAACTTTAATTTATACACAAAATATAAAGAAAAAAAAAACCAAAAAAATAAATAAATAAACTCTTACAAAACATATACTATATGTAATTGCTTATGATTATACATTATGAAGCTCAAGTATACATACATACATAAACATACATACATGCATATATATATCATGGATTGAGGAACGTATTGAAGAACACAGGTTATATCATGACACTCTGTTTCTAGATAGCAATTTTTTCAAATTATCCAACCAATACTGAAAAAGTAAAGTTAACGTGTTTAAGTTTTACCATCGCATTCAGATAAAATATAAACAAACAACAAACAAAAAAAAAAGAAGTGAAAGAAAAACAAATGGA
Organism: Eristalis intricaria; assembly: GCA_964034865.1. NCBI lineage: Eukaryota > Metazoa > Arthropoda > Insecta > Diptera > Syrphidae > Eristalis > Eristalis intricaria. The sequence continues at coordinate 94,226,645 of OZ035874.1, forward strand.
ACAACATTGAATAAGTAAATAAATTATATTAATAGGTTAATCAATTGTCAATAATTTTTAATATAAAGCGAATATTTATTAAAATAAAATTCTTCATATTTATATTGACAAGGGCTTTTTGTTTTTTTTTATTCTGAGGTATTAGACGAAGGCGGGCATTTCCTTGAAAGGACTCAAGACTTGCACACCGACTGGTTGAATAAAATTTTGGACTTTGAACTCAAGACCTGATTGCCTTCGTTTGAATATAGATTGGGGCTATGTTCTTCTTTATTTTGCACTACAGTCCGGGGTGGACCTGGGCCTCAACCAACAAGCCTCTCCAGCTAGCACGGTCTCTGGCTAGCTGTGTCCAGTGTCGCACGCCAAGTTGGTTGAGGTCCTTCTCCACCTGGGTGCGCTACCTTAAGCGCGGGCGTCCTCTGTTGCGTTGTCCCACGGGTTCGGAGTCGAAGACTCTCCGGGCCAGAGCTGAGTTTTCCACACATCGTTGGATCCGAAGACGCCTGACCAGACTCATGTCGCTGTACAGCCCGTACAGTTCGTGGTTGAATCTTCTCCTCCAGAAACCGTCAATGCAAACAGGACCAAAGTTCGCACGCAGAGCTTTTCTATCGAAGAGACCAAGGACTTCCTCATCCGCTTTTGAGATTGTTCATGCCTTCGCGCCGCACAGCAGGACTGGGATGATCAAGGTCTTGTATAAAGTCAGCTTGGTCCTTCGAGAGATGGCTCTACTACTCAATTGCCTCTTGAGCCCATAGAAACAGCGGTTGGCAAGAGTTACTCTGCGTTTGATCTCGGTACTGATGTTGTTTGTACTGTTTACTGCGGAGCCGAGGTAGACGAAGTCCTTGACTACCTCGAAGTTATAGCTGCCCATTGTGACGCTCTGTCCAAGACGTCGATGTTGTGTGTCCTTTCTTGATGACAGCATATACTTCGTTTTGCCCTCATTCACCGCTAGACCCATTTTAGCCGCTTCCGCCTCAATGCCAGCAAACGCCTCATTGACGGCTCGTTGTGTTCTGCCAATCACGTCAATGTCATCCGCGTATTCTAGCAGTTGTACGGACTTCTGGAAGATCGTGCCACTAGTGTTGACGTGTGAGTCTTGCACGATATTTTCCAGGATGATGTTAAAGAAATCACATGTCGCCTTGTCTAAAACCTGTTTTGACAGTGAAGGTCTTGGGGTGTTCGTTACCGACCTTGATGGAGCACAACGTGATGAGTTTGGCAATGAAGTCAAAACTAGGAATAGCGCTATATAGCTCGTCTCTATGCACGCTGTCATATGCGGTCTTGCAATCGACGACGGTGAGTGGCTCTTGGGTATTTTCTGGGATCTGCCGTAGTGTGAAAATCTGGTCGAAGTACCTGTCCAGAAGCCATATTGGCATGATTGTAGGGGGCTTTAAAAGGCGGAGAAGATTTTGTGTGCGATGTTCAGACGACTTATGCCTCGATAGTTGGCGCAGTCAAAGCGGTCTCCCTTCTTGTGGATCGGGGATACGATACATAAATTCCACTTTCCTCCGATCATACCTTACAGATAAACTGGTGCGTACACCTAACCAGATTTATGTTGCCTTAAGGATTTCAGCGGGTCTATCCGCACCGGGAGCTTTGTTAGATTCAGTCTCGTTATTGCTATCTTGACCTTGTTTAAGTCGGGGGTGACACAATTCTCGTCGATCATTGTCCAGATTGAGTAGATTTACTTTTAATTTAGGACTATGTTACGATTTTATATTCGCAGGTAAAATTCCGATTGCGGTTTTCGCATCACTATAAATTCAAATTAACTATATTCTGCTATAAATTTATGAATGCGTAAATTCAAGATCAGATGATGACCTCTGTTCAAAAAGTCACACCAAATACGCCTCTTTTAAGACAATTAAGACACAGTAACAAGTCAATCGCAGTTTAAATCACAGTCGATAGCAGACGGAGATTGCGGTTTTTCAATCACGAAACATTCGTGAAAAAATCACAGTTAACATACAGGCTTGTATGTATGTCGCTTATCTCAAGAAGAGATAGACGAGCAATTCAATTTTTCCTTGTGCTGGGTGCCAGTAGATAGAGACTCAAACATTTTATAGATCATCCGTCGATATTTATGAACTTTCGCTATGAAGGCAAGAAACTGCTCAAAGGAACACGAGATGACAGGCAATCATGAGATGACAAACCACCAACTTTATCTGGCTCAGACAAGAACCCGATCATTAAAGGCTATTTATCTCTCTGAATAGATTACATATATACGTTAAGTGGTGGTTGCCATTAGAGGTGACTAAGGTCACGCCAGAACAACATTATCACAGATCAACGTTAGCATATCAAAAATGTTTTAGTTGAGGCACCTTGTCATAAGGTTTCTTCTGGTGATGGTCGTCCAAAATGATCTGGCCTAGTCTGTATAATTTCTTGAGTATGCGGGTGTCTCTGAGTCTTGTTCATGAGTGATGGGGGGAGTAATGCTGAACTTTACTGTAGGATTGATCATGCTGGGTCAGTTTTGACACAGCTTGGGGGATCTGTAATCAGGAAGGCCGAGCTTGGTGTGAAAGCCAAGTTAGCAGTTTTCAATTCAGCTTTTGTTTCAACTCTCACCTAGGGTCGTGAAATTCGGGAAATGACCAAAAGAATAATATCACGAAAACATGCTGCTGAGATCAGATTTCTTCGTGCTGTTGTGGGAATTACTCGCCGGGATAGGGTGAGAAACACGATAGTGGGCGAGGAACTCAACATTGAGCAACTTCTTCTTCGAACGCAAAAAGCTATGCTTCGTTGGTTTGGTCTATGTGACCAACGAATGTCCCCACCATCACGACTTCCGAGGCGGGCCTTGAATGTGATTCCATCAGGTAGGCGACCAATTGGCAGACCGAGGATGAGATAGTTGGACCAAGTCCATAAACTCGTCTGGTCACGCTGGCGGATCGATGGCTGTGATCGAGTGGCCTGGAGATCTCTCGTACGTGGTTTACCCTCACGACCCCTTTAGTGGATCATGTGGGTCTGAAGAGGATGATGATGATGAAATAAATTTACATACTAAACGATTTCTCCTGTTTTGAAATCTACCGATTCTCGGAAAAACGCTTTCAGAATGATTGACATCTAGTCTCGTTCAATGATAAGAAGGAACATGATCAACTTCACCATGTACAGTAGCACAATATATGACTTTAATTAGAGATATCTAATATACTCATTTGGAGGCCATGGCGTTGTGGGTCTGTGCGTCGGCTCATAGCACTTGAACTTACATTGTCTAGGTTCGATTTCCCGTACGAGAAAAATAATTTTCTCGGCCCTACCTCCTGAGAATCACTGACAATAGTCAAAGAGTAATAACCATCTAAAAAAGCTGGACCGTCCGGAGTTGGCATAAAACTGTAGGTCCCTTCCATTCGTGAGAGAGCAAAAGCAGGCACAACACGAGTGGTTGCTGAGAAGCTCGGCCATGGCCCTCTACGGGCTACAGAGCCACCCGTATTATATTCTCAGTTATGAAAGGAAATCATTTTTGTGGAGACACATACATAGACTCCATTGCGAAAGAACATGATTATGTAGGCCTGCTTAATACAATTTGCAATTAGTGCAACTTCTGGATCACAATGATGCCGCGCTCCCATAGTCGTATTTGTGACCACCTGTGAATCCTGTCGCGTAATGTAGTTTACGCACAACCACCGCATGGTAGTGATATACGACAATCGCAGCGACTCATGCCTATAAGTGTGCAGCAAATTGTGAGTACGTTGGTGACATACCACCACATCATCATGCCAGTTGGAAATGCAGATGCTATTATCGGTAAGCCGAACAATGCAATATGCATACCTGGTTACCACCGAATTTGTAACGAAATTTGTGATGATCCCGTATTCATAATCCATGCAAATGAAAATTCAACAAAATTCGAATACGTGAACTGATGCCTGGGCACCAAAATCAACGCAATGGAGGGACGGAATCGTTTTCATTTTCGTAGCATTGGGTTGAAATATTCACTCCTCTGGGCACTGGAAAATGTGAATACGAGCACATGACACGAAGCGTTGAATACATTTGTTGGGATTCCGGATCAACAGCCTTTGTTGGTGAGTGGTTGTTTCCATGAATGTGACTCGTGCAGACAGAAACATTGCAATTGCTAATTATTGAAAGTTGAAATAAAGGCCAACAAGGGGGTGAGATATTGTGTTTGTACCTGAATCCGACTAGGTACGTATTTTCTACCACTACTTAAACAAAGACATTCCTATTTCGGTTTACAATAAAGATGGATGAATAGAAAATTTATCCATTATTATTGGAAAGCACCAGCCTTGGCTGATATACAAACCTTAGATGGACCCTCTTCCCGTTTATGGATTCAATACGTTCGATAAGTACTCAGCTTCAACGTCCAATGTAGCCACTATCGCATAAAAAGCGTGTAGTATATTCTCTTACTGGCTACGGTCAAAATTTCAGCTGAATCGGACTCGTAGTTTTGCTTTGGGCGCATGTGGAAGCGGGCGTTTCCGGGGATTTTAGAAGAATGTTAAAAAAAGCAGTATCGTGCGGTGGAACGGTTCTTGTTTTTGAAGGGAAATAGCGCAGCGAAATCAAAGAGGACTTGGATGCTGTGTACATTGACTCTTCTCCGTCAATAACGACCGTCAAAAATTGGTTTAACGAGTTCCAACACCAAAAATAGGAAAAAATAAATTTAAGCAGCATTAAGAATGAAATATTTAAAAAAAATAACCGTAATAAAAGCATAGTGATACGGTTTTCCCTCAAAATAACAGAAAATTTTCTTTTAACACTTGAAAAAAATCATACATTCCTTACTTAAAATCTATCTAGAAAGACACCCGACGCCTGTGATACCCCACGCCATTAGTTAAAGAAAGAAGAAAGCTGCTATGTGGAGTACTAAAAGGACAGTCAGCATCCAACTACCACATCCATAAAATGAGCCTTACCAGTGCACAAATAGGTAGATACTGTGACCGGGCGAAAGAAAGCATGCAGCACATACTAATCAGCTGCCCGAAGGAGTGGAGAAGAATCTTAACCAACTTGGTGGGTACAACTGAAGTAAGGCTGATAGCCAGCCAGGAGAAAAATCATAATTACATATTTTTTTGAGTTTATTTCATGCTCATCACTTATTTAAATGTTTGACGTTTTACATAATTTAATTAGCATTGCAAATGTTTTATTATACTATGTTTTATTATATATATTATATTATATATACAGTCTCCCAAAGTCCAAATGTCACGGGATACCATAAATAGTTCGAGTTAGGGAGAAGTTTTTGTATGGCAAATTGACGGAAATGTATGGCGAAAATGTTCGAGAGAGAGTTTCGACTTGGAGAGTTCTACTTAGGGGCAGTCCACTTTATATTTTAATAATTGATATTTTCTACTTAATTTTTCTTCTACTACTTACTTTCCTCTATATTTCGAATATTTATTCCATTCGTTAAATAACTCAATTTTAGAAAAATTAGAAAAAAAACAAGCATATTTGTACCCTCGGTTGCCACTTGGTAATATTAAACCAAATTTGGCATTTTTTTTACTTTGAGCCTTGGTTATTTGATTTTGATTTTGATTTTTGGTTACAAAACGAATTAAAATTTGTTACTAAAAAATGTTGTCAAATTCATTGATTTGCCTACCTGTGAACGTTATTGAATACGAATATCTCCTCATGTAAACGATGCGTAAATGTAATTAGATTGCAATAAAAATCACGAAAATAAAAAAATTAAAAATTTGGTAAAAAAGATTGCAACCAATTAAAAATCGATCGTTGTCTGAGAGCGAAGAAGTTTGATTTCTAAATAAAGGTGGGCAGCAAAGAAGCAGAGCCAACTCTTCTCCCATTTCTTCAAACATTTTAAGGGAATGCTGTCGCGATTTCCAAGTGGCGAAATTAATTAAATGCTTTGCTTTTTACGGACATCACCACTGACATATCGACCAACAAGTCTATGTCATTGGTCTTTAGGCACGTCCATACAATTTTCAAAATTATAGAAGATTGACTTTTAGTTATGGATGCATTCGAATGATAGTTCGAGTGATAATCGATTCATGCAACATAGTTACTGGTCAAACGACTAGCTAGTAGTTTACGAATGATTTTGAGCACCGGGATACTAATCTATTATCACTCGAATAATCATTCGAATGCGCCCATCTCGAATGAGTATTCGGTTATTAAAATATATCGATTACAAAAGTCTCCATTCTTAAAAGCATTCTACTGTCCCCATAACTGATACCACTTTGAAAAGTATCTAGCATTTAAAATAAACAATCTATTAATTTTTAAAAGCTTAAGTGAACTTCTTTAAATTTTAACCTCCATCTTTAGGTTTGTTTTGTCATCAACTGCTATATTAACTTGAATGTTAATGTTTTAAGATGTCTCCTGCTATATATAGGACCCGGTACGGTGATCTCTCGTTCAATATTATAATGAACAGTTCTGTATTTTGAAGATCATATTCTTTTTGTTTTATTTTTTGTACACAAAAACATAAGCATGTTCAGTTTTCTGGAAGTTGCTTATTATTTCTTTTGTATTTCATTTCAATTCATAAGAATGTTAATTTACTTACATTCTTAAGGTGGCGCTACGGTCCGGGGTCGAGCTGGGCCTCAACCAACAAGCGTCTCCAGCCAGCTCGATCGTTAGCAACCGCCTCCAGTTTCGCAAGCAAAGTTGGTTGAGGTCCCTTTCCACTTGCGTGCGCCATCTGAGTAGCGGTCTTCCTCTACTACGCTGACCCTCTGGGGTGGATTCGAAGATTTTCCGGGCCAGACCATTGGTTTCCATCAGCTGTACATGACCCAGCCATCTCAATCGTTGAACGATAACGTAAGCGTTAAAAAAAAAAAACAAATACCGTTTTCCGAACATCATACCACCAAAACGTATTCAAGTTAAAATATTGGAAGTCGATAGCCTGTCAAGAAATCGTCCGATTTATTAACAAAAAAAGGAAAAGCGGCAAGGATAGGCCAAACAAATTTGATCAATAAACTCAAATTAATAATAATAATATAATATGGGTGGCGTGACAGTCCGAGGTGGCCCTGCGCCTAGCTTCTCAGCAACCACTCGTGTTGTGCGTGTTATTGTTCTTTCACGAGTGGAAGGGACCTACAGTTTAATGCCGACTCCAAACGGCGAATTTGAGAAGGTTTTTCTAGACAGGAATACTTTTTGAGCATTGTCAGTGACTGGAAAGAGGTAGAGCCGTGAATTATCAAAGGTGGTGAATTCGGGTATCGAACCTGGCACCCTCTGCGTAGGAGTCCACGCACTTACCCACTACGCCACGGCGACCACAATAAACTCAAATTATCTACTGCAAAAAATATATAAAAATATATACAAAATTTCTTTTAAACTTTCTCGCAACCAAAGTGCTCAACAATTTTAAAGGAATTTTTTAACAATCCTTGCTATGAAGCCTGTGTTTTTGAAAATGCGCAAACTAGGCTACAAGTTTATATAATAACCTTTTACAGATTGAGTCCCAGGAAATATACATGCTGGAAGTGTTCCTGATCTTACATTAAAAATATATCATAGTAGAGATGAGTGCTTTTACCAAGAATTATTAAGAAATGATACAGTATATATATAGCTATAGATAAATAGAAGATCATACTATTCCAGAAAGTCAAAAAAAAAACGAGTGATATTTACAATTGTTGCATTTTTGCAAGTATTTAAGCCAATGGTAGAGAGCATTTGCCAAAGTTGAAGCGGTTTCAATATCCATGCCAATCGCAGAATAGGTAGATATCAGAAGAGTGTAGGAACAGTCTACAAAGCAAAGACTGAATTCCTTGAAAGTATTTATAAGTCTTTATAATCAAATATTAAAAATTGGTGTGAAATTTTACACTCTTTCTATTGTTAATTATGCGCTGTTCTAAAATTTTTTTCACCGAAATTATAGGTCACAACCCAAGCGAACTGCATCATTTTGTTTTTATATATTGTAATTTAGTCCAACGATGTCAACGATATCACTTGATTTTTTTCCTCGTTGGTTAAGGCCGCTTTCACACAGAAACATTTCGTCTGCGATTTTTCCATCTGGTTGGCAAGGGAGGTGGGACGTTATAGGGGAGCCCGCGTCTCGTGTGATCGGGGTTTGCTTTTGGATTTTCTATTCTCTTTTATCTCTCCTCGTTTTTTCTTTGAGTTGCTTTATTCTTATGTTCTCAATGTTGGGTATTAGAAGCATGCTGCACATGTGTGAGAAAGAGATGACGCATGTGTGAGAGAGGGTAGGAAACAGAAAAGGTTCAGCAATGACATCACAATTGCAGAGACTGAAAGATTGTCAGTGTGAAAGTGGCTTGAGATCACAAAAGGGAATTTGAAAGAATCGCCGACGAATCTTAACGAGTGTGAAAGCAGCCTAACAGTTAAAAAATCAATGCCTTTATTCGAAAAAGTTATAAATGTAAAAAATCAACGGGTACGCCTGAACGCAGTCGTTCAGGTTCCACATAGTCGTTCTGCCAACTCCAGCGCTAATATTTTTATTTCTTTTTAAGAGCATAGTTTACAAAATTAATATATCCAGCTTTGGAATTGTTTGATCATTTTTGCCTTCGGTCGTTTTTTTTTCAATTTTGGTTCCTATTTTTTTTAGAAGTGGGAACCATGTTTGTCAAATGCAGACTGAGACAATGTTTAAAACGAAGTTCACTAACAAAAATACCAGAAATGTAAAATTTACCCCGGGCAGAGCTATGAAAATTTAGTTAAAACTCTACCGAACTTTATAGTTCCCCAAAACGGATAGTGTTTCATAAAATCCGAACGACATTTTCGTCACATTAACAATTAATTTTTCGGTTCGGTGGAAAAGTGGTATTATAAGCAGATCCCCGATTACTTTGTCCTTACATCAGTAAATGCGTCCATGGCGGGTTGGGAACACAAACAGAACACTAAGCCATATCTTAAAAAAAAAACAAATTCGAGTTGCCTGGGTCAACTGAATATGCCTCCACTCATTCAGTAGCTAATTTGTATTACTTAATTTCTCACACTTGGTAGCTGTGATAACACAATTACGTTTGCAGCTGCTACACAGTTTCATTATGTGCCGCATAGAGCAGGCACATCCATCCAGCCGTTTAAGCAGAATTGGGGATTATAAATGGGAGTGGATGAAAGAGAAAAAAAAAACGGGGTATCAACGGCGAACAACTCAATATCAATATTCAGCAATAAACTCGTATTTATTTTCACAAAGGATACAAAGCTTATAGCAGGGGATCCGGAGCAATATGAAAAACAAACTATTTTCTGTGGGCAGCTTCAGCAACCATCATCAATCATCCACACTTGCATTGACGTACACAGGCAGCTGACGAAAACGAATCGAGATGTTCTAGTTTGTTTGCGTTGGAGCAAACTACATACATATCAGCTCGCCTGCGAATAATGGACACTGACGGCAAGTGTTGTTGGACAATATGCTCGGATTTTCGTTTTTCTAATGTGGTACATTGACTCTCCGTGGGAACTGAGTGTGAATGGAAAGATGAAAATATGAAGATGGAACGCATCAAAATTTAGTTTTATTGAGATGCTCAGCTCATGTCTTCTTAAATGTCTGGTCATCTTGAAATGGGTCCAGTACTTTATGAGGCAGAGGAGTAGCCTGCTTTAAAACATTGTAAAGCATACTTTAGGGAGCATAATTTTGAACTAAATTTGGGGCAAGCAGATCCTTGCAGATGTCATCAGGAGTTCGTCGCAAGCATAACAGTGTGTGGGTGCAACGCTTCCCCGACCAGTCTACCCATTGTCCATAACGCTATCAACCCTACTATATCGTCAAAGCTAACTGCCTCTGATTAAGGGACGGACATCCTCCCACATTGGGTAAAAAATACTACGATTTGAAAGCTTGATTCTGGAATTGAAAAATACTCTTGGAGCTGCTCAGCGATTGGAAAAAAACCCTTCCGCAGTACAGTGCGTCTAAAACAGCGATTCTGGAGGTATGTGAGTTGGAGATAACAGAATGAATGATAAGGAAAAAAAGTGTGTCGTTTATACAGTTGTCTCAAAGGGTTGCAGAGGGTATATTCAGTGGGTAAATTCAATTTATATAAGCCTCGAACTGCGAATGCGAAATTTCAGAAACAACCAATTTCCA